>JAWWLR010002496.1:0-12114 GCA_035041075.1 Acraspis erinacei
TTATTAAATTTCTTTGATAAAATCATCAAATTCCTCGAAAATTTATAAATTTTCTAAAAATATTATGAGTCTCCTAGTTTAAAAAAATTAATATCGAAAAACCGCATTTTTCTGACGCAAAATGGCTGAATATTGCATTTGCTTATTAAATTTGTTTATCATATTATCAGCAATAGTCTTAACAGAAATTTTGTCATTAAAATATTGTTTCCATTCCAATTTCTTGCAATATAACTTAAAAAAGCGTTACATTATTGAAAATTATAGAAAACAAATTTTCAACAATTAATTTCTTTTAAAAAAATGTTATTGTATCATGATGGTATATCTTTATATAATGTAAATTTATGAAACGCTGGTGCATAAAATAATTTCCCGATTATTGACGAGCACAAGGAACGTCAAATAGAAAAAATTGTCATTTTTCGCCATATTTATTTATTTATAAAAAATTTAGAAATTCAACTCAAAATCAGGCTAGATAACTTTCTTTGAAATTTAACACCTTTAAAAAATCATACAATTCGGTCCACAGGTTCAGCCAAAATCGTATTTTGAACCAAAAAATTCACTTGTTCCCCATTGTGCGCTGTCACGGTTTCTCCAATATAGACTATGCCAGAAGAAGAAGGGATTTTATATACTCCCGGATCACTGAGAGGTGCATCTTTGTCTTTACGGTAGTTTAGAAGTTGTCCTATTTTCGCAGGTAGCTTAAATATAGTTCGGATGTTGTGTTTGTTGAAAATTTTCCCTATTGGTTCTGTGATACCTTGGATGTTGGGTAGGAAAATTGTCGCTTTTCTCTCTGTCTTTAGTAGGTTGTGTTGACTCGTTTTTTTTAGTGTATTTTTTATTGCTTAATCAATTTGTTTGTTTTGTGTAATCGTTCTGTATTAGGATTTGTTTAACGTTTTATAATTCTTTTCGTAAGCTATTTTTATCTGGTATGAAGAAAAGTCGGTGTAAAAGGGAGTTGATAACAGATTGTTTTTCAGATGGTTGGTGGTGGGAGGAGGCATTGAGGTATCTATTTGTATGGATGGTTTTTCTGTAAACTAAATTCCTAATGTGTTATCAGATCTTTTGTAAGCTAGTACGTCCAAAAAAGAACATTTTTTGTTTTGTTTTTAAACTCAGATTGGTTCAAGATTGTGGTTTCTAGATGCTCCATAGAGATGTTGGCTATCAGATGTTTGATTATAAATCCTATTGCTGCTCCTGAGGTGTGTTCATAGAAATGTTTATTAAAACAGAAATAAGTATTATTGTGACAGTGTTCTAGGAAAGGTATGAACACGCAGGGGTACTTGCAAAAGTTTGAATAGTATCGATTGCATCAGAGATTGCTACATTCGTAAACAGAGATATTAAGTCGACACTCAATATGCTGTCTTAGAGTTGAATGTCAATCTTTTTTATCTTTTTGATAAAATCAGAGGAGTTTTGATCGTGAGTGATAGAGTTTCCTTTAAAAGGTTTCAATTTCAATAGCGTACTAGTTTATCAGTTAGTAATTTTATTGCGCTGATGATCAATCCGTACAGTCTTGGAGAGATAGGGTCAGTAGTTATTAATTCAGATATTGTTTCTATATCAAGTTAGGAATATTTTAGAAGGGTTTTTGATTTACTGACTATTTTTTTGTGGGGTCCTTTTTAATTTTTGTGTATGTTTCTTCAGTTACAAGATCCATGATTTTGTTCTTATATTCTTCTTTATTCATTATCATTGTTCTTTTTCCTTTGTCCGCTGGTAATATTATGATGTCTATTCCAATTGAGTTCTTTAATTGCCGTTGTTTCTTGCTTTGTTAAGTTTGAAGATGTAAGTTAGGTTTGGTGTTGATTTTACTGATGATTTCTTCTCTGCGGATTTTTTCCTTTATTATGTTATTATTTATTATTATGAATTATGCCCCTTAGATGAGGATGAGATAATTTCGTTGCTTAGAGGATAGTCTGGGATGTTGTTACTGTGTTAGTTAGTGGTGTGTGCCTTACCGGAACTAATTGATCAAATTTTAATTTTTGTTTCGAATTGATAAGATCTCTAATCCGTTGGTATTAGTCATATGGTATGCGGTCCAATGTTAACCGAATGTCAAATCTGAGATTGTTTGATAGAAAAAGGTAAAGTTTTAATACTTTTTGAGAGGTATGTGCAAGAAAAATTTTTTATGTTGTATTATTTCTTTCAAGAGAAGCAAACTCGTATTATGTAGAATTTATTTCGTTTTAGAAGTTCCCAAATGATTTTTTTGTTGTAAGAATTTTGATACGATGTTGTTGTTCCTGCAGTGTTTTAAAAAAGGTGTGACCAGTCTTCATGATGGGGTGCTCTTGCCAATCACATGTTTACGAAACGTCGAAAAAAATTCTTAATTTCTGTATACAAATTGGAACCCGAAATACCTCTTTTTATCATAATGAATCATCGGGAAAGCATTACATCTATTAACTCAAGACATAACGAGAACGTAGATCATTTTTTGGCTATGCATTTCATTGAGCCCTAAATGTTTGCCTCGATTTACAAAAATAATTTTTCATATTGTGTTAAGTATTTGTATACAATTATCAACTACAAAAATCAGCAGGAAAACCAACGCAATCCGCGAAAAACAACTAAATATCTCATAATAACGTAGGTGGAATTTAGACCTTAAAAAATTTGGAACCTCGAAACACTAACCTTAAGATTTATTTATATCTGCAGGGTAGCCTGTGGATTCTATTGAGGCATAAATGTTTCGACTGATTTTTAATAAGATTTTTAATTTTTGTGTTTATTGTTTAAATGACTTTTTATATAAATATAAATATTTAGAAATGTGTGATTGCTTCAATTATTTTTTTTTTTTACTTTTCGCGACCCTTAGGAATGACAATAGTTTTTTGGTTTGTCGCTTCGTTGTCCGTAAATCAAGGAGACGATTGAGGTTTCTATCAGGCAAATCGAAAAAAAGCAATAAAATAATTTATAAGAAAGTAGATTCCTTTTTGACTCTAAATAATTTTAAAAATACAACAACTAAGCTTAAAATTCAATCTCGTCAGTCAGGTTGCTTATGAATTCCACTGAGGCATAAATGTTTAACTCGTTTATAAATTGATGCTTTCATAAATGTTGTTAAAGAAATTTTTATAACATTATCATATAACATTATTATATAAATTATTTTTATAATTATCATATTACTTTATAAAATTATTATTATAATAATTGAAAGAAATGTCTGATTTTTTGTATTAATTCTCGTGGCTTTTTGCGATCCTCAGTAATAATTAGTAATCATTAATCAGTAATCAGTAATAATCAATTATTTATTCTGGAGATTCACATATTCGGTGTAAGATTTTGGTGAATTTTATTTCGCATTTTACCCGAATACAATTTTTTATTCCTTAAATTTATTATCTAGGTTTTAAACCAAATGTCTTTCTATTTGAAAAATAGAATATTCCTAATGGATTGCTTATTGATGAATTATGATAAAATAAAGTTTACTATTACAAAGAAAAGATTTAATTCTCTGGTTGGCTCTCTAAATAAAGTTGAAAATGTTACACAACCGAGATTGTCTTGCGTCACTCATTAATTGAAGTATCAACGAAGATAAGATTGTATCAACAAAAGTGGTTTTATTAAAATTTACTTGCGTAGCATGACAAGGGGTTTCAACTCAAGGATTTTCTGTTCCATTTCGCGGTATTTCACTACACAAAGCATGTTATTTGATATAGAGCGCAATCAAAAATTCAATTTAAATTATATACATATTATCGTATTTACCAACAGCATGAGTGAAAGTTACTAAGCTCAAAAGCAGAACACCAATCAAGAGTCTCATTTTCTTGAAGCAAAAAAAAACTTACTCATGAAGAATTTTTATGAGAGTATAGCTAATGAATATTCTTTCAAATATTTTTAAGATATATACAAGTCGCTATCTTATCTGTTCTTCTGGTGTATGTGTATTTAATTATTTTGCGCAATTAAAATATACGTTCATAAATATAAACACATACATTAGATAAAATTTTCAAAAGTTACAACCTGAGACAGCCGATTTAACAAATAATTAAAAAAATATGCATCGCTGACCTGCAGTAACCTAAACGTTTTAAAGAAATTTGATATCTAACATCTATAATAAAAGGAACAATGTTGGATTGGAAAATCAAAATTCAGTTTATAAAATATAAAATTCGGCCAGGATAGTAAAATTCATTTTTAGATATGGGCATCTGCAATTTCACATTTTAATGCTGCATTAAGAAATAAATAAATTGTTTACAAAGAATTTTCCCCAAAAATTATTAGGCCGCATTGAGAACATTTTTGGAATTTCCAGTTTTTTCAAATTTGAAAGACACTCGCCTTTTAGTAATTCATTCTGTAATGGCGAGTGGCATCAAACTTATTCGAAAAATAAATCATAACCATGTAAATAAGGATTTTGAGAATTCTGGATATAGCTATGTTTTATTCAATATTTAAATTGAGATCATTTAATTTTTTCACAGTACAATCAGCGTAAAATATAATTAAATATTATTCGCAAATATAATTTCAATATTAAAAACTTCAAAAAAAATCTTTCATTTTAAAAATGTACAATTTCAAAATTTACTGAAACAGGATTCAGTCACGATTGGTTCATCTTCAATTATACATGCACCTAAAGTTATTGAGATGTTTTTCAGTTCTCACATTCCTACATTCATTCATGAATTTCTGTGTGCGTTTATTCATTTTCTACTAACTGTAAAATATTCCCTGCCTCGAATAAAATGTAGAAAATATAATTTTATTACAAAATTATTTATTGCCTACATAAATTATTGTTTACGAAAAATTATTCAAAATATAAACGCACAATCGGGATTTTGTATTATTTTTTTGTGAAATTCTGGTTCTAAAGAAAAAGTTCGAACTGGATCATTTTCATAATCATGCAATTTAAGTTCAACAGGGGTGGAATGAACTGCAGCTTCTTTGAATTTCCAAGCTAAGTTATAAAAAAAGTGTAAGAGGAAAATCAAGTATTGTGGTAACTATTAAATTTTTTTAATAGATCATAGTTTTCAATTTACAACAAAAATTTAAGTGAAACGAAATAGATTGATTCCGAGGAAGAATGAGTAATACTTTTTTTGAAAAAAATATTATGAAAACCCTCACACAATCCAAAAAACAATCAAATATATGACTATTGGTTTTTTTGTCTGTTTGCTGACCAGCAGTTATAAAAAATTCCACACTTTTTATTTACTACTACCCTGGTCGGTACAAATAACGTCTAATACTATTATTTTTATAAACATCCAAACAATGAAAGACTTTAGAAGAAAGTAGATTTCATTTCGAACATAACAGATTTTGAAAACACATGGAGACTCTATGTTTAAGATTGATTCCTGTCATGCATTTTCGAAATTAGCAGTTTTTGGAAATATGTGAATGTTTGAATAATTAGTTTTTTGAATTTTAAAAATTAAGTAATTTAAATAAATTGCTGCTGAATCAATTACAAAGAACAGAGTTCTTATCTTTAAAACTGCAGATTTAAGTTTAAGTTTGGATCTATAAATAAACTTGACAATGTTACTCAATCCTATTTTTCAAGAAGCGCTCCTAAATTTAGGCATTATCAATAATAACTTTACATCAACAAACATTTTTTTTATTTTTTACATTCATGATATCAAAATAAATTGTTTGCAAGGATTTCATTTTTTATTTGCAATATATCGCTGAACAAACAATCAAATAACGAAATGGATTAAAGTAGCCTTTTTCTAAGTTTATTTTAATATTTTTAAAATCGGACTAATAGAATTAGAAGAAATTCACTTATTTATGAATTTAAAAATCACTGGAAGTTAGAAAAAAAAATTATTTAAAGTTAAAAGATCCCAAAGAGGAAGTAAATATATTCAAATTGATATTATACATTGAATTATAGATATTATTGTATTTACGAACAAGCTCAGTGAAAATGACAAAGATAAAAACCAGAACACAAATCACAGGCCTAATTTTTTTAATTAAATTTAGAAAATCATTTTATAAAAAAATGTTACGTATGTTACTAATGAAAATAATACAATACCATGACTATATTATGTCAATTTTACTGACAACAGTTGTTAGGCAATGGAAAGAAAATTTTATTTCGCCTCTACAATCTACTTTTATATTATACTATTTTTTCAATATCTAATTAAAAACTAGATGAATTGGCTTCATCCTTGGCTCATTTTATACAGAACATTGAGGAAATGCATCAAGTTGAAAATAAATTTTTTAGCTCTGACATGATTACAAAAAGAGAAACTTAATCATTCATCAAAAAAGAGGTGATCAAAAACCTTTGAACTGAATTGTAGTAAAACCTTCTTAAAGTATAATTTAAAAAAATTGGTTCCCCTGATGATGGAAATTGTGGGCTTCCGAAACGTTTGAACGAATATTGAATAAACTTGTATAATTAAGTTGATACAAGTCCGTTATTTATTTATACCTGCATTGGTTTACTGGGACGTTAAAGATTTTCTTAAGCTATTTTCTTGCTTAGTATTTTATTTCACAAAAGAAAGTTTGAAGATGTGAATAAGAATTTTAACGAAGCGGTATCTCGACATCAATTAAGCGTGATTGTTTAGGAATCTTCCAGAACATGTTCTTCAGAGGATCACCATCCGGTATTTCTTCAGTAACATTGGCAACTGGACCGCCATCTAGGTGTACTCTAACTTGATGATATATCATTTGATTGATTTCAGGGTTTCTAGGATCTCGATGCCATTTTGGTACTAATAATGGGCTAAGACGATTGTCTTGGATTATTCCAATGATGTACTCGCGGTTTTTATCTACTAGTGCTTTGGCAAAGCCTTCATCTATTACACGAAGACGACCTTGACCATCATCAGTAAAAAAAACTTTAAGTAGAATGGGATGGGGATGAACTGGAACTGCGACTACTCTAGATCCCCGAACTAAGTCTGCAAAAAGAAAGTGTAAAAATCCAATCAAGTTCTGCAGTTAAAATTATATTTAATTATTGATAATTTTTAGTTCAAAGGGTAAATTAAAGTTCTTATTGTATTTACCGAAAGGATCAGTGAAAGTCGCTAAGATAAAAGCGACAGAACCAATCAGGAGTCTCATTTTCTTGAAATGAAGAAGACCTACTTATGGAGACTTCTGATGAGATATTAGCGGATTAATATTCTTTAAAATTTGTCAAGATATGCCCCAGTTGCTATCTTATTTGTTATTCTTGATTATTTATATTTTGTGCCTCTGTTCCTCCGCCATTTGAATCAGAAAAATACTTTAAATTTATGGCATCTTTATGTACAATTCAGAGGTAAATTTTATCGACAAAAATCTACGCAATGGAAAAAATCAATCATAGTCTTTTTTAAGACATGATTATATTCCCACATTTTTATCAGAAAGGTGTACAATTTTAAATGATCATAAAAAGCTTAATGACAAGCCGTTCCCTTTTATTTTAATAGCGGAACAGCAAAACAAAATATTTTCTTATAGGATAAGAGCAGCAGTTATTGGTACCTTAGGAGGAAATTTAGAATTCCCTGACTTTCCTTTGATTTCTCCGTGGTCACTTTATTCCTGACCAATAATATTTGAAGTTCAACTCTAGTTGAAAACTCGTATTTTTCAATTTTGAACTAGAAATGTGTACCGTTTCCTTGTAAGTTATTTCTTTAATTCGAAAAGAGTTTCCTTGGGTCAAAGACACCTACTTTCTTAGAGAAAACAATAGTTCTGATGTAGACATAACAAAGTATTTTTTGGAACAGTTTAAAGTTTGGCTTTCAATGAAACTTCGAATTTTAATATAGTAGCCTATGACTAGTGATATTGTATATTAATAATTTTATTTTAACATTGTTTAAAGTGTTTCTATGAAACTAATTTTCCTAACAATGTTTTGGATTATTTCTTTTTCCAATTTAAAAAATGAAATAATCTGAAGACATTTATTCTGGATAAACTGCGAAAAAAATAAACTTTGGTAATAAAGTAAAATTATTTAGGTTTAAAGTAGAACCGGTAAATACAGTTAAAAATGTTACATAATCGCCTTTCGTATGCGTCACCCTTAAATTGAAACACCGGCAGAGATAACGTTGTATCAACAAAAATGACTTTATTTTTTTATATTTTGATATGTATTTACCAACGGGATCAGTGAAAATTACTAAGATAAAACCCAGAAAATCAATTATAAGTCTCAGTTTTTTTAAATAAAGATAAATGTACTATTTGCTATCTTATCTTTTCTTACAGATTATTTTATTTCACAATTCGCGAAAATTTCGTCACCAGCTCAAACTAAACATGCTCAAATAATTAATTGTTTTGAATTAGCCACATTAATTTTTTCTATTTTTTAAAATAACCAAAGGTTTACTTGCGCTGGTAAAATTTGTTAGCTTCAACAAACACAGTATGGTGAACAGACTGTTTTGTTGAAACAACTCAATCTTTTCTATAAGTTTTTTATCCTATGATGAAGTATATTATTATCCAAACAATTAGATAACAAAAATCTTTTAAAAATCCTCACTATAATTTTCTTGAATCTTTTTAATAATATTGTATTTAGTAATGGGATTAGTGAAATTTACTTGGATCAGACCCATAAAACTAATCGCGAGCCTCATTTTTTAAAAAATAAAGACAAATGTATTAGTTGCTTTCTTATTTGTTCTTCTAAAACCCATTTGACCTGAATCAATTCACTTTTAATTCAATACTTTTAATGAAAACTGGATGGTTAAAGTTAGAGATAGGTTCCCGAAACAACCTTGCATAATTTGAAAAAAAAAGTTAGAAGGAGTGCAGACCTTCTAACAGCATGATCCAAATAAACTTCCGTCACGGTCAATATATGGGATAATAAAATTTACTCTAAGATCGGCATGTCTCCTATACGAAAATATCTAGGCGACTATATAAGATGATGCAGCCGAACATCCGAGATGATCGGTTCGGCCCTCTGTTATGATCTATTCGGACCTCTTTGATGATAAGTTCCGCTCTCTGTGAAGGTTGAGCAGACCATACGCGATGAGCAGGTCCTCTCTCTGTTAATAAATAATAATATTCTCTTTTAATAAGCTCCTCTGATTGTGCTATAGTAGACCCTCAAATATAGTCAATCTATACATCTGAATGTTTAGTATTTCAAATAAATATGATTTTCTTCAGAAGATCAATACAAATTAAGGACCCCAATTTCAGGGCGTACGAACGTCAGAATAAAATGCATTGTGACAACAGTGGCTTTGCGAACGTAAACTGCTACAGGGAAAAGTTTCTTACAATTTTATTCTGAATACTAAGGTTGCTTTAGATCCGGGAATTAATGACTAAAATGTTAAAGAGATATAACTAAAAGCTTTAATAATAATTCAAATCTAGCAAAATACATATTCCTGGAGAAATTGGTCTTCATAACTAAAATTTAAGACACCCTCGGAGGATATTCAACATCTAGTCATTCTAAGAAGTAAACCTGATAATCTAGGCATTCAACATAGATCTTTTACAAGGAAATTGTGTTCATAACGAAAATTCAAAATACCCTGATGGTTTTTGAAATTTATTGTCGTTATGAGAAGCAAACCTGGTAGTCTAGGTGTTCAAAATACATTTTTTGGGGGGAAGTCGTCTTCATAACTGAGGTTTAAGACACCCTGACAGGTTCTTAAATGTCTTGTCCCTATAGGCATAGTTAGCAATGTAGGTTTTCTAACCACAACTTTCTCGAAAAAGGTGTATTTTTAAAACTTACATTACGAGCTTTACTTTTTAGAATAACTAGATCTTCGGAAACCCATCAGTCTGTCCTAAATTTTAGGGATGAACACAACTTCCTCGAGGGTGGTGTATTTTAAATAACTGAAGTATCAGCATTCCTCTTTAGAACGACGAGACCTACAACAAATAGTCAAAGAATATTAAATTTCTATCCTGAATACAACTTTCTCAGGACAGATGTATTTTGAAAACCCTGACTACATCGTGAACTTAATAGAACAACGTATCCGTGGACAAATTGTCTTACAAATTTCTGGATTCCAATGTTTACTTTGGAGAATGACGCGACCTTGTTAATAGGGAAGCGAAATTTGGAATTTCAATTCTAGATAAAGGTTCAGCAGCAAAGATGTGTTCTGAAATTTTGATTCGACAGATTTACTTCTTAGATTTACGAGACCTTGAAATAATGGTTAAATCGACTTAAATTTAAATTAGGAACGCACGCTTCTCCTGGAAGGTGTATTTTGAATATCTCGACTACCAGGTTTACTTTTCAGACTGAATAAACCGCAAAAAACCGTCGATAAATTTTTTATTTCTATGCTAAACATAAATTTCTCGAAGAAGATGTTTTTAAACTCCTAGACTACCAGTTTCAGTTTGAAAACCTGAATTAATAGGTTTACGTTCTAGCATGACAGAAACTTGAATAAGTGACAACTATACAGCCAGGGCTTTTTCTGATAATGACGAGATATATAGAAAACCATGAGGGTGATTTAAATTTCAGTTTTTAAATATCAGGATAACTAAATTTTAGTTGTGAATGGTTGTTACTAAAGTTCAAAGTGAGCTTGTAAAAAAATGAACTGAGATTAGAGATGATTAAGTCGACTCTCTGAGATGGATAATATCAAACGCTTTTTTAAACTTTCTAGAGATAGTCAGTTTAACTGTCTAGAAGGTTGGTTTACCATTGACCTTTCAATATAATCAGTCGGCTTCTATTTTTCTCCATGTAAAATTTGCAAATTCTATTGTGAAAAAATTTTTCGTCATTCAATTAATTTTTAATGAAAAAGAGGACACACGCAACTCAAAGGACCGCTTACCAATTAAGAAGAATCTTTGAAGAGTTCGGATTATGTTGCAATTTTCATGATGTAACTAAAAATTGGAATATTTTTCTTGACGAAGTGGGTGGGGGAGTGGTACTCTTTTTATGTCGTAAATTAAATTACGATAAAACACGTTGTTTTTGCACTTGGTTCAAAATCCAAAATTTCAACTATTTTTGTGGAAAATTTCACTACTTATTTGAGAATGCGTTTGTTTAACACAATGCTACTGAAAACTGGTGACCATCGGAGTATAAAATACTAACCAATTGTTACTCTTTCTTGGGTTTTAGTTTTATTCTCTCCCTCCTTCTTCGTGAACAGAAGTTTGGTGGGACTGACGTTATAACTACTCTCCACTCTAGGAAGACTAACTAGTAAAACGTACATTTGAAACAATAAATAATACAAAAAATAAAATAACATAAGAATCGTCTGAAACGTTGATTGACGAAAGGCTTGCACCCGGTAAAAGTAAAGGCCAAGGCTCAGGCGACGAATGAAGAATGGCTGTTTTGGAATTTAAAATTGTGAGCGTCAGAAAACTATATATTTTATGTGTACCTGAAATAAAGAAAAAGTGATCCGACATTAGAAGCATAGAAAATTGGTTTCTTAGGAGCGTATTGGCTTTAAGGTGCTAAGTACACAGGGTGGCCAAAAAGTCTAGAAATACCTAAATAACTGTCCAGATAAGATATTATTAAAATGAGTCAAGGTCATTCTTGGAGTAAACTTTAACGAAAAATGTAATTGTGACCTTCAATGTGACCTCTAACTTGAAATTCAAGGTCATTTATAGGTCAACTCTGTGTCTTAAATGGGAAACTGTTTCCCACTGTTTCGATTGCCGATATCAAAAATATACAACGACCGAGCACGTAGCGTGAGGTAAATACATTAACAAGCGCGAAGCGTGAGATAAATATATTATCGAGCGTGAAGTGCGAAAATTAACAGTCGCGCATCCTAGACGCGCTAAAATATGCGATCGACGCGAGTCGCATGTACATCGCGCGATTAGAATGTTCCCGCGATGCGGGCGGTCTTTTTATATTAAAATTAATGAACCGACAAAAATTTGTTGACCACCTGAAATTTTCAGTTACAATAACACAGGCCAACACGTTTTCACACCCATAGACTGGACCTGGTGAACCTGAAGGAATTTGATGCGCTGAATCCG
>JAWWLR010002596.1:4212-22061 GCA_035041075.1 Acraspis erinacei
AATCGAAAATATGAGGAAATTTTCTGTAGAAAAATAGCTGAAGAATACATTAGGTTATTAAATTTGCTTATAATATTAACAATAATAGTCTCCAGAAGAAATTTCTTCATCATGTTATTGTTTTCATCCAAGCTTCTTGCAATATAACTTTAAAAAACATAAAATTATTGAAAATCTTGAAAAACATTCTTTCAACAAATAATTTGTCTATAAACATCTTTTTTGTGTATTATTCTAATTGTACATAAATTTACTATGTATGCTGTACGCGCCAAAGAGACCTGTTGAGTGAAAAACAAATCTAGCCAACAACAATTTTAAAAAGTCAGGGCAATTTTATTGTTCAGAGAAAAATTAGGGACTTTATTTAATTTAAAAAAAAGTCAAACTAAAATATTTTTCGTATGAAAATTCCAATATATTTTTTGAAAGTTTATCTTTTCAATTAAAAAATTTACCTGTTTGGTTAAAAACTAATCTTCTTTACTTAAGGATTCAACTATTTTGTTTGAACCACTTTGTGAAGAGTTGATCGTTATTAATTGAAAATTCAACCCTTTGGGTACAAAATGAACTACTTTGTTGATACTTTGTTAAAAGGAGGTTTATCTGTTTAGTGGAAATTTAACTATTTTTTGAAAATTATTTTTTATCGCCGAAAATTCATATTTTCTGGTTGAAAATTAATTTTCATACAGAAAATTTGCCTAGGCTTAATAATTCAACAATTTAGGTAAAGTTTTTATTTTTCTTTCACGACTGAAAAATCTTTATTTGTTCAAAATTCGTCTTTTTAGTTGCAAAATTAATTTTTTTAAATGAAATTTGATCTTTTTGCTTGAAATACGAATATTCATCGAAAAAGATGAACTTTTAAACAAAACGATTAATTTTTTACTAAAAAACTGAGTTTTTAAAAAAGAAGATGAATTTACTACAAAAAAAAACGAATTTTCAATCAAATTCAAGAATTCTCAAGAAACAAGTTGAATTTTCAACTAAAAAAGATTAATTATTAAACAAAAAGATTAATTCACTACAAAAAAATAATAAAATTCTGGATTTCTGAAACAAAAAATTGAAGTTTCATCTAAAATGGATTAATGTTTAACCCTTCGATTGTACACTTGGATCGAAAAGACCCCAGACATGAAAATTCATCAAAGTCTATTTGAAAATGGTACTTAGACGCCCTTTTTAACTTAACCAGGTAACCCCTAAAAACACCAAAAAAATATCATTTTTTGCTATTCTTTAACTTCTACCATATTTTTTCATATTTAAAATAAATTTTAAACTAAATAATCCACATCCTGCTTTAAATTTACTATCCAACAGTGTGTAACAAATTCGGCTACTCAAAATAATAAATTGGCTCTTCGTGAAAAGCCCTTTCCGCTTAGAGTCAAAAAGACCCCAGTGTACGGCGGGAAGTGTGCCATCTAAGGGTTAAACAACAATATTATTTTTCTACGAAAAAAGACGAATTTGAAATAAAATTCAAGAATTCTTAACCAAAAATATGACTTTTGGAGAAAGAAAGAAAAAGAAGAAAATTGTAAAATTTTTAAGACAACTTTGAAACGTAGCTTTTAAATTTTTAAATAAAAAGATTAATTTTAAAACAAAAAGTTTATTGCTTTACCCCCACCCCCCTGAGGCAGTAACGTAGTGTATGCACGATCCCTTATTAGAAATCTATTAAAATTCTTTTAAAATCTTTGAAAAAAGCAAAAATCTATGGAATCTTTACAATACTATAAAATCCGTAAAATATTCTGGAATCTGATAAGATTGCTTTCTATCTTTGAAATCCCTTTACAATTTCCCAAAATCTTTCATATCCCTGGGACTCTTTCCGAATATTTTAAAATCTCTTAAAATCATTTGTATTTGTGCGAAATCCTGTAAAATCTTTTAAAATCCCCGTAAATATTATATATTGTTGCACTTACCAACAGAATCAAATATAAAAACCGCGATGGTAAGTAGAAAAGTTCCGGTTACAATCTTCATTCTTTCGATTAACGGGTTCAATTCGTAAGAAAAACTGCGAAATTGTTAACAAAATCAAAGCTTTTTATACTGAAGATATTTGAGCTATACCAGGAAAATCCCCACCATTACAAAAATGTACCTAATCCTAATAATAAACGCAATAAAAATTCGTTATTTACTTGTTTGATTATTATCGTTCTCTTTCTGTATTTACGTCCAAAGTAAAATAACTGAAAAAATATTTTTTCAAATTTATATTCAAATTTTTTTTATCTAAACTACAATTATGTCTTCAAAAAACAAAACTTAGTTGCACCATATCAAAGATACAATACCTATTCATTTGAATTAAATAAATGTGCTAAATTCAAGTAAACATGTCGAAGGTTAGCAAATAATAACTCATGCATTTAATTCGAGTAAAAAAAGTACACAAATATTTTTTAAATCATTCAATTTATACAATTATTTAAAGAATAATTATATATTTAAAGATTATAGATTAATTGATTATTTAAATGCGATATTCTTTCTGTTTCATGTGGAACAAAGAATTTTAGTAGCAACAAGATTTTTTTTTTAATTAAATTTCTGCTTAGAAATAAAACAAAAAAAGATACGAGAAAATGCTCGGACTTTAAAAGATACAGTTTTATGCAAATTTTCAAAAAGCTGTTCTGTTTTTAAATTTTAATTATGCTCACTTTAAAGCTGAAGCGGTTGCTTAATTTAATCAATTTCAAATTAATTTTCAAATTAATTGAATCCATTTTCAAATTAAGTCGTAGAATCATTTGCCTCGTGAATATGAGGGTCATAAGTATTTAAAATTTTGTGGTTCTTTTTTTTATATAACAAATTATAAATCACTGGAACTTTTGCTCTTATTTAGGTTGTATTTTTGTTTAATTTTATGAAGTTAATTGCTCTTTATCGACATACGCTAGAAAATAAACAAAATGTTAAAAATTGACCGAATATCGGCAGTTTTTCAGAAAATATAGAAAGTTAATTTTTTGAAACTATCTCATATTTCGTTATTTAATTATTACTTAACTAAGAAAGAAATAGGCTATTTTAGAATTTTGTTTAGAAACAAAGACATATTTGAAAAAATGTTAAGAAGAAAGTTTGCTTATTTTTAACACTCACGAAAAATACCTTATTTACTCTTTTATCGTATCTTGTATCGTTTGCCAGAAAAATTAAAAAATGTTATTAAAAAAAATTGCCCTGATCTCAAAAATGATTCGCCTAGCCAAGAAACGTAAAAACATTGTTTACAGAAATATAGAATAAAATAAAAAACATTGTTTTCTTAAAATCACTTTCTCATGTTTTTTAAATTCAGCCGGGAAAATAAAGTTCAACATAATGGAAAACTACAATTTTCATATTTTATTCAATTTATTTATTTTCATTTTAGCTCATATAAAAGCAAATTCTAGTGACGACTATGAAGGCCACATTTTCTCTGAAAATTTTTTCGCAACTTTCGTCTACAAAAATGCAAAGAATACATTTTAGAAAAAAATTCTCGTTGCCAGAAAAATTGTTTGGTCGACATATAAATAATAGGATTTCTTTCTTCTATAATTATTAATTCAATATTTTAATTAGGTCAATTTTTTAACAACTTTGAATTGATGATTATCTACTGTAGGTTTATCATCTTCTGCAGGACATTTTTCTTAAAACTGTAAAAGGTGTAAAATACGTAAAATGCGTAAAATACGTAAAATAATTGAATTACAAACACTTCAAATATCAATTTTTAAAAATTGATCAAAGTAATGTAAGTTTCCATATGATTTTTTCTCGTATCTCCGTTATGTTCGAAATTTGCGTATTGCGAAATACAATTTTATCAGTGACAGGTACAAGGCTCGAAGAAGAAAAAATAAACTTTTGAAAAATTTTATTTCACTAAACAGAATCTTGCCAATTTATTACTTATGTAAATAAAAAAGTCACGTACACCTCTAAGGTTTCCGATGCGATAAAATTAAAAATAATTTTATTTAAAAACATGTATTATGTATAGGATACTACGCAGTTCACTCGTCTCTATATGTACATAATTACACATGATAATAAAAAACAATGAAAAATAATATTTTCAGTTGCTTCATGAAATTATGTTTTTTACTGATAACAAGAAATCTAAAAAATATTATTTGCACCAATAGATTAAAATGGATGTGATCTCATATGTTTACAATAAAGCTTTATTATCTTATATCCGATTGGTTGCCTAACAGTTTCTCCTTTTGAATTTTCTGGAATTTTTTTAATCGCCTTTTCCAAATAAGAAATTTGCGATCTAGAAAATAATTTCTGAAAGAGAAACTTTGAATTTTAAATTAGTTTTTAATTATAAAGGCAACAATATTCTGTTCTTGACAATTTGACCAAATTTTATAAAAATAAGCAAAAAAAATTCTATTCGTAACTTTTATGATATCATTAATTTTTCAATGTTTCTAAACATTATTATCAAACTTAATCGTTATTTTTTTAACTTTAAGAAATAAATCTGCTCTTAAAATTTTTCTATCAGACTATAATCGGTAAACTTTTTTACATTTTAAATATATAAGAAAAATAAAATTATTTACAAGAACTTAGAATATATTAATAAAGAGAATGAAGAATTATAGCCGGAAGTTTTATATTAAGGTGGACCAAAAATAAATTGCCAATTTTTTTTCGTGTTTTCATGAAATTTACCTCCAAATTTATTTCAACCCACCAAAAAATTAATTTAAAAAAAATTATATTCAGAGGTTCCGCAAGCCCCATGGAGT
Organism: Acraspis erinacei; assembly: GCA_035041075.1. Classification (NCBI taxonomy): domain Eukaryota; kingdom Metazoa; phylum Arthropoda; class Insecta; order Hymenoptera; family Cynipidae; genus Acraspis; species Acraspis erinacei. The sequence continues at coordinate 9,018 of JAWWLR010002596.1, forward strand.
TCAACACGTATTTCCCATAATAAAAAAAGACGCTTATGTAAATATTATTCAGAACCCTCAATACTGTATAAATCAAATTGAAACTCAACATTTTTCTACGCAATAATTAAAAAATTCAATTGAATATTTACTTTTTTAATATTACCCCCATGAGTCTGTTTTATAGGCTTCTACAAAAAACCCATAAGTGAAAAAGGGGATTTTACGAGTTTTTGGCGCTTTTAATGTTTTTTTTTTGCAGCTTTTCTACACAAGTTGTTTTAAATACATTATATACTGCTTTCTACTATTAATAATATATTCGCGATATATATTTTTTCAATTTATTACTGTTTAAACAAAATTATTTTTCTTAGCAATTTTTTCTTAGAATAGAATTAAAAACTTCTTGCTTTTCAGAATTTATCAACTTGCTTTCAACTTTTCAGTGAGAGCAATTCAATGTTTAATTAAATTCTACATAAATAATTGTATAAACAATTTAATGTTAGAAAATTGTATTTTTTTCTAAAATTTTTCACTTCTTGTCCACTTTTCAATTAGAGTAAGATAATTATTAATTTAAGTTAACAAAACTACATGTTTTAATAAATTAATGCTATTTTTATAATATTTTCATTAAATAAAGAAAGGAAATTTTTTTTTGAAACATTAGAATTTTAGTCCACTTTCCACACAGGGGAAGAAAGCTATGATTAACAATAATTTGTTTAAACAATCATTTTCATCTATTTGCTAAGTATAAAATATTAATCTCTAAGTATAAAGTTGTCAAGTGAGAAGTTTTAGAATAAACCGGATTTTTTAAATTTATTCAAATATAATATTATTAAAAATAATAATAAATTATTTAAACAATTATTCTTCGTAACTTTGATTATTTATTACCTCACTTTAATTGAACTTAGTGAAACTTGAGCCCGTTATGTATGAAAGTTAAATAAAAACAGGATTTCCTGAAATTTTTACATTTAAAAGAAATTGAATTTTTGTTATTAAAATTAAAAGTTGCTTTTCATAATCTGACAATCATGGTCTCTTTCTTTGATTCGAACTCGATACTCGGCTAAAATCTGCTTTAGTTATTTTCAAGTCAATGTAGCAAGTTTAAATAAATTAAGTGTGCAAATAATTTTTTAAATTTTATTTTAAGTTACGCAACCCTTTAACAATTTTCTAAAAAATTCCCTGTCAATATTTTAAGGAAGATCAAAATATTACACAATCACCTCTTTTTATTAAACTTTTCTATATCTTACGTTTTTCATTTCGATAAATAGCCTTAGGAAAACAAAATAGATTTTCTGTTTTTTTTTTAAATTCTGAATAACACAAACAAATATTAAAATTACTTACTAGAAAAGAGGTATTATCAATTTGTTATTCATTAGACTCTTGACAAAATTAAAAAAGAATTTTGTATATTTCAGAAATGTCAAAAAAGAGTCTAGGAAATTTGAAAAAGTTTATTTTATAGGATTTTACTAAATATTGGGAAAATGGGAGCCCTTTTGAAAAATATTCAGGAATTTTAGAATTTTTGAAGAAATTAATAATATTTTATAAATTTTCGGAAATGCTTTGAAGTTTAAAAATATTTTAAGTATAATTAAAATATCCTTAATTTCTTTGAACATATATTTAGCTGACTCGCAATTTGTAAAAAAATTTGAAAAATTGTTCAAAATGTCAAAAAACCGCCTTATAATCTTCAAAATTATCACAGGAACTTCAAGCAAAATAGTTTATTCATTTTAAATCTTTCAAGTTCTTTTAAAGCTTCCAACGTTTTGATTAATTCTGATTTTAAATTAATTCTAATGTTTTTGTTTTAATCTCTTCAAATTTTCTAAATATTCCTTAAATTAAGTCAATGTTTTATTTCTTTTATTTTTAGTCTTACCAAATTAAAACATTTTGCTTTACAAACTTCTACTCTTTTTAGAAATTTAGGAAAATCTTTTTAAATGTTTGAAAATATTTTTAAATTTTTTCTCAAAGTTCATTTTTTACATTATTTTCTTATTATTTATATTATTGTTGCGGGTTTTTCTGAAATTCTCAACTTATTGTGAACTATTTACTTAGAGCAAGGGAATACTTGATGTGATTTAACGAAAATAATTTTTAAAACAAATTATGATAGCTTATAAATATCTTCTCCTACTAGTAGAAAGTTACGAGTTTTTCTGAAATTTTAAGATTCTTTCTCTCTTTTTAGTTGGAAGTAAATAATAATTATTAATTATAAATTAAAGAATGATTCTTTGTTATTTGTTCATGACTAAAAAACCAAAGAAATGTCAACTTTTTTCAAAACACCGCAACTTTTTAACAATTTTCTAAGAGAATAATTAAAAATATAAAATCAATTAATGAATTATTTATGTCGACTTGAATTCATGATTACACTCCTAAATTCAAAAAAGACAACGAGTGCAAAATTGGTGAAAAACCGTAACTATATATCATTAGTATCAGAGAAGATAGTTCTAAAGAATAATAATTAGTTTAAATAACTATTTTTGTTAAATTGCATTAATTATTATCTTGTGTTAAGGGAAAAATAGACAAAAAGTTAAAAATTTCAGGAAAATCTCAAATTTCTAGCATTATTCAAAGAGAATATTATTAAAGATAATAATAAATGGTTTAGACAATTATTTTTCTTAATTTGAATTATTAATTACTTTATTCTAATTGGAAAGTGGCCGAAAAGTGGAAAATTTCTAAAAAACACTGCATCTTTCTAACATTAATTTAGAAAAATATGATGAGGAATAATAATAAATTATTGTTTTTAAACATTTATTTATGCCAGAATTAATTGATTATGGCCTCGATCTAACTCAAAAGTGTAAATAATTTATTTAAACATTTATTGATCAATATTAAATATTATTTTCCCATGAGTTAAAAAAATTTTTCGAACGCAAATTTGGGTAGAAAGGAATTTTTTTTAGAAATTAGCAACTTTAAAATGATGTCGAACGAAAACAGTTTCTTGCAATTTTATGAGAACGTGCACAAACATTTGTTTTAAATTTAGTAAATTGCATGTTTCTCTAATACTACGTTTTGAGCTTTAAATTTCTTGATTGTGAATCAAAGAAAGATACCACTTTTTTCTTATTTCGAACAACAAATTTTCGTATTTTTCAAGCGCAGGTAAATTACATATTTATAAAATATAAATTTTTAAAAACGAATAAAACGCAATACATGGAAAAACAAAATCTGGCCAGGGCCAAGGTCAATTGAAGGTGAAAATGGATAAAACCTTTTTATTGGTGAAATCTCTACTCTCAGACTTTTTTTGGCCGCTGAATCTGATCCCGGGTTCATTTTGACGCCATCAGGTCAATATAAAGGTCAAGGAAAAGTGAAAATGGAGAAAGTTTTTGTATTGGTAAAAATCTCTACTCTCAGAATTTTTCTGGGTAGCTAAATCCGCATCTGGGGTCAGTTTAAGCCCATCAAGTCCGGATCAAGGTCAGGTGAAGGTCAAGGTGGAGGAAAAAGCCATTGATTCGGCGTGGACTACTACATTAAAACGTTTTTGGGGTCACTGGATCCGATTCCGAGGACATGTTTACCCCATCTGGTCGGGGTCAAGGTCATCGCAAAGTCAAAACTATTTTTTAGTAAATTATAAAATTAATTTTTTTAATGATATTCATAGTTTCCACAAGTCCCATTAAGTTCAACATGTAATTTCCATATGAAAAATGACGCTTATGTAAATATTATTCAGAATCGTCAATACTGGATAAAAAGAAGATTTAAACAGACATTATCTGAGCCTTATTTTTAGTTCTTTGTTCTTTTTTTATATTCTGTTTTTTTTTAATTTCTTAGAAACGGTTGAAATCCAGTAGACTTGTCAACACTCCATTGAATGATTTGACTAAATGATAAGAAAAAACTTTGTTCATTTGCAAAAAATTGGAATGTCACAAAAATGATAAACGAATCCGGGGCTAGTTCGACCCAATAAGTTCGATTCCATGGTTTTCTCAATTATGACCTTGGGATGACCTTCATCCTAACCTGATGGTGTTCAAATTATCCGAATTTGTATTTAGTGACCCCAAAAACGTCTCAAGTAGTGGTTCACGCCGATTCAATGGTTTTTTCTCATTTTGACCTTCACTTGACCTTGATCCTCATCTGATAGGGTTAAATGGCCTTGAATTCGGATTCAGCTAAACAAAAGCATCTGAGAGTAGAGGTTTTCTCTGATAATTTTTTTTGTGTAATCTGTCTCCGTACTCTTGATATTTTTTTACACTTAAAAAACATAAAAAATACATTTCCAAGATACTTCCGGAAGAACTATTCATCAAGATGGAATTAATTTCCTTTAATTTCCATTAATTTCCGTTCTCTGGACATGTTTTTCAAATAAATATATATATAATTATTTTATTTCTATATGCAAATTTTATTTGATAAAATTTAGAAAAAGTTCAAGAACTATAATGTAACATTTCATATAATCGACAGAGACCGTATTTTTACAAGTTCATTTTTATGTATTTTTTAAGAGGAAGACCTCTTAGAAAGAGAAGCAAAAAATCTTAAACATACAGGGTATTTATGTCAGCTTTTTTCGCAGCATTTTTCATTTAATGTGACGATTTAATTAATTTTTCCAGACTTTTTTTATTCCTTAAAAGCGACTAAAAGTGTTTGCTGGATCAAAATTCAAACTACTTTGTTAAAAATGGACCTACTTCAACAAAAAAGGTTGTTTTTTTATTGGTGAATCATCATTTTAGTTGAAAATTTTGTGTTGTTCAAAATGAAACTATTTTGCTGAAATGCAATTTCAAATTAAACTATTTTGTTTAACATTTCAGTATTTTGTTGAAACATTGTCTATTGTGGTAAAATATTATTTTTAATAACTAGTTCACCTTTTTGGTTGAAAATTCATTCCCTTACGAAATAATTGAACTATTTTCTTTTTTTTTAATTTCTTTTAAAATTTTAAGTTGCATGCAAATTCATGTATTTCGTTAAATATTATTGTTATGTGTTATAAAATTAACCTTTTTTGTTCAAATGCATTTTCATTGTTAAAAATGTTACTATTTGATGGAAAACTGATGTATTTTGTTAACATTTTTTTGGTAGCAAGTTAATCTTTTAGTAACAAATTCAACTACTTGGTAGAAAATTAATTTTTTTGATTTAAGAACTCAATTATAGTTTTTGAAATTCTTCTTTCTGGTTTGAAGATTAGTCTGTTTAGTCAATAATTAAAATAATTTTCTGGAAATCAATTTTTTTAATTTAATTTATCTGTTTATGATTAAAAAACAAAACATTTTTTGCTGCAAATATCAACTAATATACTTTTCGTTGAGAATCCAATTTCTTAGCATCACTTTGGCTGAAAATTTATTTTGTTGCTAATTTTTTTCTACGTTAAAATTAAATATTTTTACTGAGAATGTAACTTTCAGTTCTTTCCGAAATTTATTCATTTGAGTAAAAGAATAAACTTTTTAGTTGCAAATTCATATTTTTCACGTATATCTAAAGTAATTTGTGGATTAGCCCTTGTAAAACTCTGAAAAACTTTTGTCACTAAAAGACTTTAAAATATAATTCGCAATAATTTTTTACTTTATTTTTACTGATCTCCTGGGCGCAACGTTGTTTAAATATCTAAAAGAAAAATTCACATCGATCTGGCAAAAATTCAATTTTGTCAGGGAAAAGTCAGGGATTTTTTAAATTTGAGTTATCTAGCAACCCTGATATTGAACTTTTGATTACGCGATATAGATAAATCTGTATTTTTTAATATTTAATTAATTTAATCTTTTTATAAAAAATTACATTAATCGCTAAGCTTACTGATAACATAGTAAATAAATTATTTAAAAAGTTCAGCATTTTTAAGCTTTGAAAACTTTAAAAGAACATGCGTTGAAAAATTTAATTTATCCTTCCACAAGTAAATTTAAGTTCCAAAATAAGGGTTGAATAAATTTCCTGCAATAACACTATACATTGATTTATGAATTTAAAAGAAAAAAATTGTACTTTTTTTTGTAAATTGTTTTTTTCTTCATTTATTTATGGTTTTGGAAACCTAGGACACTATTTTTCTACTAAAAATGACGAATCTTTTGTCAAATATTTAAAAAAATTTAAGAAAGAAGAATCTTTAACCCAAGTGATAAATTTTCAACTAAAATTATAAATAGTTTAAAAAAATTTTAACTAGGATGGATTAATGGGCTACAAGCTAATTATTTACATTCAGGGTCCTCATGCGCTACGTTTCAAACAAATTCTGTTTTCGATTTTCAAAATTTTTTGTATCTACATTTTTCTAGTTTCCATAGAAAATTGCAACTATTCAAGAGAGCTTGAATTTATAAAAAATATTCTGCCTGAAAGTCTCTGAAGAAATCATGGCTCGCACAAATGGCACCAACATTTTTCCAGCAGATAGTTGAATTTTCAACTTTTGAACAATAAATTTTCAGCAAAAAATGAAATAGTTAAATTTTCAGATAAAAAAAATTGCATCAAAATGAAACGAATTTTCAAAAAATAGATAAATTTTCAACAAAAAGATGAATCTTACAAATAAAATAAATGTTTAACAATATAGTTCAACTTTCACCCAAATAGTTGGATTTTCAACAAAACGTTAATTAATAATCAAATACTAGAATTTTGAAGTAAAATTATGAACCTTCAAAGAGAACAAAAAACAACAAAATTTTTCACAATGTAGTATAACTTTTAGCTAAGTACTTCAATTGTATTGAAACAAAAAAGATGACTTTTCAATCAAAAATGTATCAGTTGATATTTTTACCGAGAATGATTTTGAATTAAACCGAAACTACATTTAACCAAAAATACTAATTTAAAAAAAGATTAAATCTTCAACCTAAAAATATCAACTTTCAACTAAAAATGGAAAAGTTACATTTTCAATAAAAAAATTTAATTTGCGAGCAATAAAAAATAATGAATTTTCATAAAAATATTTAAGTTTGTAGCCAAAGGGAGAAACTCTTGACTAAGATAACTAATATTTAACCAAATTTTTCAACTTTTAAAGATATAGTTGAATTTTTATGAAAAAAGATAGCTTCTCAAATGAAATAATGAATCTGAAACAATTAAATGAATAGAATTTTCAAACTTTTTTACAAACTAGATGGAACTATAAATTAAAACTTTTTCAATCACAATTTTTTCTGAAAAAAGATCTTCTCCTTTCGCTCCGCTTTGAATCGAACCACCGAACTTCCATTTGCCGGTTGAGGTCTTTCTCATTAAGCTACTATGGAGATCGAGAGAAGATTCCTTTTTCAAAAATTCACGCATTATTATGCCATTCCTGGAAAAATTTGACTTGTAACACCTGGAATAATAATACGTATATTGATGAAAAGGCATTCTTCTCTCGATCTCTCTAGTAGCTTAATGGAAAAGCAACAGACCGACAACCAAGGGTCCTGTGATTCGCTTCCCAGCGGAGCGTAAAAAAAATTCAGTAAAAAATTGTATGAAATTTTTTTTAATTCAAGGCTCCATGGTCTGTAAAGACGTTAAACAATTCTGATATTCTCTGATGATAATACAGATTCTTTAAAAAATGTGACTTGTAACAACTGGCACAATAATGCGTGTATTTCTCAAAAAAGATTATTCTCTTGATCTCTCTAGTAACTTAATAGGCATTCATTCTACCGACAATCGGAAGTTCTGTTGTTTGATTCCCAGTGTAGCAAACGGAGAAGATATTTTTTCAGGGAAAATTTTAATTGAAATTTTTGCTATTCATAGTTCTATCTAGTATGTAAATACGTTAAGAAATTCTGTTCTAATCTAAGGATAATACAGTTTCCTTGAAAATTTTGACTTGCAACACCTGGCATAATAATAATGCGTGTATTTCTGAAAAAAGATTCTTCTCTCGATCTCTCTACTAGCTTAATGGGAAAGCATCCGACCGACAATCGGAAGTTCTGTTGTTCGATTTCCAGCCGAGCCAAAGGAGAAGATCGTTTTTTAGACAAAAATGTAATTGCAAATTTTTTAATGAAGTTCTACCCCGAAAGGGAAATAGCTTAATGGTATCATGAAAAATGTTTAATTTTCTACCAACATTTAAGAATTATCAACAAAATACGTGAATGTTCAACCAAATAGTTGAATTTTCAAAACAAATCAAATTTTCTGCTAAACTCCTTACATTTTTAATCCAGAAGAACAGGTTTAAAAAAAATTAGTTTTCAAACCAAAAAAAGATTAATTTTTAACTAAAATTATAAAACTTAAGAAAAAATGCGTTTTGAACAATATAGTGCAAGATTCAACCAACGTGTTGAATTTTTAACAACAGCAATTAATTTCTAACCAAGAAAATTAATTTTCTGTGAAAAATATAAGTTTTAGCAAAGTGCATGAATTTGCAACCAAATTTTTAAATTTTAAATTTGAAAAGAAAAACTTATTTTTAACCACATTGTAGAATTTCGAACCAAACGAGATGACTTATGAACAAATTTTTTGTTTAAAATTAACTACTTGGTTGAAATTCATATTATTTATGCCTCAACTCTTCGATGAAGAACTTAACTTTTCTAATTCTATGAAATTAGTCTTTCAAGTTAAAAAATTTAACTTTTGGCTTAACCTCTTTGGTTGAAATTTTGTTTTTGTTCAAAATTGATATTTTCTAGTAGAAAAATCGTCTCTTTGTTCGGAAATAAATCTTCAGGGTTAAAAATTATTCTTTTTGGCTTAAAATGCAACTTAAATGCAATTTAAGTTGAAAATTCATATTCTTGGTTTAACTTTAACTATTTTGCTAGAAGTTAAACTATTTTACGAAAATTCAACTTTTTGGTATTAGAAAAATTTAACCGTTGAGTTGAATTCTACCAAAAATATAATTTTTAACAAAATATGTGAATAAAAAAAAATAAAGAAAAAATCCTGTTTTAATCAAAAATTGTAAAGCTAAATTTGCAGTTCCAAAACTTAATTCTCAAACAATAACAAAAAATGAATTTTTATTCAAATATTAAAATTTAGAGCCAAAAAGAGGAAGTTTTGGCTAAAATGAATGATTTATTAATAAACAATAGATTTGTCGAGACTCTATTGAACAGGTTAAAAAAATGCTAAAAAAATACTTTGTTCATTTACAAACATTTTCAATGTCACAAAAATAATTTGGTGTACATCAAACTTAGGAAATCTTTTTTGTTTGTTTTTTATTTGGGCGCAAATTTTTTTAAATATTAGATTAAATAAAGTGTGGTTTGGTTAATTTGCAGGCCAAATTATTTTTATCGTGACGAGAATTCCTTTTAAAAAAAATGTTATTCTTTAATTTATTTCGCGTACAATAAAAGATTGCATAAAGGAGTAAGACGTAATTCTTAAAAACAAATTTAACGAGCGCAAACTTTTTTCTTATCATTTGGTCGAATCTGTTGTTTGTAAAAAAAATTCTGGGGTTTTCGGAAAATTTGAATTTTCTTATTTTCAGAAAAACTATCGCCATTTTTGTCGATTTGAAACTTTTTATTTTTATTTTGGTGAATTTCGAAACAGCACAAAATTTACATGAAGAAATTGATTAAATAAAGCCTAAATATTAAAATGGCATGGAAAGTTATTGTTTTGAAAACTTTTTATTAAAAAAAAAGAATACTTAAAATTAAATGCTCATAAATTCGAAACAATGATATGTACCTTAAAATGCTAAAATACGTGTCGACTTATTTTCAGTGCAAAATAAAAAAATTTCAGAAGGGAATGATGCTGTGACTTAAAATAAAACTGGTAGCAAAATTTGAAATGAATTAGATAGATCTTCCAGTTAAAATTATTTCCTGTAACTTTTGCTTTAAAAAAATGAGTTCCTTATTTTCTAGAATTTTAATATAAATAATAGAGAAATATTAGTAATTACTAAAAATCAAATCAAATATTAAAGCTGTATTTTTTTTTACTGGGAAATTCAAGCATTGATTATCATTTTTTTCTATTTTTTGTTGAAAACGCATCTTTGTATAATCGACATTCCGTCTTTTTTTTTTGCTAAATCTACAGGTGTCTGATTCAGAATTATTCTTTTTCGTTTGAAAATTACCTTTTCTGTTACAAATATACATTTTAATTTTTACAATTCAACAGTTCGATAAAAATACAACAAATTGTTCGCAAATTGAACTACCTTGTTAAAAATATTTTTCTTTAATATTCATAATATTATTCAAGAACGTATTCCTTTCGTTATGATAATAAACTTCTGAATAAATTCTTAAACTGAAAATTTAACTTTTCCATTTTTAGTTAAAAATTTATCTTTTTCAGTTGAAAATTCTTTCACTTGGTGAAAAATTTATGATTTTCTTAAAATCTCTCCTTTTTTAGTAAAAAATTAATCATCTTGCTTAAAAATTCCAATAATTATTTTAAACTTTTACGTTTTTGGTTCGAAATTCTTCCTTTTTGGTAGAAAAAAAATTTTAGTTGGAAATAAAACCTCGGAATTAAAAATTATTCTGTTTATTCGAGAATTCAAGTATATTGTTGAAAACATGCACCTCTTGGTTGAATTCCACTGTTTTTTTATATAAAATAAAATAAAAGTTTAAAAAATTGAACTACTTTGTTGAAAGTTTATTTCTTGGTTTACAGTCAAGGTTTTTGAATGAAAAATTTAATTTCTTTTGTTAAAAATTCAACTTCTTGGTTAGAAATAAACTTGTTTTGCTGAAAATTTTAATCTACCTTATAAACTTTATCTTTTCCATCGCAGTATTTAATAATTTGGTTATAAATTAAACTGTTTTGTAGAACTTTTTTTTTAATTCAAAATCCAGTTTTCCTAAATTTAACTATGCCATTTTGCGACCAAAATATTTTTTTTAGTTTGAAAATATAAATATTGGGTAAAAGAAGTAACGAATTAAAAATGCGACTATTTGTTTGAAGATTTATAATTTTGTTAAAAATGGATCCTTTTGGGTGGAAAATTAAGATTCTGAGTTTAAAATCAAATGCTTGGTTGAAAATATACCTTGTTATTTCCCTTAATATAAAATGGAATAATTAATAGTAATTTCTGCTGCTATATGAAATAATTCAACAACAAAAAATTTCTTGTACATCTATAATGTAAATACAAAAAAATTAGACGAGCTAATACACGTTTTTCTATCATTAAAAAAAATGTTTTATGATCATCTCGCAAGCTTTGTAAAATTTTATTACTATCATGTATACATTGTAAATAAAGCAGATAAAACTCTTACAAAATGCTGTTCTTTCGCAAAAATTTGGCAGAATAAAATTATATATACAATTTATAATCATAATGTTTAATAATATTTTAAATTATTTTATCCGCTTAAGATGAAACCCAATCATGAAATTAGCTGTAGAAAATTTTATTCCAGAATTTATAGAGTTATAAAAGCTCAGAATAAAAATAATACGGCTAAAATATTTCAAAAATTGATCCAAAAAATAGAGAAACTACAACTGAATGACTGATTTATTAAAATATATTAAATTTAAATTAGGTTTAGTTTAAATTAAATTAAATTCTCATTTTTGTTTCCTCTTTTTTATTTTTTGTCGAAAAAAATGAATTTTTTCTTTTCTTTTTTAGGAAATTTTTTCTCTTCTTTTAAATTATAATAGGAAGGTTGTGTCGCAGTTGTCCAAATTTATAAAGTACTTCGAGATATTTCTGTAGATTAAAAAATTTCGAAAGAAATTTAGGATCTTACAAAATTTTAAAGAATATAAAAGGACATAATTTATTTTAAAACATTCTAAAGAATTTTATGAGATTAAAAAGATGTCAGGGAACTCGAAGAATTTTGCAGCATTTATTTGTAAGATAATTTGGGATTTTGTGATATATTTTAGAATTTTAACTATTTTAAAATAATCTAAATAATTTGGATGTTTTTTTTAAAACCCTTAAGAGATTTTAAAGGACTTCTATAAGATTTTGGAAAATAAATTAAATTTCAAAGAACTTAAAAGGTTTTTAAACGAGTCTTACAAGATTCAAAGAATCTTATTGAATTGCTAAAGATTTAAAAGATTTGAAGGGATTTCAATGATATTTTGGTATATTAATGTTTTTTTTAAATACCTTTGAAAAAATTTCAAAGAGATTCAAAGGATTTTCAAATATTTTGATGGATTTTACTATTTTGTATTATTTATTTATTCCTACTATTATATAATTATATATTTAAAGAAAACGTTGAATATTTTTTAGAGATTTTGAAAATTGGAAGACATGTCAAAGTATTTTGTAGTATTTTGCAGGATTTCTGAATATTTTAATCTCGATTCCAAAGAATTTATTGTCAAACTTGGAAAATAAATAAAATGATTTCAAGGGATTTTAAAGTATTTCAAGAAATTTCAAAATAAGTTAGAGGATTTTGTTGGATTAAAAAAATATACGTTTTATTAAAGAAATTCCAAAACAGATATTTTTAAAATTTCAAGGGACTTGAAGAAATTCGCAGGGTTCAAAAATATTTTCAACATGATTTTAAAATAAATTTTAAGAGATTTTAAGGTGTTTGAAGATATTTCGCAAGATTCAGAAAATTTTATTGAATCTCTAAATATTTAAAAGATTTCAAGGTATTTCAAAGATTCCTAAATATTTAAACTTTTTTCAGAGAAGTATAATCAGTACCTAAGGGATTTAAAATTATTTTGACCTATTTGATTGAATTTATACAATTTACTTTCCAACATTTTCTAGAATTCCTTTAAAATCTCTTAAGGTGCTTAAGCCTTAAGACATTTCAAACAACTTCCAAAGAATTTTGGAAAATGAATTAGATTTAAAAGAAATTAAAGTTATTTAAAGAAAATTTACAAGATTTAAAAAATTTTATTGAATTTCTAAGGATATAAAGGAATTCAAGGCATTTCAAAGATATCTAGATATATTGATTTTTACATTCTCATCATAATGAGAAGGTATTGGTTTTGTGTGAAAAATGACTT
>JAWWLR010002621.1:1176-12105 GCA_035041075.1 Acraspis erinacei
TTCCACCGATATATATACGCGGGAATTTCATTAGGAGAATGAAATGTTGCGGGGGGCTATCCACGTTGTAAAAGTAATAGAAAACATTATGAGCCCGCAAAAACTAAAAAAATCGAGAACAATGCTAAGGAGACCTTGCTCTCTTTCCTTCTACTAACAACCGGAAAAAACTTGTTTCTCACTGTTTACAACAAAAACTAAAAAAACAGCAAGATCAACTTTTAAGTTCTTATTAGATCGTCACGAAATAATCAGAAATGTTTTTTTTTTTGCAACGGTAAAAAGTTAAAAAAAAATTAAGACCTATAACGCCTGTTGATTCTAAACCGTTAATCCTCCCAGTCTGAACTTGACCCACTTTTATCCAGCCACAGTTTTAAAATTTGACGTCTCGTGCTGATATTGTGATTTTGAATTATTCATTGTCTGTTGCTATTCGATTTTTATTATAAATTTCGTCATCTTTTATAAAATTAGATCAGGGGTCTCCAAAGGTAGATCCTGGGTCTACTAGTGATCCCAGGCCAGTAGGTCGGATCTTCTCGGCTCTGACCCAGAACTGTCAAAAACCTTTACCTTTTTTGAGCCCCTTGGAACCCTTAAACTTGAGACCCTACATTGTATTAGAAACTTCAAGCTAAAATTTGAATTTTTACGGTAAAATTTTGAATTACGAAATAAAATTGTGAATGTTTTGTTTCTGTTACTTTAATAATATTATACGAAATATTGAATGTAATTTTAATCTTTTATATTCACAATTTAAATTAACTAAAAATCAATTTGTTCATGAATGATAAAAAATTTTTCTTTTAAATTAAGATTTAAGTTTGTGAAAAATATGTCTTAATTTTATTATTGTTATATTTACATAAGGAATTATATCCCAATAAAATAAAAAGCAATTTAAAATAATAGTCCTGATATTAAAACGATAATCCATTTCTAAATCCATAATAACCAATTTTTGAATATTAAAAGTTTCAAAAAATTTTTAAATGGTCCTAGATAATTTATAACATTATCAAATCTAGCACATAAACAAACAAAAATAAATTACAATTTAAGCTCCATGGAAAATATACTTGACAGATTTTATGTATAGCGTAAAACATTTAAAACTCACCACACTATTAAACTATTTTACAATTTTTTTAAACAATGACACTATTTTGCTTCTATTTCGAAAAAAAAGTATTTTCAAATAAAAAATTCGAATTTTCAACTAAAAATGAATTTTCAACAAAATATATGAAATTTTTCCCAAAAGTTGAATTTTCTAATAAGAAGATTAATTTTCTATAAACAGCTAAAATTTCAACAAAATAATCAACTTTTAACAAATCACTTGAATTTTCAAGCAACAAGAAGAATAAATTTCTGTCAAAAAGGACGAATTTTTAACAAATTAAATACATTATCTACTAAATAATTTTAGCAATTGATGTGATTTTTTTCTAATTAAAAAGTTTCATTTTGAAATAAAAATATATACATTTTTACCACAAAATGGAGAATGTAAATTTTAATTTGGGTTAATTAAATTTCAATAAAAAAAAAGAAAACAAATTTCTACAAATCATTTTAATTTTTTACGAAATATGTAGTTGAATTTTCTATCGAATTGTTAAATTTTTAAGCCAAAACGACGAATTTTCTAAAACACAGTCGAATTTTCGACAAAATAGTCCAATTTAGTCAAGTATATTAGTTCCCCGTTGAACTCTCAACCTACCAAGATGAATATTCGACGAAAAGCATAATAATTTATATTTAAACAATTAAAATATTGTGTAATTGAAAATAAAAAAACCAGTTGGATTTAACCAAAAAAGATGAAGTTTCAATAAAATTCCTAATTGTTAATTTAAAAATTGATTTTCAAACAAAGAAGATAACATTAGAACATTAACATTAACATTAGAAACTTTAAAAATTGACCCGCATCGAATTGAAAGTTATTTTTATTTAAAAGTTAAAGTTTTTGTAATAATTACATTTTAATCGGTTTAATTAGCTTTGAATTTTTAATGGTAAAATTGTACACAAGATTTACATTATTAATGTTGCAAAAATTTATTTGTCAAGAACTAACCACAATGACTTAGTTTAAAAATTTAAATACTTTAAATAAAATCCCTGTTATTACAAGTCCCGTTAAGTTGTACCAGAAAAAAGGTCCTCCAAGTTCCATTTTCAGAACCGAGCACTTCCAACTGAGTTTTTTTTTGTGTGGGGTCATAAATTTTATCTCAGTTTCCCGTCGAAAAAAATTGGTAGATCTTCAAAAAGGTCGAGTGATACTGGGTCACGCTGCACCTTTTGATTGTGGAGACCCCTGCTTTACACGTACCGTCAACTCGTAGAATATACGGTGTGCTTGGCAAACCTAGTTTGGCAAGGTACGTTAGGTCAGCAGCAGCCTGGAACAAAATTACAAACGAAATTTGTTAAAAGAATTTCGTACAGATTTCTGAATATAAATATAAGTACATCCATAGGGTGGCCGCGACACTTCTGCACAAAAAATTTCTTTTTTTTTTCTGATTCATTTCTTATTGCCCCTAACCACTAATATTCCAAAACTAGACTTCTAAGCTTCTAATATTTTCATTAATTACAAAATATGCTATAAATGACAAAAAAATGGTTACAGTTTTCCCTGACATGCGGCCATCCTGCTGAAACTTGTAAGCTAATATTTATCGCAAGGTTTAATTTGCTCTACTTACTGTACAAACTGCAAAGAATCCCTGTGTATTATCCTGGAAGTGATTTGCAATAATATCGATAACTTGTTGGCACATCAGGACTTCATTATTCTCCATTGTCAGCAATTCGATACTTGAATCTGTGGCATCTACTTCAGCAATTGCAGATCCATTCTCTTTATTTTCAATATTGACTTGTATCTTTCTTTTGCTCTTAGGTTTCTTCTTCTTCGAGCCTGTTTGCATAGACTTTGTCTTCCACTTAAGTTCATTGAAAGCAAACATTTTCTCATAATATTCTATCATTTTATCAGTTACTTTAGTGATTTTGTGACCCATTAACTTCTCGTAGTGCCAAAAAAGATATTCAGGTATTAGAAGAATTGGCCACTGATTTTATATTTCATGAGCAGATGGAAGTTCTAATATATTATTTAAAAACCTCCTTTGCTCAGCGTAAGTTGCTTCCAAAATAACATAAACATCGAAGTCGACATCAGTCATTGACATGTACTGCTGAAGTAATTCCTGCTTCTCTCGTAAACTCTGCTTAGTCTCTCCTTTTGGATGACATGTAGGTTGCCAATTGATGCAACCTGCCATGGCATAGCTGAGTGTTTTTTTATGTGCGATTAGCACTTTTTTGGAGGCATTTTGCAAGTTTGTTATAGGAAGCCTGTTTAAATAGGCAATTCTATATTTTATTTTTATTTTAATTTTGGCATAACCTACTCCAAACACATCTCCATCATGTGTATACTGAAATATCAAATGATAATCTTTGACCATTTGCTTAGCTCCCAGTACAATTTCTGGGTCTTTAATATCCATGCTAAATTTTCCCGTATCTTTAACTTAAACAGAGAAATATCTCATTTGATCCACAACTTTTTGAACCATAGTTGTTATTAAAAATTTCGTACGAATCCCTTCTTGTAGTGAATCCCAATACGGTTCAACCGCAGTTGGCCATTGTATTTTAAAATTGTCCCAGTTGACAGTCGTGGGATTGATTGTAAGTGTATCGTTGTCCTGGTTTATAACATTAGGCAAAGTGTCATCAGTTGACCAATTCGATTCGCCTAGTCTCATCAATTTGGCAGGGGTTTCACCTACGTTCAATTTACATTCATTTTCATCAGCGCTACAATTCAGCTCGGACGAAGTTGACGCCTCTATTGCTTTCCTTGCAGTAATTATTTTCGTGCAATTCGCAGGTTCCCACTTTTCGTTCGGTTCAAGTAGAAGCAATACTTCTTGCGGCCTGGAGTTTCCTGAAGTCAAGAACTCTAATACAGCATCGTCGCTGACCGCACTTCCATCATTTTCTAATACTAATGTTGTACAACTCTTATTTAGTTTTTTATTGGCTGACTTCAAGAGAAGATCCACAACAGGTGGTGATATTATAGTACATTTTTCAGTCCTTGTAGCATTCCACACTCGAAATAGACACGCCATCTGGGAAAAAATTGCGGACATATTTATTAAGAATTGTATGTTCAATGACAGGATGTCTACTAGGGTGGGTCGAAAAAAGAAACCCTGTAAAAGTATAATTAATTTTGTCCTCGTTGATAAAAGCCTTCAACTTGAGTGTTAGCAAAATGTGATTTAAAAAGTTCTTATTTCTATAGTTTTCATATTTTTGGGAAATTCGAACACGATTTGAGAAGCCTGGGAAAGCATAAATGTAAACACAGTAAATTTGGGAAAATTTGAAAATTGAGAAAAAATAGCGACATGCGTGCGAGGCGATGCGAAGAGAGGAAGGCAAGACCGGCTTAGAAATAAGGTGTGGATGGATGTTAGTTTTTAAAAAGTTGTTTGTAAGGAAACACTGTAAAAATGGAAGTGTAAACAAGTCAATTTTTGAAGGGTAGCAAGCTGAAAAATAAACGTTTAACTATTAAAGAGTTGTCAACTGCTAGGGTCTTTATAAATCTACTTCAAGAAATACTTACTATTCCGAAACTGTTGTTTATTGCAAGTGATCCATTTTTTCGACGGGAATATTTTTTATAGTTTTGAGGAGATGGTTTAGAAAATAAATTTTTGGAAATAGTATTGAAAGTCGGATGTTAGAAAGTGTGATGAAATGTGGAAAATAAAAGAACGATTATCAAATGTCAATATCAAGTGGTGCATATTTGCAGGCGTAAACTTGGGTGCACCCAATATTCGTTTTTAAGACTGGATCGGGGCTAAGTAATTCTGAATAATCGAAAGTACTTAAGATATCTTTGACTGGCTCTGAACTATAATACATGTCGCCTGGTTCGTAGACTCCAAATTTACGGTTATATCTTACTTCATGACGCAAGCCCAAAAAATAGATTTTGCTTCGATTTTCGTTGATCAGAATTTCGTCAATTGTATATAAGATATAACTGTCACAATCAGTTTTACCAACGCAAATCATTAAATCTCTTTTCTACGTGATACCTCTGAATAGAGCTTCGGTACACACAAGATGCACTTTTCCAGTGTTCACCAAATCGGATATAAGAGACCGAGTTTCTTCATCGGTAATTTCTGATGAATTGAATGGAACAGCACTTTCCGCAATAATCTTGGAATCATATTGCAGTTCATTCATGCACACACATTGTAGTTGCTCGTGCTTCCGCGATAAAGTTTTCGTCTACAAATGCTTCAATGGGCCAAAGTGCAGAATCAAGGCTGGGTAATGACAGATGAAGTGATGTTTTGGTCGCAAGGTTATGTCGGGAAAACATTTTATCCTTAAATCCAAATAGTCTTCTATTTCTTGTTCCAAAAGAGCAACTTGTTCGACGGATATGGCAGGTGCACAAACAAAAGAGCAAACTTCTCGAAGATGCATGACCGTCTCCCAAACATAATCTTCAAAGTCTTGAACTTTGTCATGTATCACAATAGGGAACACTAAAAGGAGTCTCCTGATTTCACTTGCGGACCTACTTACTTTCTTTGATGCTTCTTTGATAGGAGGAATCATGATTTGACTTGTAGAACAAAACCGAAAATTGTGTAAGCGCTCATTCAAATAGGCATATGAAAACCAACCTTCACGCACAAAATATTTAATTGCATACATTAAATCATAGGGAACAACCCCTTCAAATAAAGCGTGAGCTGGACAAGGTGGCAAACCAGGGTTGCAAACGTTATAATGCTGTAACTCATTCAAAACGGACTTCCGATTCACCCCTAGAACCATCTGATGCTCTTTCTTTGCCTGTTCACAACATAAATTATAATTATCCACGTTTCGAAGCTTCTGCACCCTGTACAATCCTGCTTTTAACTTGTCTCTACTTATTTCGCAGAACCGACAAAAGTTTATTGAAAAGCTAAAATTTTCTGTAAAACCTCTAATTTGATGACGTCTTAAGTTATCGCCCAACATTAGCAGCAACGTTCCAAGATAATGTATTTTTCTACCCTGAAAACAGATAGTTAATCCTTCAGATTTTAACAACTTCAAGTTTTTCATCATATGTTTCAAAACTTCATCCTATCCATATATTTCTACGTATTTCTCGCGACACAATAAAATCAGTTTCAAATTACGTAACTTCTTTCTCAAAAAAGTTGGCAAACTACCTGGCAACATGTACAGACCTACGAGTTTGAATTTCTTTTTTGACGATCCGAGCGGGTTCACGATTTCGAATGCATCTTGGAATGCAATGAGATAAATCATACGGGATTGTTTATGTAAAAACTGATTTTCTTTAATTACTGTTCCATCACATTCATCTGAGAATACATTATTGCTTGTCGCTGTCCTAATGTTTTCGAAATGTTCGCGAACATTCTTATCGGCTAATACATTTTGTAAGGTTTTCATTATTGGCACATAATGATAATAATGTTTTTTATTTTTATCTGAATTTTCATTCCCATCTTTCTTCAGTTCAATTTCTATCGGTTGAATAAAATTAAAATTTTCTGTGTAATACTTATCGCGCGCATATTTATTTCGTAAAGAACCTGTATAGAGATCAAGAGGATCTGTGAAAAGTGCAAAACTGATTTTAAACATGCTTAAAAGACGTTCCCTTTCAGTTTCTGAAAAATTATTATTTCGCAAAGTAATCTGAAATTGTTCCAGCGAACGTTGAAAAGCTGATCCTATTCCCTGGACAGTACCCTGCAGGATGGGTTCTGTGGCAAAATGTTTCGCACTCAACAAGAGCATCATTTCGGCTAACATTCTCGTTGAGTCTGCACCTTCTGTTTCGCCTACTTCAAATGGGATGTCATTTAAAGCACCTTCTTCTAAAGCATTATGATCTTTAAGTATACATTGTTCATCTTCATCAGAATCATAGTCCTGTATATCCTCTTCGTCATCGACTCTGCTTCTCAAATCATCATCATCATCGTTACCTACATACTCGTGTACATTGCTCGTAAAATCAATCTCCATTTTCTCATCCTCATCACCTAAATTTCGATGATATGTGCTTAAGTGGATTGCGAACGAATTTCTGTTGCAAAAAATATATTCTGAATTTGGACATGCTGGGAACGGACACCTCAGTTGTGCTCCCTCTTCCGATAAATGAAGATAAAAATGTTTTTTAAAAAAAAAGCTGATTCGCAGCTGAAATTACAATCAGCTTTGATACACAAATAACGAATGTCTGATTTAAAAAATGTACCCGCGTTGTGCATCCGATAAACGTGTTTCCTAAAGTTCTCATAACTTTGAAAATATTTCAAGCAACCATCATATTGACATTGTATGTTTAAATTCGGCTCATTTTTATGGATAAGTTGGTGCTTGTTATACTCAGGAACAGAGTAAAAAGTAGAGGAACAAGTGACACATGTATACATTTTATATGTAAACAGGTGATGCAAGAGGGAGATTGAGGATAATAAAGGATTTTTAATAAAAAAATATTCCCTTATAGCTGCAATGTCCTTGTTGAATAACTGTAACAAATATGGTGCTCATTTAGAGAAATAATTCTGCACAATTTTGTAACTTATTTATTTAATTATTCTAATGCACTACCATGCATTTCAGGACTTAGCAGGATTACACTGAAGGAAATACATATAATTAATCCAAACTCAAAAGAATTGCCCTGTCCGTTCCAACAAAAAATTGTAATTATTTTTGGCAATTCACTGTTTCAAGGTAGAATGGTCATTTTTCTTCCAAATTTTCTATTCCAAGTCAGAATGATATGGTTGTGTTTTAAAATTTTCCTACTCAAAATTATAAATCTGTTGACAAATTCCTGATTCCAAATTTCAATATCAATTTTTTCCAAAAATGTTTACTCTTACATTTTAAAGATTACAGAGAGGTTGTAAATATTTTACAAATGAGCAAAGACTTCAAACATTTCCAAGTTCCAAAAGATTTCACAGATGACGAAATATGAAAATTTGAAAGATTTCTGAAAGATTTTAATTATTTAAAGGGGCTTTACAAACTTTGTAAATATTACACAAAGATTTCAATAATTCCAAGAGATTTAACAATGAACATGTAAAAACTTAAATTATTATACCCCAAACTTCTGATTTAAACGATTGAAACATTGTTTAAAAAAATATGATTTCTTTATTAAAAATAAAAATTTCAAATATTTGTATAACCTTTTTTTAATGTTTGAAGGTTTTTTGTAAATTATTTTTTGAGTGTGAAATAACAATAATTAATAATTATTTATAATTATAATATAATTATAAAATAATATAATAATAATATATAATTATTATAATTAAATAACAATTTTTTCTTTCAATTCAAAAGTTGTTTTTTGAGAACGTTTTTTGTAATTTTTAAACATAATATTCACATTCTTAAACAAAATTTTTTATCCAGAAATATATTTTTGCTATTATTATTATTTTTAATTTAAAAAATAATTATAAGAAAAAACTAAAAACATTTGACAACAATTTTATGGATAAAAATATTTGATTATTGTATTCTTATTAAATAAATAATATTTATTAAAAAAATATTTTAATTTTTCGAATGCCCACATTTTATAGTTCGGATATTTTGTAATTCGGCAATTTTATTATTTGGGAATTTTCCAATTCGGTAATATTATAAACTGTTAAATAATTCTGTTTTTTGGATTTTTCAGTTGTCAAATTTTATAAAACGTTAATGTTCAAATTTTTTAATATAATAAATTATTTGGGAATTTCCTAAGTCGTATTTTTCCTTTCCGGCAATTTTACAATTTCGTGAATTTTCTATTTCGAATATTTTCTTTTTCGTACATTTTCCAGTGTTGAGATATTTATTTTACGGGATTTTTCAGATATCTCAGTTTGAAATTTAAAAAATATATTGTACGACTTTGAATTGAAAACGTTACAAATCAAAGAATTTTAGATAACTTAACATAAAAAAACACAATACTTCAAATGGACTAGAGGGGAATTTAACTTGTATCATTTATAAATAAAAGCTTTTTAAATTCAGTAATTTTAATTTTAACGTCTTTGAAATTGAACAATTTTAAATTGGAAGCTTTACACAGAAAGAAAAATTCAAATCAAAATAAGACCATTTTAAAATGTTCGAAATTAAATAATTTCATATGAGTCTTGAAAATTGGATTAATTTAAATTGGAAGGAATTGAAATTGTATCATTTCTTATTAAATGCGTTCAAAATTATATAATTTGAAATTAAAAACTTTTGAATTCAAATAATTTTCAATTTAAACCTATTCAAATTTGTTGACTCGAAATTTAAAAGAAAAAAATATTTCAAAATCAAAAATTAAGTTACCATTAGTTAAATTGTTTAAAATGAAAAAATTTTCAATTCAAAAACTGAATGTACTTAGATTAAAATTTCGAAAATAAGGCACTTTCAAAATGTTTAAAATTAAATAACTTCAGATTAGGATTTTGAAGATTGGATTATTGAAGATAAAAATATTATTATTTAACAAATTTTCAAATATTACGTTTAATTTCAAAGATTTATCATTTAAAGTTCTACAATTTTGAAGAGTAAAAATTAAAAAATCTTCAACTTTAAAGATAAATTAAATAAACATTTCAAATAAATTTTAAATAAAAAACAACAACATAAATAATACATAAATAACATACATAATACATAAACATTTTAAATAAACATAATAAACATTTCTGAAATTGTTAAACTATAAAGTCGACTTTTAAACAGCAAATCTTCGAATTTTAGGAAATGTTCAGTATACAACATAAAAATTACAGCATTTTAAACAGTAATGCTTAAAACTTGAATAATTTTTCATTATGAAATTTAAACAATAAAAAGTCAACTTTAAAGATTTACAATGAAAAGTTATATAGTTTTGAAGGTTTGCAATTGAAAACTTTGCAATTTTAAAATTGTATAAAAGAAATTTTTATGATAAAATTATAAGGGGTCGTGCGCATAATACATCACACTTTTTTCTTTTCTTTATATCGTTGTATCCCTTTTCGATTAAAGGCAATTTTATTCTCGTCTTTATTTAAAAAAACGAAAAACGTGTGACGTAATATGTGCACGACCCCTAAACGACTTATAACTTTTGCAACTCCATAACTTAATATATTGAAAAATGAAAGTTGCATCTTATTTTCATTTTAATTTCAATAGATTTAATAATGTTATTTGAATAATTGATTCAAGATCATTTATTTTATTAAAAAAAATCAAAAGATACATGGTTTAACAGAAAAAAAACTTTTATTAGAAATATGAAAACAAAATATTTGTATAAACAGAAGAAAAGAAACTTAAGAATAACCTAATAATTTCATGGGAAAAAATTAAAAGCAATCCTTTGAAAATAAGACTTTCATCTTTTCTTGATTTTTGTACATTTTTTGCACTTATAAAGTGCAAAGATTATTTTTCATACAAATATAAAACAATAATCATACAAGAAGAAATTAAATTTAAGGTTATGTATTTAGAAGGACGCCGAGACACTCTAAACGCTCAAAACTTTTCCCAAATAAGTATTTTTGAATTCACTTACCTTTAGTAATCCTTAACGCATGAACAATCACTTCTTTAACTAATAAGCTTTCTTTAAAATAAACAAAAAAATCACAAACGAACA
The DNA here is from genome assembly GCA_035041075.1 of Acraspis erinacei. Taxonomy (NCBI): domain Eukaryota; kingdom Metazoa; phylum Arthropoda; class Insecta; order Hymenoptera; family Cynipidae; genus Acraspis; species Acraspis erinacei. Next base: position 11,963 of record JAWWLR010002621.1, read on the forward strand.
ATTAAAAATTGCGAAACGCGCAAATAATACATTTTACTTCATAACTTTATGTGTAAAATCACATTGCATGAAACGTAAAATTACCGACACATGGTAATATTCCGCTTGGAACCGTGGAAACCTGCTATTTTAGCCCGTAAGAT
>JAWWLR010002633.1:0-12105 GCA_035041075.1 Acraspis erinacei
AGTGGTAAGTGGAGAGGGAAGATTTCGTGAGTCTTCCCTCTCTCCTAAAAGTCGCGTCTATTGGGTCGACTTCGAACGTTCTCCCTGAAAAATCTCACTTTTAAGAGTAAGCCCCCTTTCTTCGGCGCACGTCACATATAATAATAAAAATGTTAATTATAATTTAAGCTACAAGAATCCAGTTATTTCTTTAGGTAAATAATACGTACCACAATTGAAGCACGATCTACCTTATTGCACTTGCGCATTGTTTAGGCCACAGGAATATTTTTTTTCATCAATATGATATTTTTTTGCTTCAAGAGTTTAAAAATTTGATGTGGGGATATCGCTATAAAACGAAGTGCGCAGTTGCTCGCTTCTCTAAGGCCAAAGTTATCTACTCAGCGTGATTTATCTTGTATACCTGCGCTTGATGAAAAATAGGTCCAAAAAGTTTACTTAAATAATTTTAAAGTAAATACACGCTCTTGTAATTTTAAAAGGCCGTTGTGTGACATTTTTTTTACTTTTCGCGGCGGACCCCTTAACCAAGGAGAAGGCTTTCGTCTGGTTGTGTGTTCATAGGGTTGTATAAGGTTTGGTTAATTAATTTTGAAATTAGTAAGCAGTCTATATTTGTCTTAACAATAAATATATATCAAGACAAAAGAAAACATTTTATGAAATCGTCTATGAGGGTTTATATCTGCTTTGTGTAATATATCTGACTGTATTGCATATCAACAAAAAAACAATTTCCTATCATAAAAAATAGGATATGCAAGTGGCTAAACATTTATGCAGTGAACTTTTCTCTCAAAGGCAATCGTATGCTTCTGCCATGAAACTTTATCTGAGTCTGATCCAAATCAACATTTCCGCAAAAATAAATATTTCTACAAATATCTACCTCGGAAACGTCTAAGGTACTTATAATTACCCTAATAATCTTTTAGAAACTACAAATTGATATTGAGGAGCAGTCAGGCAAAAGAATTCATACATTTAATAGAACTGACCTGCAGATTAAGGTACACACAATATCAATTTATTTGACTTTCTATATAATTTATTTCTATTATAAGCGACAGAAGTGCTTGACATAAATGTATAATACGGGGCGGGCAGGCTTACAACAAGTGGATTTATTTGGAGAAGGCCCTTATATCGGTAGAATCGAACTTAACTTACATATGATCCCGTTTAATTGTATAATTAAATGTGGATATTAGTTGCATATTGATGAACTTTACCATAATACAACAATTAAGAAAAAAGTACTGAGTTATGTTAGGTTAGAAATGTGGCCTCATAAGGTATGTATAGTGACCACCAGACTGTAGGAATGTATCGCATTTAACTCCAAATGAATCACAGAATCAATTCTTAAATTATTACAGTTAATATCGAGTCACATGCCACATTTAGATTCTACTGCAGATCAAAAACAATGCTGTATTTCAGTTTTACATTGTTCTTATTGAAATTAATAGTGCGGAGGAAATCGGTTTACAAACACTGTTACAAAACTTTTTGAAATTGGGCTATGGCTGCCGATAGGAGAATCGTTTTTTTCTTCTTGAGTCATTTCTTCAATCGCGTCGTTGTACATGTTCAGTCTCACCCGTTTTGCAATTGGATATTTACATTGTTGATAGGTTGATTGTTTTCTTGCATACATTCCACGAAGAAGAGTGTAATTTCTCTCCAAAATGGCAAAAACTTCACCATCAGACGTTGATAATACCAGTTGTTCGCTAGTTGGCAGGGGTAGAAGTTGATGACGTCTCCCTTTCAGATAAACGGATATACCGCAACGAAAAGTGTATCTTCTTATTTCGAATTGTCGTTTCGGATTTACGTTACGGACAATCCGAATAAATCTAAGTTGTTCAAGTTGATATCCAAGTACACGTATAGAAGAAAGTCCGTCAACAGGACACTTGGACCTGATACGAACAGGCGGCCCTATAGGAAGTCTAACCGGAGAACCCGGAGATTCATATCTGGCAGGAGAAAGAAATCTTTCAGGAGAATCATATATGTTTGGAGAATAAGAAGGTCTACGACGAGGGACGTAAGGAATTGGTTCACCATTCGGCAAACACTCAAATTGTAAACTCAATTCTGCAACAAGAAACCGAGCATTCAATTGAAAAAAATTATTTTGGGGCATACTTTTCGCACCGTAGTGACTACAGTAACGTACGAAATAAACTTAGGTACTCAATATGCGCGCACTTCTCGCATGTTTGGCGCACATGAATTTTAGAACTTTTTGATCTCAACCTTGCATTTCCTAGAATTCAAACGCTACTTCGGTTAAGTGCGTCACAGATTTCTTTTGAATCCCTGCAAGGAAGAAATTACGTTAGGGAAAAAATATGCCATATGGAAAGCTAAAATCCAGAAAATTTTTTATCGTAAGGCAATTCTCGACCTTGATAGTTTTTTAAAGTAGAGAACCGTATGTTGGTATAGAATGTACCCTGTGTACTGGACTTAAAATGTTAAGTGTCAAAAATACTTTGTCTAGTCCGGATCTAGAAGTGTGTAGTTCTTTTATTTTAAGATTAACTTCATTTCCTAAAAACACTTAATATTTAAATCGCCAACGTATAAAGATGAGTTTTTAAGTAGTTAATTGAAGTAGTGAACAAAAAAACCTTTTGCAATTAAAAAAAATTAATATTTAAAACTAATTGTTTTACTAGCTGCCAAAAAATACTTAACATTGGGACAAAATACTGATTAATTCAGGATTTTTTTTTGTAATTTTCGGAAATCTTTAAAGGCACTTAAACATATATATCTTAGTGCTCACCAATTAAATTGATGATAACACCGAATGTTAAAACGGCAGTAGAAATTATCCTCATATTTTCGAATTAGACCTAAAACTCGTTGATAGAGTAACGAAGAATTTTATTTACAATGTGGCTATGGAATATTCCGCTTCTTCATTAGAAGATGCGACCTAACCTTCAGTAGTTATCTTTAGATTATATGAGTCAAGGTTTACCTTCTCAGATATTTACACTTCTTTCGAGTCAGTTTTGACGGAAAAAATACATTTACTATATGGTTAAGCCTGGTGATACAATTTATATAATGTTGTATATTTCAGCGCAATATTCTAATACCGAACATAGAATTGTGTAAATAACTTTATAATTGTAAGTCAGAACCTATGATAATTTTTTCAATTCTGATTTTAAATACAGAAGTTTGACACGGCTACAAAATTGGGGTTAAAAGCATTACACTTGGATCAATAGGTGATAAAAAATCCAGTATAGGGATTCAAAAATGCATCCTGGAGGGTCCGTTTACAGGGATCTAACATTCATTGTCTACGCCCAGAAAACTCTGGATGATGCAGCATGTCTTCAGCAATACAGCCTTCTAATGCAGATGTAGCGAATTTCGAGCTTCAAGTTTTTCAAAGATTAGTACGCAACTTACATAAACGTTCGCAATTGTGATCCCGACTGGGTGCATGCTGACCTTATTGAACCTCCACAGGGTCAACATCTGCTTCAGTCTATTATTCAAACGTATTGAGCACGTTTATCTAACCAGAGGATATCTGGACGATTGTGTCTGACTAGATGGTCAGATATGCTCGATGTTCTTATTTGGATCTCCACAAAGGTGGCATCTATATCATTTTCTGTCATTATAAAACGTTGTAACCAACGTTGTGACCAACTGTTAAATATCCTCTTTGCTCTTCCCGGGCAACCTCTTACTTTATCCCCATCCCTTCCTATCCTGCATCCTCCAGATTTGATGAATCTTTCTTCTTTTTAGTCGATATCGACTCTGAAAATCTCTTTGGTATCCTATCAGAAGTAATATTTCTCGTAATATTTACTTCATATTTACAAAGTTGGCTTCATATAAGGATTGTCTCCGACTCCTGGAAGGAGGCTATTAGTAAACCTATCATGAAAATCTCTACCCCCATCTTCACTAAAGACTTTCGCCCTATAATTTTCCTATGTACCGTATCTAAGCCTTTGGAGCGTATAGTACATACATCAATAATTTTCTAAATACCTTGAGACCAGTAATTTAATAGATCCAATGCAGTAGGGTTTCAGGGCGAGTCACATTAAAATTACGGTCCCTTTGATAATGACATCTGACCTCAAGGAAGCAATGAAAGCAAGAAGTATCACTATCGTTCTCCTCTTCGACTTTCTGAAGGTATTTTTTAATTTAAATCACAAGATCGTGTTGTCAAAGTTCAGACTTCTGAAACTTTCTAATATAGGAGTTAAATTGTTTGAATCTTATATGTGCAACCGGAAGCAGTGGTTATGTGACAGTAAAGGATATCATTTAACATTTATACTTTCGTTCTTGGCCTTAAATTTTGATATTGCAAACATCATAAATATGCCGATGATTTCAAGTGCCTATCAGGATCTACCACTGGATTTACTGATTATTCTTCTTTTCTCTCATCTGGAACAATTAAAACCTTCAAACGTGTATGAATACTCGTGCTCAATATTTCATTTCTTATATATGAAAAGGACCTTATGTTCCATGTTAAACGAACACTATCCTGAAAAGAGCATGTCAGTGAAATATCAAAAACAAGAAAACATTCAGATCCCTATAAAAATTAAATAGAAAGAAAGAATCCTTTAAAACTTCTACTCGAATCATTTTAGTCAAAAGCCTAATACTTCCTTGCATTGATTATGAATGCATTGTTTCTGACGATATTGCGGATGAACTGAATGAAAAGCTTAAGCAATCATTTAATGCATACATTGGTTTTTCTAAAATGGTCCTAAAAGCAAACCTATAACTCTATTAAGAGCGCCGCTCTCCATCGAGGAAGTTCTTCATCCTTTTCACAAACCTACACAGCCATCTCCGGTAGCCAGTTTTCGAATCTACTTCCGTCTTTATTCTTAACGGTCGAGGATGCACGTCGTGGTGACAGGCTTTGGTAGACTGACCTTCTCCAATCTAACTACAGATGCATCATCCAGCTCTAGAAAGGCTTGAATGCAACACATGATGCTCCTTTTTGCGAGGTTTACCTTTGGGGAACTACCAATCTGCTCTGACAGTAAATCCTCTAGTGCTTTCTGTAAATCCTATACCTCGGTCCTTTCAACGACTTTGCGAACTATTAGGCCCCCTTTACCTTTCCAATATATTTCACTTTGTCAATAATACTCACAAAAATAGTCTACACGAACTACGCAGGAAAATCTTAAGGCATCTTCACAAAATGTATGAAAGCAGTCTCATTTAAGATATTGAAAGATATCTCTAATCTAACACTGTAAATCACGAACTTATCGCTTTATCAAAAGTTTATATGTATTATTTCCAGAAATTGTATTTTTTTATCTATTGCAGTATTATTACTGTACACTCTAAAGAAGGTGCAGGTACCATAAAAATCCTGTTGTAGTCTCTTTTCATTGTAGGCCTAATTAGCACCAAGGATATTTTGCAAATAAATAAAAATACATGTTATATTTAGATCCTACTTCAGATCACAAACAATATTGTATTTTGCTTAAATTCTCTTTTAAATCTACATTAATAGTGCGAAGAAAATCCGTTCACAAATACTGTTATAAAACTTTTTGCGATTGGGTTACGGCTACCTATGGGAGAATCTTTCTTTTCTTCTTCAGTCATTTCTTCAACCGTACCGTTGGACATGTTGAATCTTATCCGTATTTCAATACTGTTTTTACCTTCATATAGTGTTGCATAGATTCCACGAAGAACTGTGTAGTTTCTCTCCCATATTGCAAATATGTCACCATTAGACGTTGATAATACCACTTGTTCTCCGGTTGGCATTGGCAGAATGCCACCACGTCCTCCTTTCAGGTGAATCCGTGTATCGGGAGAAAAAGTGTATGTTCTAATTTCAAATTGCCGGTTTGCATTCACGTTGCGAACAAGTCGAATAAATCTAAGTTCTTCAAGTCCATAGCCCAGTACGCTTATAGAAGAACGCCTGGCAACAGGAGACCTAGACCTGATACGAACAGAAGTCTCGGCAAGAGGCGAAGACCTGACCGAAAACCCCGGAGAATGAAGTCTGGCAGCAGGAAGGAATCTTTGAGGAGAATGATCTCTGCCTGAAGAATAAGAAGGACTGCGACGAGGGACATCAGGAATAGGTTCACCATTTGGTAAACATTCAAACTCGGTACTTAATTCTACAATAAGAAACAGAAGATTCAATTTTCCTTGTGCATTCTCTTGGGGAATATTTTTCGGTATTTTCTTTATCTCTTTCAGTAAAACCGGAGTAAAACTAATTAAGGACTGCAATAATTTAACAATGTACTAAATAAGGTCAGGTGTTTAATAAGCGTGTACTTCAATTTTCTGCTGTATTGTGTTTCAAGAAGATGCAATTTAAAGTTTGTTTGGCTTAAAAATTAAATTTTTTTTGCAATTCCAAAGAATAAAGGCGCGAGTTTAATCAAAATATTGAAATAATAAAATACCAAGTGAAAAGTTAAAATCTGAAGCCTTTGCTAGAAGGCTATAATTGATCTTAACTGTTTTTTAAATATTTAATCTATGTTGGCATAACATGAATCCCTTGTGCTGGGCCTACAATTTTACTTTCTAATGCACAATTTTCCAACCTACTATATAATTTTCGAACAAAGGAAGTAATTTCAGACTCAGAAGTCGCAGTTGAAAAAACATTGAACTTTCAGTAAAAGTGTGAGCAGGAGTACTATGGCGTTGTATGAAAGAAAATACCTCACGAAAATCGCAATTACACAATCTATGTGGAGATACTTCGACATTCATCGATTGAGGGCGAATCGCTTAATAAAAAATACTCAAGTTTACGTCTCAATAATAGAAAAAACAAAACGAGAGAAATTTGTAACAAAATAGTACAATTTTCAAACTACTAAGAGATTTTTAATCAGGTAAGTTTTTAACTAATAAAAATAAGTTTTGAACCAATTGGTACAAATAATACACAAAAAATATTAATCTTAGAAGATAGTTGAACTTTTTATTCAAAATGATGAATTTTCTATCCAGAAAAATGAATCTTCTACTAAGTAGTTGAACTTGGAACTATAAAATATAAATTTTTAACATAATAGTTCAATTGAAAAAAATTTTTTAAACCATCGTCAAAATAGTTTAATATTCAAGTAAATTGATGAATATGCTAACGAAAAAAAGAATGATTAATTAAAAAAAATTAACTTTCATCCAGTTAATTGAACTGATGATCCAAAATGATTAATGCCCTACAACAATATAATACTTAATATTCCAAATAAAAGGTATTTTAATGTTAAATCATAAGCAGTTGAATACACTGAGCAGTAGATCTTTGAAGCAGAATAGATGATTTATTGAACAAATATTATTTAATGCTAGACATTTCAATTACAAAAAAATTAACTTTAAAAAAAAGTTGGAAGATTTCAATTATTTATATGATTTCGTTTTGCCTTTAAGCGAAAAACGATAAAAGAGGGAATTTTCTGAAAAACATGGAAAACATAGAAATTTTTATAAAAAGGGGAAGAGACAAGCATAGGCGATAAAATTATGAAGGTCTGTCTTTAGATGATTTACATATGTACCATATGTGCACTTGCACCTATGGTACAATTTCCGTATCAATAGGCATGTTTTTAGAATTCGATTTCTTCAAGGCACAGAGTCTACATTGCCCCGAAATAAATGCAGATTAAGTTCCAATGCATACTTACCAATTGATATGACGATGACAGAAAATTTTAAGAGAACAGTGGAAACAATCCTCATCTTTTCGAATTAGAGGGAAAACTAAATAATGAATTTAGAAGAATTTTATTAAAAATATGACTATTAAATATTCTTCCAAATTATATTAGTACCACATTTGATAATACGAGCTATAGTCGTTATCTCTTAGATTGCAGTCATAAATGTTTACTTTCTCAAATATTTATACTGCTTTAGTGTCATCTTCAAGGGGAAAAAATAGTCTTGCTAAATTGGTTAAAACAATGTTACGATTTATAAAATATTTTATGTTTTAGAATAATATTTCAATTTAGAACCTAGAATTTTCGTAATATCTTTAAAATTGTGAGTTATAACCTTAGGTCATGCTTGGTTATCAGGAGCATAATCACGGATTTACAATTTATACACAGAGAAGATTCCTTTATTAAAATTTACCCAGTTGGTTGGGTAAATGAAGGAAATTCCTTTATTTAGCTAAAGTTTACAGTTATTTCAGGATTCATTACAAAATAGAGCTATAAATATGTATTAATTATTTTAATAAACCTATAACTATATTTATGCAAACATTTTTATTTCAAACGATTTTTTATTTTTCATTATTTATTTGTTCAATAATGAATACATTTTTCTTCTCAAAATTTGTAAAAATCATAGAAAAAAATTAATTGACGGTCATTTCCTAGTTTTTGCATTTATGAAACTTTCCGGGACCAGCGAAAATACTTAGTAATTTAAACTTAACACATAAATTATTTGGCAATTGTATGAACAAAATCGTGTCAGAAAATATAACAAATATCATTTTTATTAAAAAATTCTTTAAACTTGAAAAATTTTACATCGGAGAGATTACAGAAATTAGAACGCTAAATTGAAAAGCTTCATATAAGTATAACAGACCAAAAAATGTAGGAAAATCTGTTTGAAAATTCGTAAATTAACAGACATTAATTTTCAATCAATTTCGACCATTTACTGAAAATAAAACATATTGTATTATATTTTTCTATCTTAAAACCTGTGTGAAACGTATTTCTATGCATGAGTAACCCTTGCCAAACCTCCCGGTCGACATTAGTTAAATCGCGAAATATACATGTAAAAAGTTACAAAAATGTACATATCCAAATAAAAACTCAGTCCTTAATATGAAATATACAATTTTTAAATAATCTTATATTATTTTTTGTCAACTTTCCAAATACATGTGAAGGTGAAAACAAAAATTGGCCAATTAATCGAATCATCAGAGTAGAACAAAAATTCAACAAATGAAAAACAAACACAGTAATACTTTGCGCGCAGCTAGTCAGAAAGAGGTAAATGATTGTAGTTCATTTAATACTTTTGTTCTTTCGCTTTTGCTCAAATTTAGAAAAAAATTGAACTTATGTTAAAAAAGTTCAAAATTCATACTATTTTCCGTATACCGTTTAAAATGGATTCAGTAATTAATTTTTGTAAAGATACTTTACATGATTTTGAAAAAAGGTGACGTTGTCTACAAGATCACTTGCAGGATCAGGTACGTCAGATTTTTATTTTTCCTGGAAAATGATCATAATACAGTAGCTTTTCCAGATAAAAAAGATGAAAATTCACGTTTTTTAGTTTAATACATATTTTTTTAATTAATGTTAATTATGTAGAGGAAATCCTTCTAAAAATATCATTACAAATCTCTTTGAGATTGGGTTATGACTGCCTACTGGAGAATCCTCAATTTCTTCAGGAGTCATATCTTCAATCGCGCCGCTGTACATGTTTATTTTAACTCGTTGTTCAGTCTGATATCCAGAGTCATATATTCTCCTATATAGTCCACGAAGAAGTGTATTATTTCTCTCTAAAATAGCATAGACGTCACCATTGGACGTTAGTAATACCATTTGCTCTTCAGTTGGCATGGGCAAAAGGACATTACCTTTTCCTCTCAAATTAATTGGTTTATCCCTGGGAAAAGTATATTTTCTGATTTCGAATCGCCGGTTCGGATTCACGTTGCGAACAATCCGAGTAAATCTAAGTTGTTCAAGATTATATCCAAGTATGCGTATAGATGAATGCCTGGTAGCAGGAGACCTAGACCTGACACGAAGAGGAGGTTTGGCAGGAGGCGAACACCTGACTGAAGAACCCAGGGAATGAGGTCTAGCAGAAGGCAGAAATATTTCAGGAGAACGGCGTCTGTCTGGAGAATATGAAGGTTTGCGACGAGGGCCATCAGGAATAGGTTCACCATTAGGTAAACATTCAAACTCTAAACTCAATTCTGCAAGAAGAAACAATAAAAACAATAAGGTTAGGTACTAGGGTGGGACGAAAAACGAATTTTTCGATTTCGGAATCGGCAGGGGGTGGGAAAGTTGCTTTTTCTTATTGCGATCGAAAAGTTCTAATGAAATAAAAAAAATATATATTTCATCCGGGTCCCCCGAACCGTAAGGGACAATGGTTTTCGCAAATTTGAAAACGATAAGCTGCTAAAACTGCCATCTCGAACAATTGGTGAGTGTTCAGAATGCAATTACACTATTTCCAGAGGAGCGTCCGACTCCATATCCTGTAGGAAGTGTGGTGGCTTATTTCAGTTAACATGTGTCAATGTCGGCATATCTAGAAACAGCTTTGAAAAACTAAAGAAAGGCCAACTTGACTTTACGTGCGTTGTACGTAGTCAGGATGCAGGAAAGTTTTCAAAATTTCTTGAAAGAATTTGAGCGAAAACAACTTGAATTTATTTCTGACATCAAAGTCTCCGTTAATGCGATGAAGACAGACATTTCAAAAAATTATAACTGGATTGAGAAATTGAAAGTTAATTTATTAGTTCATGACGAAGAATTGGAGACAGTAAATTATAGGCTGCACTTCTTAAATCAGAGGTCGCCTCCCTCGAAACCTTTTTGAATAACCAGCAGCAAGCTGCCCTTCAAACGACCCTTGAAATTCATCGAATTGGTTTTGTTCTCGGTGTCTCAGTTCTCAATTACGGTATATTACTTAAGACATCAGATGTTCTTTGGAAGCACGGAGTTTGGTCTCTTGGAGAGGCCCTCTTCCATGACTCTCTTTTTTACCTTTGTCGAGAGTTACTTTACCTTGAGCTTCATTTTTGGAATTTATTTACCTCCAATGTATATAACTTAATATCTCAATTGATACTCTATCGATTTGTTACGTAAATGATCAGTCTTTCTTGGCCCATTATCCAGTACTTAAGCATTATTTTAGCTCGCAGTCCTATCACATTGTAGCTGTTTCTGAGACATGGCTGAGCCCTACCTATCTCTCAAGTTCAGTTGCTCTTGATAAGTACACCCTATTTAGTAGAGACCGAGATGCCACAAGAGGGGGTAAAATCTGCCTTTAACCCTCTTTTGGAAGCGATCTAGAGTCAGAAATTTTTGCAAATATTCTCAATTACAAAAAAATTATGATCGCAGGTGATTTCAATACTAATCTAAACTCAACGACCTGCCAAACTAATAATTTGAGGTCCGTAGTACATGCAACATTACTATCAATAGTTCCCCATACCTCCACATATCATACAGAGAAATCTAGTTCTCGGATGGATCTTATGATAGTGGAAGACCTCGAAAAGGTTTCTTCTTATTAGCAGCAGCCTATTTGCTTTCGATCTGAGCTTATTAATATCAATTTTAAATTTACCAATAATTTTACTTCTAGCACATTTGAGACTCCAATATGCAACCTCTCAAACATAAATGAATATAAAATTATTGAACACCTTACAACATATGAATGGGAAGAAAATTATTTTGAGCACAATTTTAATACAAAGACCACCTTAATGACATCATTTTTGACCTCAGCTTTTGATAAATTGGCGCCTATGCAAGTTCCTCACTTCGTGAACAATATCTTACCCCCGGATCACCTCTGATATTCGAATACTGATGAAATAACGTGGTAATAAACGTAGATTAGCAACAAGAACGAAAAATAAGGCGATCGAAGCGGAATTCCGGAAGATTAGGAACCATGTAGAAACTAAAATACGTGACGCCTATAATTAAGACAACTTTAACTTGATTAAAAACAGGAACAAAAAGGAGAATTTATGGCTCCTTTTAAGGCGATTGGGATTGATCCCTCCCAAGTGTGCTCATCCTGACTCATCTTTTTCTCCTAATGCTCTCTTGAATGCCTTTACAACCCTTCCGTTGTCTGGGTCAGTTTCGTCTACTTTTGGAAATACTCCCCCACCTTCTTTTGATGGCACTAACTTTTTCTTTTCGGACATCTCTCCTAATTTTTTTTTAAAACACTAAATGAGGTCAAATCTAACGTGATATGGCTTGATGAAATTTCAATTAAGATGATCCA
>JAWWLR010002657.1:0-12103 GCA_035041075.1 Acraspis erinacei
CGAGCGGCGGTCCGATAGGTGAACGGCACGTAACCAGCTCGCACCGCAGCAGTGCGACAGATCGCACGCGATTGGTTGATGCTTTGTGTGTGTGCACAGGCGGCTCGTCTGTGAGCCGTTTCCAGCATACTGCACAAGTATTTTCTTGTGTGAAAACCTATAGAGAACCAATCGCGTGCAACCTTACGTGCCGCTGCTCAACGGCCTTGCGAGCTGGTGTATATACCGACGTACTTGTATGTATCAGTGCTGAGGTGAAAGCAGCACGACAGTTTGCATCAGATAGGTTGGCTCTATGTGTTCATGCACGGACGGCCCGTCAGTGCGACGTCTCCAGAGCATTACAACGGATTTTCCTGTGCGAACACCTTAAAGCCGAAACTGCACGAGCATGAACCCGAAATAATTTTCTGAAGAAACGAGAAAATTCCCATCATCCTGTTGATATAGGAGAAACTTCAAAAACTATGGTGTGGCCTCGTTGGCGTAATGGGTTAACGCTCCACTCGTGAAAAGTGGCGTTCTTGTTCAAATCCGGGCCGTGGCATGTTTTTCTCTTTTGTTTAGAAAATTATTTTGACCAGTAATCAGTAATATTTAACATCAAGATTTAAGAAATTAATTTTTAACTGAAACAGATGCATTTTCAAACAAGAAGAATAATAATTCACCGCCAAAGAATATAAATTTTCAACAACAAAATTTCAACACAATTGTTCAATTTTCATCTATAGAAACGAATTTTAAGCTAAAATAATAAGTATTTAACTAAAATTGAACTAGTTAAATATTCGAATAAGAAAAGGAATTTTCAACAAAATAGTTCAATGTTCAACCAAAGAAATTAATTTTCCACATGAAATTTTCAACTCAAAAAGATAAAGTTTCAACGAAAAATTAAAGATTTACATTTTCGGTTAAAAAGTAATTATTGAAAAAAAATTTTAATAAAGTATTCAAATTTTCAAGCAAAAAATTGAATTTGCAAGCAAATAATTTAATTTGCGAACCGATGATTTTCTACCGAAAGCACACATTCAAATTTTTTAAAATCAATTTTACCAACAATAAAACGAATTTTTGACAAAATAGATACATTCTCAACGAAAACAGATTAAACTGTCAGTTTAAAAAGAAGTTAACAACATCACAAAAAATTGTTTGTAGCAAAATAGTCTAATTTCAAATAAAATACATGAAGTTTCAACCATGTAGTTGAATTTTCTAATAAAAAAATAAATTTTTAAAGAAAAATGGAATGCTTAGTTTTTATCTACAAAAATTCTTTTTAACTAAAAAAAAGAAGTTTTACCAAAAAGATAATTTTTTAACAACAGAGCTGAATTCTTAATTAAAATAATACTTATTTTTTTAACTTAAAATTCGTTTCTAAAGATGAAAATTGATCATTTTTTTGAAATATTTCTTTTCTTACATATTGAAAATGGAACTATTTTTCCGAAAATTCATGTTTTGTTTGTTACAATTTCATGTTTTTTGGCATTCAATTATTATTATTTCTGTTTAAGAAAGCATTTAATTTGGTTAAAAATTCTTCTTTTTTAAAGATTCAACTATTTTGTTAAAAATTAATTTTTCGATCTAATCATTGAACTATTTCATTCTTGGTTAAATGCTTATTTTTTGGTTTTAATATTCATTTTTAAAGTGCTAAAATAAAAAAATTTCTTCTTGAAACCTCAACTTTTTTAGTAGACAATTCTTTTTCTTGTTCCTTTTGATTTTTTTGTCATAAATTCAACTATTTTCTTGAAAATTACATTTTTGATCTCAATAGTTAACTGCATAATTTTCGGTGACATTTTTTGTTGTTGACAATTTAATGATTGTTGTTTTTTGAAAATTGACCATTATCAGTCAAAAAATAATCTTTTTTGGTAGAAAATACTTCTTCTTCTTTACAAAAAACATCCATTTTAAATAAGAATTCATTTCTTTGATTGAAAATGCATCTTTCTTTAAAAGCATTTTTGCTTTTGGATTAAAATTGTTTTTTAGATAAAGATTAAGCATTCTATTTTTCGTTTAAATTTGGTCAAAAAATCGTTTTAATGTTGTTTAAAATTGATGTTTAAAATTTAGCATTTCTGTTTCCCGTAGAAAATGATTGGTTTGAAAATTAAATTATTTTTTTGCAATTTAAATTGTTTTCTTGAAAATTTAAATATTTTGTTAAAACTTTGCTTTTTTTGCGTAATAATTATTTTTTAACTGAAAATGTAACTGTTAAATTTTTCGTTGAAACTTTATACTTTTCAGTTGGAAGTATTAACCTACTTATTAACCATCTTTGGTCAAAAATTAATATTTTTTATTTAAAAATGAATTTCTTTCGTTGAAAATCGAACTATTTGATTCAAAATTCCATTTTTTATTTAAAATTAATTTCTTGAACTGTCAATTGAACTGTTCCATTTTTGGTCAAAAAATTTCTTATTTGAAAATGAATTATTTATTTTGTTGAAAATTGAAGTATTTTATTGAAAATTCCATTTTTCATTCGAAAATATATCTACTACATTTTGAGTTAGATACTTATTGTTTTAGCTTGAAATTCGTTTATAAATATAAAAATTAGAAAATGTCTTTTAAATTATTTTTTCTTGAAACTTTATCTTTTTAGTTGAAAATTGATATTTGGGTGGTGTTTGGTTTGTTTGGTTGAAAAAGAGCGTTTTTTTAGGTTTTTAGTTAGTGTATTTTTGTATTATTTTTTTGTATTTTTTTATTAGTTTTTTAACCGCAAACTTAAGTATAAAATAAATTTTACAGATAAAGAATGTATTTTTTCAGTTAGTTCCTAGGTTAAAAATTTAACTATTTTGTTGAAAATTCGTGTTTTATTCGATGAAAGTTCATGTTTTCTCATTGAAAGTTTTTTTTATTTTTGAGAATGCATTTACTTTGGTTAAAAATTATTTTTTTTTAATTGAACTATTTTCTCGAAAATTAATTTTTTTATCATAAAAATGTAACTGTATCATTTTTGGTTGCATTTTTTTTTGTTTTTGAAGATTGAACTTTTTTTTGTTTAAAAATTGACCTTTCTCAGTTACAATCTCATCTTTTTTCGTAGAAAATAATTTTTCTGGTTTAAAAATTGATCTATTTTAATTAATAATTCTCTTCTGTCGATGAAGGAGCATCTTTTTGGAAAACATTTTTTCTTTTGGATTAAAATTATTTTTTTTAGATAAACATTAAGCATTCCATTTTTCATTAAAAAATTATCTTTTTAGTACAAAGTTTAACTATTTGGGTTAAATTTCATGTATTGTGTTTGAAATAAAACTATTTTGCTGAAAAAATTTGTTGTTAGAAAATTTATTTTTGAAACTGATACTGTAATCGTTTTTCGTCGAAAATTGGTCTAGTTTATGAAAAACTCGGTTTATTATTGTTAAAAATCGATTTTTAAAGTTCAGAATGTCTGTTTTCCGCAGAAAATTATTGGTTTGAAAATTCAATTATTTATTTGCAAATTTAATTTTTTGTTTGAAAATTTAAATATTTTTGAAAACTTTGATTTTTTGGGGTAATAATTATTTCTTATCTGAAAATGCAACTATTCAAATATCAGTTGAACTTTTATCTTTTTCAGTTAAAACTTCATGAATTCTCTGATTTTTCCTTGAATAATTTTGCATTTTAATATAAAATCTTTTATGAACGGAATCAAAAAGTGTTTCAGATAAAAATTTAAAATTTTCAAATTGTGTACAAAAAAAAAGAATGGGAAAACCAAAAAGACGACTTTTCTGCAAACAAAGATTTTTTTAATCAAGAAAGAAATTAAGGTTTATCTAAATTGTTGAACCTTCAAGTCAAAAGACGAATTTTCTATAGAAAAACTTAACTTTCATGCCCAAAATACTACATCAAAAAAATTAATTTTCCCCGAAACTGAAGTATTTTTACCCGACAAAAATAAAATTTCGAATCAATAAAATTATATTTTTACTAAAAAAAGAGAATTTCGAACCAAAAAAGATAGATCTTTAAAAAATTGACAAATGACATCTTCATTTAAAAAATTAATTTTTAACCAAAAAAGGCTTTTCCAGTAAACAGTTACATTTTCAACCAAAGACAAGCCTTCAATCAAAAAACAAAATTTTTAACGATATGGTTTAACTTTTACATAAGTAGTTGAATTTTTAATTAAAAAAAGAATTGTTTGCAATAAAATCGTTACATTTTCGACCAGACATGAATCTTTAATTAAAAATATAAATCTTCAACAGCATCAAATTATTTGTTAACAAACTGATTTAACCAAATCTTCCAAACAAAATAGTTGAATACTCAAACAAAGAAGAATAATTTTTAACCAAAAACTGCATTTTGATAAAAAAATTAAATTTTTACTAAGACAGAGGAATTTTTAAATCAAAAAGATAAATTTTGAAAAAAATAGTTGAACTTTCGGTTAAAAAAGATTCTAACTGACTATTTAAGACCAGAATATGAATTTTTAAACAAGAAATAAGTTTTCACGAAAAAATTGAATTTTTAGTCCAAAAAGACGAATTTTTAATCAAAACGGTTCACTTTTAAAAACAAGCGATGATTTCTCTGCCAAAAAGTTGTATTTTCATTCAAAACATGTCAGATTTTGATATCAGAAGAAAATGCAAAAAAATAGTTTAATTTAAATCCAAGAAAAGATTACAGATCACTGTTCAAGATCAAAGTTTGAAGTTTCAACGAAAAATAAGTTTCTACAAAAAAATTAAATTTTTAATCCAAGAAGATGAATTTTTTTAACCAGAAAATATTTCAGTTTATTTTTCAACCCAAAAATATAAATTTGATACAAAAAGTAAATTTTCTATGAAATAGTTAAATTTTCAAGAAATCAGAATTTTCAACCAAAAAGAATGACTTTTTCACAAAATAGTTTATTTTCCACCAAACAGTTACAATTTTATCCAAGAAAGATGTAATTGCTACTAAAACGAGTGAATTTTTTAATCAAAAATACATACCTTCAAAAAAAGAGTTGCATTTTCATCAAAACTGATTTCAATGCACTTTTCAATACAAAATATAAATTTTAAACAAAAGTTTAATTTTCTAGGAATGGAGTTGAACTTTTAACAAAACAGTTGAATTGTTAACCAAACAGGATATCTTTCTAAGAAAATTGTTAAATTTTCAAGTAAATAATAAAACTTATAACTACAAAAATAATTTTGAGGCGAAAGTTTTTGCAAAAATTACCTACATGAGTGAAGAACCCCTCCTCCCTATAGTAAAAAATTGTAGCGAAATTAATCGTGCCCCCCCCCCCCAACTGTTCTATAATTTAAGTACGGTCTCTTACCTAGATCGTCATTCGTGAAGTCGAGAGAGTTCGGGTTCGGGTTCGTGCTCGTGCATTTTCGGCTTTTCTCGAGGCCGGTCTCCGCAGCATGTAACAGAGCCGTCTCACCGACACGCTACCTTTGCATGTGTTTCTCACAGATGGGAAAGTGGTGGGGGGGAGGGGCGAAACATTCCACGTTCTGAAGCCACTGACAGGTATGTTAAGCGTAAGAGCGTCTATTTCGCAACATTAATTTATAGTGTGTTACTGAATAATAAAGCAAACGAAAAAAATTAATGTTAAACAAAATTTTTAACGTAATAAAGATACCTAACAAAGAAAAGTAATTAATGGAAATTTCCGAACTTTTGTTTGCGTTTAAATTTAATAAGGCAATCTCTGTCAGAGAATAGTGATAAAAATAATTTTAGGATTGAATATTGAAAGCTGATATGAAATAAGAAAGACTTTATTGTTACAAGTAACATTGCTAAGAGAGTTGTGAAGCCTTATTTTCAAAATAGGATTTCAATTTTTTATAATTAAACAAATATGACGAAAAAGTGGCAAATTTTTCTATTTGATGTCCATGGTCCTTATTAATTGCATGAAAATTGTTCAAATCATCTAAGTTTTATTGATCAAGATTAGCTAAAGATATTCCAATATAGTATAATAAACAAAAAAATGTTATAAACAAATTATTTTTTCAAAGAATGTTTTTAACGATTTTCCATAATTTTACGTTTCTTAAATTCAAATTGCAAGAAATTTTGATAAAAACAATAAAATTATAAAAATGAGAAACTAAAATGTTCACAAGTCGTTGACTAAACAATTTATAATTTTTGAAATGCAACTTTTGATGGAAAAGGCCAGGAAGGCGCATTTTTTTAACGAATTCCAGTAATTTATTCAAATTATTTAAAAATCAATTTTTTCATGAGAAAAAATACATTGGAAATTTATGACATCACAACTGCAGACTTGGTTAAAAATTGTGAAATATTTATCACCAAATAAGATGGAGCCTTGTAGATAAAAAATATTATCATATCACGTCAAGATTAGTATACTTGTGAAAAGTAGGTTAAATTATGTTGTAAATAAAAAACTCTATTTTAAATATTTAGCATTTTTAAAAATATGACGAAATTTTCCTTAGAATAACTCTGTTCATATTAAAATTTTGATTAAAAGTTCGAAAAAATATTTTAAGGTAAAGAATTGAAAGGACTTTTATTGTTTATGGCATTTTTTAGAATTCAAAAGAATGTTCATAAGAATATAACTTCCAAAAATGTCTTACTTCTGCTTTTTCACAAAATTCTTAAATTTTGAACCAATTAGTTGAATTTTACACTTAAATCGTTCATTTTCCCGTTGCTCTGTTAAATTTTCAATTAAAAAATATAATTATCTTATGAGAGATTTAAACGTTAAATTTCCAGTTGAAAAATTATTTTTTAATAAGAAAATTATCAACAACATAGTTCAATGTGGAGCTAAAGAGGTGAATTTTCAACCGAATTTATGTATTTTCATTCAAGAAGTGAATTATTCTTGAAGTTATTAAATTTATAATAAAATAATTGAATTTTCACTGCAAAACATGAATTTTCAAGCGCGAGAAATAATTTTCTACCGAAAAAGACGAATTTTCAACCTAATAGTTGAGTTTTTAATTAAAATATATGAATTTTTAAGAAAATATCTTAATTTTTAATAAATTAGTTAAATTTTCAAAAAAAGAAAATGAATTTCCTACGAAATAGTTGAATCAACTAAAAAATATGATTTGCAAATTTTCAACAGTAACAATTAATTGTCAGTGAAATACTTGCTTTTTCAACAAAAATTTTGTTCTTTTACACAATTTTTAACTTCAGAAGCAAATAATCGAATTTTCAACTACAAACATGCATCTTCAATCAAAAAATTCAATTTTTAATCAAAACATGAATTTTTAACTAGGAAGATGAATTTTCTACCGAATAAAACTAATATCCAAAGTATGCATACATTTTCTAGAAAATAATTGAATTTTCAACAGGAGACGATTGAAAATAGTCAGTTATTAATGCTGCATTGAAAGGAAATTGGAAATTTCAAAAATTTTTGACATTGCGTACATTTTTCAAACAAAAATTTTGTCCCTTTTTTATAAAAGCCACCTTTGATTTTTTACTTAAGTTTTTGTTTTTTAGATTCGTATTAATATAAGAAAATCCTATCGAGAGTAACAAGACAGTCCAGCAGCCGGTGAAGACGGAGTCTTAGGTTGATGACTGACAGCAGCCCAGAGGACTAACCTCCTGAAGGTGTTCGCACAAGAAAATCCGTTGCAGTGCGCTGGAGACGTCTCTCAGACGTGCCGTCCGTGCACGAACCCATAGAGCCAACCAATCGCATACAACCTGTCGTGC
The DNA here is from genome assembly GCA_035041075.1 of Acraspis erinacei. Lineage (NCBI taxonomy): Eukaryota > Metazoa > Arthropoda > Insecta > Hymenoptera > Cynipidae > Acraspis > Acraspis erinacei. The sequence goes on from JAWWLR010002657.1 coordinate 7,756, forward strand.
TGCTTCCGCCTGAGCAGTGACGCACGCAAGAAGTCTCTATCTACAGCAGCTCTCAACGTCCTTGAACAAGTACCGCCACGGACCGCAACAGCTCGGCAGGTTTCACGCGATTGGTTGGCTTTATGAGTTCATGCACAGACGGCACGTCTGTGAGACGTCTTCAGCGCACTGCAACTGATTTTATTGTGCGACCACCTTCCAGCTTGCGAGCGAAGCGATCCGCGTACTTTGAACGATGGCAATGTGCCCGCTCAGCGGGCAGATCTTTGCTGTTGAAGAAACGTTACTTCAGCTTAAACTTAATATCTTTGTTTTGAAATTCAACTATTTCTTTAAAAATAAACGTATTTTGTTCAAAAATCATCTGTTTACTTTAAAATTAATTTCTTTCGTTAAGTAATTTTGTTTACAATTACTTATAAATGGTAAATTCATTTTTAGCTGACAATTTTAGTATTCAATTTTACGCTAAAAATTTATCTTTTTAAGTGATAAAAATTTTAGGATTAAAAAAATGGAAATATAATTACTCCATTGGAGTTTGAAAATTGATCTTTTCTAGTTTACAAAATAATTATTTCGTTGAAAATTCGTCTCTTTTGTGTTGCATGTCAATTATATATTACGAAATCCATATTTTTTGTTCCAAAATTCAACATTTTGTATACACTTTTTTTATTCGATTGAAATTTTGAAGAAACAAAATTTAGAAGAAAATAATAATTGGAAGCTATATCGGTACTTTTATTTTCCAACTTACGTCCACATGATATGAAACACATACCGACTGTGCTGTAAAACCCTGCAAGCAGTTTTCAATATTCATAAATAAACCTTTTTCTTCCCCCGAATCTGTGCCTGTGAACAAACGGCCCTTTAATATTTATGGACATAACTTAATGAAATACTTAAATTATAATCCATGTTATTTTGATCAGTGCTCTAACCGCTTTTGGTTCTCTACGGGTATCTGTTGGAGCTCAAGTTCTAAATGATTCCAACTTTTATTTGAGGCGCAACTTTATTGAACCCCCAGTTTCTGCTGTGGGCACACTGCAGCCATGCTAGTACCCGGACAAAATATTCCCATGAAGAAAGTTATGTTTTAAACCAAACTCATTTCGGATACCTTCATGTCGGATTAAAAACTTTAAGATTCGCTGAAAAATGTTTTAAATAAAAATTGCATCTGTTTTTCTTACAGAATCAAGCTCACAGCCACCACTTCCGAAATGGGAACCTCCAGTGCCATTGCCATGGAATTTAGGTTATAATGATAAGAAAAACAGATCTTACCTCGAAATTACTGATGAAAGTACTAAGAAAACGCGCCCAGTTACTGGATATGACATTTTTCTCAATAAACCACCAACCATCAGAGCACCACGTTCGTATAGTGCTTCTCAGTTTCTTGAGTGAAAGAATGAATGTGACCTTTAGATGCTCATGAAAAAAACTTTCTCTGAACATTAATAAGACAGTGTGGAATCCGAGCAACGTTCCAAGAAACAATGTTAATATTCCCGACCTTGCTCGTATTCTTAGTATATTAGCTTTTCTAACTGACAGAAAATTGTTGCGATTGACAAAAGGAATATGGAATTCATTTTCTCGGGAACGTATTATTAGACACACAATTCAGTACAATTTATCAGTTCTAACATTTTGATTTTTTTTAGTATTATGATTAATGGTTATAATTTTTTATGGGATTAGCTCAACCACCAATACTACAGCCAATAGTACCAGTGCCACGTAAAGTAACAACGGAGAAGCAAGCACCAAATAAAATTCAACCAAAGTGAGTCAAATTTACCAATGGCATTCCATATACGGCTAAAATCGGTAATTTAGAAACCAACATTTAATCTAAAACATACATGCATGGAGAGATGGTAGGTAAAACCGTCGCTCTAGCGCTTAGAGCTTCGGTTTGTGTGGCGCCTGCACAAGATTCGGGGCAATGGTTACCCCAAACTTGAGGAGATCAGTCGGTCCGAAACGTGAGAGCTATATTTTTCTGAACTGCGCAAGCGCGGAACTGTGCCGCAAGCGCTGCGTGTGCAGAGCGGCTCGACTACACGGTTCGTTAAACGGTTCGGTCTGTTCGGGGTAATGGTACTCCCGAATCAGTGGAGCCATTCTACTAAACAGAAGTGGCGCTGTTCTCTGTGTGATTCGCGCGATAATTGTATCTGTTGAGTGAGCGGCTCTACCAAACTTCTCTTCGTTTGCTTTATTTCTTAACGCCTGATATTCTCGTGGTTTAGATTTAAAGGATGATTCTCAGCCTTTCAAATTGAAGGAGGCCGAGACTTTTTGATTTCCTCGCTCCAAAAATCCCCTTTGATCAGTATCCACCCATGGGTGCTTTATAAAATATACTAGACTGCCAAGTGCGCGAGTCTGCGCGCGCTAACTTTTGTGTTTATTTTTATCATTAAACGAATTTTCGAATAATTATTTATTTGTTTATTTTCATGGAATCATTGAAATAATTTTTACTCTCCTTTTTTTAAAATTTAAGTTATTCATAATATTTTATACTATTCCAGAATAAATTAAAATGTAACCCTTTATACTAATTTCAGATAAAATTAAAACACATTTACGTAACGAACATTTATGTAATTGAAATTTGTGTGTTTTGATATAAATAAACTTTTTTAATGTAAATTATACCCGAAATTTAATTGTATAACCTTCGAATAAATAATCAATTTATGATACCTGAACGTAATAAAATAAAATTTGACCTTTATTTAATTTAATATTTTGAAAAGTAATAATTTAATAATTAATTAATTATTTAGCAATATGAGAAGCACTAAACTATAACTTGCACTGAAACATTCAAATCATTTTTATTTATTATATTTTTTAATTCGAACTTTCGTTTCTAAAAATTTAAGTTATTGATAATATTTTTAACTAATTTCAGAAACCATAAGTTTTCATAGCATCAATTAATAATTAATTAATCAGTTCATAACATAAAAAGTATTAAACAATCATTTTTATTAAAACATTCTAATAATTTTTAAAATTGAATTTAGATACTTTAACAAGGTTTTGAATAATTTCATTTTTACTCATATATATAATACTATTTTTAAATTTTTTCAAAGGGCCTTGAAATATTATTGGACAGGGAAAATGAAAAATTGGTTAGGGAAAAATTAGAGAATTTTCTAAATGAAGATTTGCGGTAATCCTGATATAATATTCTTGTCAGTAATTCAATTGCCTATTATTAATATTTTTACTAATATTGACTTTTTTGCATTTTCTTCCTCCTGAAGATTTCTATTTAATTTTAAATTATATTATTTGTTTAAAAATTCAAAAAATTTACTAGAACTCCATTCTTTTTTATGGAAAAATCAATTTTTTGTGTTAAAAATTCAACTTTTTTCATAAGAAGTTTACGTTTTGCTTAACATTCTTATTTTTGTACTGTAAAGTTACCTAAAATCTGTTTTGGGTGAAAATTCAACATTTTTTGAAAATAAATCTCTTTAATTTAAAAATTCATCTATTTTAGTAGAAATTTCATCCTTTTTGGATAAAAATTCAAGTTTTTGGTTGAAAATTCATCATTTTTGGTTGAGAGTTTAACTTTTTTTTTTTAAAGTGATATTTTTTAATTGAAAATTTAACTGCGTAGGTGAAAGTTGAAGTATTTTGTGAAAATTAGTTTTTTTAATAAACGTCAATAAAAAATTAATTCTCAACAACAGTTGATATTTTAACCAAGAATAATTTTAAATTAAACAGAAAACAGTTGAATTAAAAATAAAACGATTTTTCAAACAAAATACTTGAATTTTACACTAAAAATTATGTAATTAATTTTTCAGCTAAAAATTAATTTAGTAGGAAAAGAAGCGCTTTTTAACAAAATAGTCCAAGTGTCAATCATGGAAATCAATTTTTGACAAAAAATAAATTTTTAACAAGAGTTCTTAACGGTCAACCAAGTGGTTGAAGTTTCTACCAAATAGTAGCGTTTGTAAGCAAAACAAATGAGAAAAAGGGGTGTTTCTTCAAAACAGGCGAAAAAGATGAAATATTTAAAAGAGGAAATTTTTTGAAAAACTGTAAAAAAAAATAAACATGAAAACTAAAGCAAACGGCAAAAATTACTATGGAAACTTAAATTGTTTTAAAGAAAATATTCTTATGTATTTATTTTAATAAATATTATAATTTAGTAATTGTCTATTGAATAAATACCAAATTTACCCCCCCCCCCAGTTCTTATCAAATATCCATGTTTTAACACCCCCTGAATCCGAAAAACAGCTTTTTACGAATGTGTCTGTTTGTCTGTCTGTCTGTCTGTTAG
>JAWWLR010002691.1:0-12098 GCA_035041075.1 Acraspis erinacei
TTGAAGCTGATCAGCCGGCTATACTTGGTTTAAGCTTACACAACCCTGGAATGACCTTGAATGTCATCGGTTCACATGACCTTGATCCATATCTGAACGTAAAATTTTGCGTTCTTTCGATTGGCGGTGCCAAAAATAGGGGTTTCCAATTGAAAAATAAAAGTTGACCTGGAAATAGCCTTGAGGGTCAACTCCAAGATCAGCTTAAATGTCACCATTCATTGGCCCTTTATTTCATATTTAACCTGAAATTTCATAATTTCAAATATATCAAATAAAACCTTTTCATTTTTTAAAGGATTAAAGTGAAAACTATGTAACATTAAAATTTTCAATATTTCATCACTGACCGAACATTTTACTTTTTAAATTATTTAAATTCTAAACCAAATGGCTTAAAATGTTTTCATATGAATGCAATATTCAGAATAATTACTTCAAATAAAATTGTAGAATATGTTATAGAATTTCATATCAATAATTAAATTATAATTGTATTATTATATGACATTATAATTGTACTTACATTGTAATTTAATATAAATAGCTTCTAATAATAGCATAAGATTTTAAGAATTTCAGCAAATAAATAATTTAACCGTTTGAGAATTTTCAAGCTCATTGGGTTCTAGTTGGCATCATGAACAAAAATTCGGTTTGCATAAAAAAAATACAACGGGATTCCGATTCAGTCCCCTAGGCCGGAATACCAGTGTATAACCGTAAATCAGACTGAAATATTTCACCTCATGCAACTAATATTTTTGGTATTTACGTAATATTAATTATTATTGCTTTTCACTCTTTAACAGGGAAAAAAGAAAATGAAAAACTGGTGTCCCGCGACATAACAACCTAAATTGGTCAAACGCTTCTGACTGAAAATGATTTTACGCGTACAAATATTTTTACCTTTCCTGTCTATAGTTTTATATTAAAAAGCAATAAAAACTTACCTTTTAATCCCAGACAGATGATAAATCTAATTCGAAGTCTCGCGTAATACACTGAATTTTAAAATGATAAGTGTTATTCGCATATTGATAAATTCAAATAAAAATACTAAATTATATCATTCGTCTAAGCACATTGCTTATAAAAATTACGCGTATGTTACTAAATCAATAACAGTTACTCAATGTGTCCAGTGTTGCGACGGTGGTACTTCGACGTCTAACATTACTCAACTAGCGGTAAATTTCCAACAATCCCTAATGAAAAAGAAGTATTAGTAAGTAAGTATATTGCATCTAATACTTTTTCACCAAAAAAGTATTAGATCTAATACTTACCAATACTTTTTTTCTTAAGGGCTCGTGCTTAGTGCAGTGCCAGTGTTGCGCTGATGCCCGTCATTAAGCATATGTCGATATATAGCCAACGGTGAGAGTCGGCTCTGCACCAGTGGTGAGCCAGTGCAACGCCAGTGCTCCACCGACGTTTGGCGAAGTACCGACTGGCAGCACTGATATTACTCCGCGTTAACAACAGGCGCAGTACTGTTCCAGTTGTCAGAATTGGCAGAACTTCGACTTTTCCATCTGGGGGCCGGGAAAATAAGATTGGCCGAGAAAAAATTCGAGTCCTGTTTCTAGTTTCAGACGTTTATAATATGTGTCTTCTCAATTGCCAGTTGCTAGTAATATTTTGATCCTAGTTCGGAATAATAACAATAAAAGATTTTAGTTTTATATATGCAAATAAAATTAAATTAATAATATTAGCGAAAGTCGTCTAATCCAATTTTTTTAAAGTTTCTGGAGATTGGGTGACGTTTGGCCAAAGGAGCTTCCTTCATTTCTTCAGTGGTCATATGTTCAACCGTCCTATTGTACATGTTGATTTTTACCCGAATCTGAACGTCTCGTTCTCTTTTATATATTCCACGAAGGATTGTATGATTTCGCTCCAATATTGCAAACACATCACCATTGGACGTTGACAACACAGTTTGTCTGCCGGTTGGCATAGGGACAAGGACATGACGTCTTTCTTTTACTCGAATTGGTAAATCACGAGGAAAAGTGTATTCTCGAATTTCGAATTGGCGGTTTGGATTCCGGTTCGGAATAAGTCGAACGTATTTTAGTTGCTCTGTGGTGAGTTTACGTATGCCGAAAGTAGTAGGAATGTTTAGAGGAATCCTGGATCTGGCAAGAAGAGAAGACTTGGCAGTGGGAGAAGACTTGATCGGGGAACCCGGAAGATGAGATCTGGCAGAAGAAGACGATTCAAGAAAATAAGAAGATTGGCCGCGAGAAACGCCAGGAATAGGTTCACCATTAGGTAAGCACTCAAACTGTGAACCTAACTCTGCAACAGTAAACAGATCTTTAATTTTCCTTGTGCATTTTCTTCCAGCATACATTTTTCTGCTCAAGAGAAAAAGGGATATTCAAAAATTACTTTTTTCCGTTTTTTGCTTTCCCGTAAACGCAAGCTGCACTAACCCTTGTGTTACCTCCCAAAAAAATCCACACTAATGACCACCCGGGTACCGCATAGTGGGGCCAAATAAGGTGCCCATGGACAAATTATTTTTTGTTAAATTTGTGTAATTTTTTTTATTTAAGAATAATAATTCATTCAAGCGCTTCGTGGACACAGTCTCATCGCGCGCGGCTCGATTGGCTCGAAAGTTTGAGCGCGCCTAGGGTGCGCGTTCTTTGAAACTCGCGCTTCACGCATAGCGAGATAAAAAAAATAATCCACATACTCATACAAAAATTTCATCGGCATTTACAAAGATTTTTGTTTATAATTGATTGAAATGCTGAAATTTCCGTCTACAGTATCACTAACCAACGAAAAGTGACGAGCCTTGATGGATTAAAACAAAGAAACCAAGCTGATTATTAAACTTTTTTTTAAATATCAATAATTCGAACATTATAGATGACATTTCAGGCCGCAATTCGTTAATTTCATTTTAGTATTTAATTTAAATCCTTGTTCCCAGTTTTTTACACTAAATGTTTGAATGTCCCCCTTTATGGAACGGTTTAGACCTGCGTTCCAAATTCACGGACAGCTCCTCACAGGGAGCACGTCTCTTGGAACCCGGGCACCTTTTTGGTTCAGTGCGCAGTATTATTGTATATTTTTCACGTTTTGTGCTCCAAAATATTATTTTGAAATATTAAAAACAATATTATTAACAAAAAATCTGATAAGTAAACGATTTCGGTACACAATCTCGTAATTAAAAACATAACATACATAACCTAAAAGCGTATCAATAGATTCTTTTTTATGGCACTCAATGTTGTTTTTTTATTCCTTTAATAATAAGTAAATGAAAATGGGAAACATAATGGAGCAAATTGAGTGTGTAAACGGTAAACAGAAGAAAAAGAAGGATCATAGAAATCAATAGGAATTAAACATTAATCCTTTTTACTAAAAATCTAACTATTTCATTTTTGGTTGTAGAACTATTTTTTTATTTTAAAATTCATCTTTTTGGTTCAAAGTTTAAGTTTTCCAATTAAATATTCATCATTTTAGTTGAAATTTTTTGTTGTTGAAATTTTATCTTTTTTATTTCAAAATTCAACTATTTTGTTGAAATGTTTTTGTTGAAAATTGAACTTCTTAGACCGGAAATGTAATTAATCCAATTAAATATTACATAGTTTTAGTTTAAAATGCACATCTTTAGTTTAGCATTAACCTTTTAACTCAAAATTTAACTATTAAATTTTTGTTAGTAAACTGAGCTTTTTTAATTAAAAATTCGTCCTTTTTGTAGAAATTAATCTTCTTGTTTAAAAATTCATCAGTTGCACATTTATAAGTTTTCTATAAAAAATTGTTTTTTTTGTTTGGCAAATTAATTTTTTTAACTGAGAATTTAACTTTTCAATTTTGGATTAGTACTTCATCACGTCATTGTCTCAACTGTTGAAATCGCCTAAGTTGCATAAAGGAACGTTATTTAAAGCTGTTTCAATGTTACACAATAAACAAACCAAAATTTTGTAAACAAATTATTTGTTGAAATTTGAATGGAAATAATATCATATTTAAAAAAAATGCTCTTAAGATTATAATTGTTTATATTATAAATAAATTTAATTAACAAATGCAGTAATCAGTCATTTTTCGACAGCAAAATTTGTTTTTGTCGATGTCAACTTTTTTTAACTAGGAACTTTATAATAATTTTAGTAAAATTCATAATTTGTTGATTAACATTATGATTTTTTTTAACAAATTTAATAAACAAATTCATTAATTTGGCATCTGCCGACGAAATTTTTTTTATACCAGTATTTTTAACTGGGAACTTCATGATGATCTTAACAAAATTCATAATTGGTTGATAAATTTTATATTCTTTTAAAAACAAATTTAATAAACAAATGCATTATTTGGGTATTTTTCGTGGAAAAAGTTTTTATTCCATCTCAGTGGAAATAGAAAAAAATACATTTTCAGACGACAAATGCCTGATTAATGAATTTGTTCATTAAATTTTTGTGAAGAAATCATCAAATTTATCAACTTGTCAAAATAACTCTTGATATGACACTTGTTTATAAAAAAATAATTTCTATTTGCTAAAACAAATTAAACAATAAATTAAATCTGTATAACCAATGGGCCGTTATTGTGATATTTTGCTTTTATACGATAAACAAAGGTGTATTATTTTTAAAACTATTTATAAAAATCATAAAAAATTATGACCAATGTATAAGAAACTCTCAGTTCATTCATGTTTCTCCAAATAAAAGTTTGTTTCATAAGGGAAAATTTTTAAATAAATTTCAAGGAATAAAATAGTGTTTCCAATAAAAAAACGTCCCGACTGTAATTCATTTATTAAATTTGTTAAAAAATTATTAATTGTTGTCTAACAGCAGAATATCACAGTAAAGGTATATTCTTTATACACATTTAATTGATCGTGTTAAGGAAACTAAATTTATTTACTCAAACATGGGCAAATTATGCATTTGTTTATTACATTTTTTTTTTAAAGTTGCTAGTTGTTCAGTATTAATAAAAATAACTATACAGAGGTACTAGCAAGACGTTAGGAAATTATTCCTCTGAAAAAACTAAATCTATATGTTGAAAAATAGCAAAACAATTAATTTGTTTATTTAATTTGATTAAACAAATAGAAATTTGTTTTGTTTATAACAAAGTATCAGATCAAGAGTTATTTCTAACATATATGAGGTTGATAATAAAAAAACCGAATTCCTTTTACTGAAAAATATCAATATTATGCATTTGTTAATTAATTTTGCTTAAAGAATTAAAAATGATTGTCTGAAATCAAAGAAACGCATAAAAAAATATAAGCAAGATATAATTGGCCTTTCTAGTAAAAAACGAAACAAACCTATTTCAAAAAGAAGATGTTATGCATTTATTTATAAAATTTGTTTCAACAATTAGCAAATGATTTTTATTTTTTTATAAATAATATAGATTTTTTTGTTCAGCTTTCCAGTTTAAAAAGCACATCTGAAGTAGCTATATATCATTTTTATTAACAATATAACTTCTGCTGCTTAATTTGTTTATTAAATTTTAAACAATTTTATAAATATCTGATACTACTGGACATAATTCAATAAAAGGTTCCCCACTAGTTGTGTGTAGTTTCGCATAAATTTGATAATTTCCCAGAAAACGGCATCTTCGAATTTTTTTCTTTCTGAGTTTTCATTGTTAAAAAAAACTTAAACAAATTTTAAAAAATAGGCTTTGACAACTTTGTTAGGATTTTCATAAACTTTAATTTAGAAAATTCAAAATCGTTTGAATAGTAGCAGGATATTAGGTGCGCGCATGCGTAAATCATGGGCGCAAATCATGAGCCAAGCAGCACACGTAGTGGGAGAACCACAATTAGTGTGCGTGCCGTACGTGTGATGACGTTTTGAGGGGAGTGTACACTTATCGGACTGTACTCGAACAATTAATACTCTGCAGTCACAATCTCAAACACAATGAGTGTTATGGTTTTATTGAAAAAATGGAAACAAACTTTACTTTGTACACACAAAGGGTCCTCTGATTGCTGATACTTAAAATAAAAAAATTCTAGTTTATAGTATAACAATGAGGTGGCGCCACAAACCTGTAGCATTTTAACATACTGTAGAATAGTAGACACAGTAATAGAAGTAGAAACATTATACAGTCGACGCTATTTACCTTGCCGCGGATGGGAGTTAGGGGAGTAATTTTCCTGGAAACGATGTTCCCCCACTCTCGAGTCTGATCTTGATGCGTGGTGCTTGATGCGAATTGTTTCGCTCGCTACGTACGTTGCCCGGGCCGTGGTGGGGGAAGAGCTCGACCGAGAGTTAGGGGAAGCGGCAAGGTAAGTAGCGTCGACTGTAGTCGCTGCTAGTATACAACATTACTACCAAGATCGAGTTTACCACTTTTCATATGGAGCAAACTATATTCGAGTAAAAATAAAATAGTTGGAATTATTTCATTAAATAAATATCCATCAGTGGCTTCTACCAATATATTTCTTTATTTGTGGATGTTTAATGACACGCTTAGATAGACGTCTGAAGCTGGTGAATTGTAATAGAAAATATTGAAAAAGAAGTGTTAAACAATTTGAATTATCACAGCTAATTAAATAATTATTTTATTATTAATTCAATTTTCAACAAAAAAAATACATTTTTTTGAAGAATAAAAACAATAGTTAGATTTTTAGTCAGAAAAATTATAATTTTAAACAGCAAAAACAAAATTGCAGTTTCTGTTTGGTTACAAATTTAAATATTTTGGTTCTGTTTTGTTAAAAATATAATTTTTTTAATGGAAATCTACTTGTTCGATTTTTGGTAAAAAATTTTCTTGTACAGTCAAGAGTTAGTTTATTTTGTTTCAATTTCTCTTTTTTTGTAGAAAGTTAGGAGTCTTGATTCAAAATTCAAGCAGCTGGTTGAAAATTGAACTACTTTGATAAAAATGAGTTTCTTTTGTTAAAAAATACTTTTTTAACTAAGAATTTAATCATTTTATTATTGGTAATTTGTCTTTCGCAGTCGAAAATTACTTAATTTTTTTGGAATTTCATGTTTTTTTCGTAGAAAATATAGATTCTTGCTTGAAAATTCAAATTCTTTGTTGAAAATATAAGTAGTTTTTTAAAAATTAGTTTGTTGTTTATTAAAAAAATACTTTTATTTAATAAAAATTTAACTGTTTCATTTTTGATCAAAATTGATCTTTCTCATTTGAAAATTACTTTTTTAACTTTTTTAACTAAGAATTTAATCATTTTATTTTTGGTAATTGGTCTTTCGCATTAGAAAATTACTTTATTTTGTTTGAATTTCGTTGTTTTGTTTTTTTTATAAAAAATTGAAATCCTTGCTTGAAAATTTAACTAATTTAAAAAAAAATGTTTTTTAAAAACATCCTTTTTTTAACTAAAAATTGTGAGTGTTCCATTTTTTGTAAGAAAATGTTAAGTTGCAATAATTTTATTAGGTTGTAATTTCGTTTCTTTTTGTAGCAAATTAAAATTCTTGCTTTAGAATATAAGTCATTGGTTAAATATTATTTTCTTTTGTTAAAAAATACTTTTTCACTAAGAATTTGATAATTTTTTTATATTTTGTCTTTCGCAGTCGAAAATTACTTTATTTTGTTGGAATTTCGTTGTTTTTTTTGTAGAAAATTGAGATCTTTGCTTGAAAATTTAACTAATTAAAAAAAAGTTTGTTCTTTAAAAACATCCCTTTTTTTAACTAAAAATTGTGTGTGTTCCGTTTTTTGTAAGAAAATGTTATGTTGCAATAATTTTATTTTGTTGTAATTTCATTTCTTTATGCAAATTAATATTCTTGCTTCGGAATTTAAGTCATTGATTAAATATTATTTTCTTTTGTTAAAAAATACTTTTTTAACTAAAAATCTAACTCTTCCCTTTTTCGTAAAAATTTGTCATTCCTGGTTGAAAATTAATTAATTTTCTATTTTGATAAAAATTGAACTTTTTGATTGAAAACGTAACTACTTTTTTGAAAATTCCATGTGTTTTTTTCATAAATTTTTCTTTTTTGTTAGCAATATAATCTTAGTTCTTTAAAATTTAATTAGTTGGTTAAAAATTTAACTACTTTGTTGAAAAATACTTTTTTTAACTACAAATGTAAATTTTCCATTTTTGGTAAAAAAATTTATTTCGCACTTGAAAATTACTTTATTTTGTTGTCATTTTTTTGGTAGACAACTAACATTCTTATTTTAAAATTCAACTAGTATAATTTAAAATTTTAACTATTTTAGTAAATTAAAAAATACTTTTCTTAACTAACAATGTAACTGCTTCAATTTTGGTAAAAAAATGGTCTTTCTAAGTTGAAAATTATTTTATTGTAATTTTCCTTTTTGGTATCAAATTAAGACTCTTGCTTTAAAATTTAGCAAGTTGGTTAAAAATGTAACTACTTTGTTAAAAATTAGTTTCTTTTGTTAAAAAATGCTTTTTTAAATTAAAAGTGCAACTGTGTCCTTTTTGGTAAAAACCAATCTTTCTCAGTTGAAAATTATTTTATTTTGTTGTAATTCCTTTTCTTTGCAGAAACGTAAAATTTCTTTTTTTAAATTCAACTAGTAGATGAAAAATTTAAGTATTTTGTTGACAATTAGCTTTTTCTAATGCTTTTTTTACTAAGAATTTAACTGTGTCATTTTTGGTAAAAATGTATCCTTCCTGGTTGAGAATTATTTTAATTTGTTGAAATTTCGCTTTTTTTGTATAAAATTTTGCTTTTTTTGTTAGTAAATTAATCTTCTTGTTTGAAAATTCATCTGTGTGGTTGAAAATTGTACCATTTTTCCAAAGAATTAACCTATTTTGCTCCCAATTTATTTTTAGGGGGTCGAGAATAAATTGTTCTCACTGAAAATTTAACTACTTCATGATGACTGTAAGTTTATCTTGTTGAGATAAAAATTTAACTATTTGGTTAAATATTCATTTTTTAGTAGGTGCTGGATCATTTTAGTTAAAAATACTATTGTGTTAAAATATCATCCACATTATTGGAAATTTAGGAATTTTGTTAAAAATTATTCTAAGTTGTGACAAATTTTACAATTTTGTGAAAAAGACTCCTTTAGATTTTTTTTTAAATACTTCGGTAGAAAATTCAACCATTTGGGTATTTCCCCATCAACTGCTAGTAACTGATTAATTAAATATTGAAGAATCGTTACTATGCTTTTATTTTTAAATTATTTTTTCAGTATTGTGATGGAGTTGATCTATGCTTAAGGATAGTAGTAGTAGTTTACCATTTTCCTCTCATATTTTATACACATTTTCTCATAAAAATTCTTCGCATAGGTTGCAGTGCATTTTATATGGCTGTACGTTCAAATTCTAATTTGATCTCCAACAATAAAAATTTATTACATCACCAGAACTCGTGATGACTGATTTTAGTACCGTAATTTAACCGGTCATGGATATTTGAATATATTCTATTTTTTTATTATCAGAGGGGAAATTTGTTTACAAATTTCATAATTTGTTGAATCTTTAGGAAAGTAAGCTTAAATTTTCAACCGAAAATATTTTCTATATTTATACTTTTAACCAAATAGTAAAATTTTCAAGCCAAAAATCCGAATTTTTCGAAGAGAGTTCAATTTTTAACAAAAAAGATCATTTTTAACCAAGCAGGATAAAATTATATCCACGAAGGGTGACTTTTTTACCTACTGTATGAAATTTAAATCCAAAAGTACATTTTTTGAACAAACAAGATGACTAAAAAAATAGTTGAACTTTAAAAATGCAATCAAATTATTAACAAAAAAGATGAATTTTTAACCAAATAGTGGAATTTTCGAAAAAAAAATATAAAAATTAAACAAACAAAAAATGTTATCTTATACCTAATTTTCAAATCATAAAGTTGCATTTTTAACCAAAATGTTAATTTTAAATACCAACGGACGTGTTTTTTAGTAAAAGCAGTAGAATTTCTAATTTCAGCAAAATACACAAAATGTTAAACAAATAATTCAGCTTTAAACTAAACAAAAACTTTTTTGACTGAAATTAGAATCGTCAGATTTTCAGTTTAAAAAATTAATTTTCAATAAAAAAAAAACTAATTCTAACTAGTTGAATTTAACCAAAGAATACCAATTTTTAAATAAATAGTAGTTGTATCATCAATCAATAATATAAATTTTCAACAAAGAATATTAATTCTTAAACCAAAAAAAAAACGATTTTTTTATAAACGAGTTCAGTTTTGAAGCTAAAAATTCGGGCGAATTTTACAATAACAAAATGATTGATTTAATATAAAAGACGACGTTTAAACAAAATACATGAATTTTGAAAAAAAAGACAAGCTATTTACAAAACGGATAAATTTTCATTTATAAAATAAGATTTTCCCAAAAAAACGTAAATTTTCTGCCAAATATTAAAATTTTTTATAGAAATAATTTCATTTTTACACAAATAGTTCAATTTTTTACCACAATAGTTTAGTTTTCAATAAGAAATATGAATTTTTAGCAAGAAAATGAATTGTTAACAGAAAAGTGCATTTTCAGTCAAATAGCTGAATATTATTTGAAAATGTTCAACTTTTAAGACAAAAAGACAAATTATTTATATAATACTTTAATTTTCATCTCAAAAATATTATTTTTTCTCAAAAATGTTGACTTTCCAGCACATTTTTAAATTTTTAAATAGATAACTCAATTTTTATACAAATAGTTCAATTTTTAATAAAATTCTTGAACTTTTAAGGCAAAGAGACGAATTATTTACATTATAGTTGAATTTTCACCTCAAAAATTTTATTCATCCACAAAAACGTTAATTCTTTGCCAAATAGTTCATTTTTTTAAATAAATAATTAAATTTTAATTCAAAGAGTTTAATTTTTTCCCATAATAGTTTAGTTTTCAATAGAAGATATAAGGATTTAATAAAAAAGTGAATTTTTAACAAGAAAGTTAGTTTCAAATAGTTCTATTTTCCATAGAATTTTTGCAATTTTAGGGCAAAAAGGTGAATCATTTAAATAATAGTTACATTTTTATTTCAAAAATATTATTTTTTCAGAAACACGTTATTTTTCTACCAAATAGTTAAATTTTCAGTTAAATAGTCCTATTTTTATCAAAATAGTTGAATTTGCTACAAAAATAGTTCATAATCAACCAAAAATATGCATTTTTAACAAAGAATATTAATTTTGAGCCAAAAAGTGAAATTTCAGTCAAATAGTTAAATTTTTAATAAAATTGTGTAACTTTTAAAAAAAAAATACGAGTTTTCTACTAAAGCGTAATTTTCAACAACAAAAGTTCATTTACAACCTAATAGTTGAGTTTTTTACACTAAAATCATAAATTTTCAAGAAACAAAAAAAGGATATGAATCCTCCACTAAATAAATTAATTTTTTATAAATTAAAGTACAATTTATAGCCTCCTCCCCCCAATGCCCGGCTCCTTTGAAAAATTAATAAACACTGAAACCTGAATTTAAAATTCCAAGGCTAGACGTCGCTAGAATTTCAGTTCTTAGTATCTTTGGGATGCGGAGGCATGGGGCCGGAATCGAGGCGTTGCTCATTCATGCGTGACAAACAACAGTCGCTGAATTTTTACATTTGGACTCCCTGAATTTATGATTAAGGTCACTGAAAGCCATTGTAGAAGCCGTGCTTCAATCCAGGTTTCAGTGCATTATGTTAAGATTTTGGAAAATGGTTTAAAACGCAAAAGGGAACATCTGTCTGGCCCAAGTGATTTTTTGTTTTGTTTAAATAATAGAGTTTTATTAAAGATATTTGAGCTGGGGCTCTAAAGCTCTGTTCTCAGTTACATTCCAAATAAAAAATTAATAAAATTACAATATATGAATAAAAGAAAAACATAAATAAGTCAATATTTACATTTTTATGTTACAAGCCGCCGAATACTAAACATGTCATTAATAATTTATAAATTAGAAGAAGAATTAAATAATCAAGAATTTTAAATTAGAATCCTTAAAAAAAGAAATTTTGAATTACTTGATAAGCATCCTTAAAATTCGAAAATTTTTGTAATTATAGGAT
>JAWWLR010002696.1:0-22050 GCA_035041075.1 Acraspis erinacei
AATACTAATAAGAATTTGTTTATAAAAATTGTTTATGATAATTAAGTTAAATATTATTAAAATAGTGAGTAGTGAGTGGTGGGGATGGTTTTCAGAGGCCTCTCGTTTCTTCTCCGCGTACGCTTATTATGTCTATTTTTGTAGCTTAATAACAAGAAAAGTAATGCACTAAACATATTCTGATTATTGGAAATGAAAAAGTAACTCAGAAACTGTAGATTGGCGCAAAAAAATAAAAATCGATTTTTTCCTCATTAGGTCCCTTTTCTCGCGGACAGTCATAGTTAGGTAAAATAATTTTTTTAAATACTGAATTTGTCTATTAGCTCTCTTTTATTTAAGCTATTAATAAGTTTGTGAATCTATCCTGCATTCTATTCAAGATTTTCCATAAAACTTTTTTTTTTCAATAGTACTAATTTTTCGAAAAGTTTATCGCTCATGCGATGTCTTTTGTCTAGAAGTATAAACCCTCAAACGGCACACTTTGATACAGCATACGTAGACGGTACACCTGTGCGAATTGTTTTTTTTTCAATTTTAATATTAAATATTTAACATCCTAAACGTATAATAAACATCTACCATATATTGCACATATTTAAAAAATATATTTAATATAGTCTCTTAACAAACTGAAAATTGAGTCGGTGCGAATTCGCACCAGTGTGCCGTTTGTGGGTCAATTCGGCTCTAGGGTGGTCTAAAAATGCATTGGAAATTTTTTTTCGATTTTTTATGAACACCGCCCAGAAATTTGTTCACATCCACACAAAAACAAATGCATATATATATATATATTTTTTTTAAATTATATTTTGAGGTGTCGCTTATTTATAATTTAACTTAATAAAAAAATACTTTTTCATAAATTTAATTCAGAATCCTCAATGTTAGTTAAATCGAGTTGGAACTCATCTATTTTATTCAGAATTATTCGTAGAATATAAATAAAGTATCACTTTTTAAATACGATCCCATAAGTCTGCTTATAGGATTCCAAAAAAACCCAATTAATGAAAAAATGCGGTTTTTTAAATGCAAATCGTTTCTTGTACATAAAATACCACTTTTCACTAATAATTAGATGTGTACATAAATTGTTTAAACAATTTATTATTGTTTTTAGCATTTTTATTGTAGAATAGATTTAGAAAATCACCGTTTTTCTTCAAAAATTTTCCACTTGTTGTCCAATTTTTAATTAGAGGAGTTGATAGTTCATCAATGTTAACAATAGTGATTGTTTAAACAATTAATTATTATTGATGATAATATTTTCTTAGAATAATGCTTAAAAATTTCAGTTTTTAAACAAAAAATTCACTTTTGGTCCAATTTTCAATTAAAATGAGATAAATATTTAATTAAAGACAAGAAAATTAATTGTTTAGACAATTTATTATTATTAATTGTAATAATATTCCGTTTGAATAATGTTAGAAAGATGAAGTTTTTTCTGAAATTTCTTGATTTTTGTCCAATTTTCAATTTGAGTGAAGTAATAAGTAATTCAAGTTAATAAAAATAATTGTTTAAACAAATTATTGTTGCTCATGACTATCTTCATCCATATCAATGCCTAATAGTTGTGATTTTTTCTGATACTTACATTTCAGTCCCTTTTTTACTTACTAAGGTAATCATTAATGAAATCCAACAAACAAATTGTTTAAACAATTTAATATTGTTTATAACTATATTCTTTTGGATAAGTGCTGAAAAGTTTAAATAAGTCAACCTTCAGCAAAATTATTTTTCAACCAGTATTGTGGTTTTAAGTGAATTATTTTCGCTCTTTTCCCAAGTTTAAACAAATTAATTTAAACAAAAAAGCTGTCTAGCACAAGAGACAAAAACAAAAAATGGAATAATTAGGAGTAGGTAGAAGGACCAGGTCTTTAAATAATTAATTATTTAACTCT
Source organism: Acraspis erinacei (assembly GCA_035041075.1). Classification (NCBI taxonomy): domain Eukaryota; kingdom Metazoa; phylum Arthropoda; class Insecta; order Hymenoptera; family Cynipidae; genus Acraspis; species Acraspis erinacei. The sequence goes on from JAWWLR010002696.1 coordinate 1,926, forward strand.
TTTTAATTGAAAATTGGACTACAAGTGATTTTTTGTAAACTGCAGTGAAAACATGACTATGTGAAAATCACAAACGGTCACCCATCCGAGCGCTGATCGGACATGTCCGTCCTTAACATTAAAAATAAAACGAAGAATCCAATGGCCAAATATGAATAACCAACATAAAATATTCGTACTCTACTTTTATGAGGAGTCCCTTTAAAAAAAACAATAAAAAATTCCGAAAAAAGACAAGAATTTTGGAGAAAAATAAAAAAGAGGAAAGAAAAATGAGAAATCTTGATTCGCAGGTTTCGTTGCTGTTACTATCTGCTCAAATATTTCTCACCTTGATAAGGGCGCTGTATGAGTACCAAAACATTGGTGAAAATTATTTACAATTTTTTTTATTGTGATTGGATAATGCTAAAAATAAAAAAAAGACGAGGGGATTAAAAAAAAGAGAGAAGGGGATGTATTTAGTAGCCTTCTAGGATTTTAAGTGGGTCACGTGGCCAGATTCCTACCTTACCGACAATTTTTTTATTTTCTAACTTATTTTCACACGAAGCGCCACGTCGAGTTGAAAACTTGGGATAATAAATAAGAAGCACTAAGAAAGGTGTGTGTGGCCCTATATTTTTATAATTGTGAAAAATATATTATAAAAGATACATTTTTCAGGAATATCAGTAGCCATTCTAGCTATTAAATAAAATTAAAATTGGATAAAACCTTAAATTTGAATATTTTATCACGAGAAGTATTTATAACAATTGTTATTGTTAACTTTTCTAATATTTTAGTGACTAGCAGTCATACATCCAACAGCTTAAAACATTTCCAGTGCAAAAACAAAAAAAATCTATGCGAAAGGGCCAAAATTTTGAATTTGTTAATCTAATTTGTTTATAAAAATTTAAATTGTTATATTTTATTAAATATTATTAAATATTTATTATTTTAAGAAATACCTGAAGTCGTTCTGGCGATTTAAGGAAATTATAATTGGAAAAAATCTGAAATTTTAATATTTTGCCATAATAATTGCTTATAACAATGGTTATTATAAACTTTTAAATTATTTTTTTAATTATACATCATTCCTACATTAGTATGAAGCACTTTTAGTAAACAGAAATTTTTTTACCGACAATAAGACTATTTGATAATTTATTTATAACATTTGTTTATAATAAATACATGGACTAATGAGCAAATTATTTGTATTCTATGAGTCCCTAAACATTCATTTAAGACAATATAAAGTTTACCTAATCAGTTATTAAAGCGTAAAAAGTTGTTATGTAAAAAATTTCAGTTTTTCCATACCTTGAGTGAAAAAATTAATAATAAAAAAGTAGAAGAGAAAAAAGGTCAGAGCGTCAAACTCTTCAGAATTTAATGAACTTTAATTTAAAAAAATTAAAAATCGGACCAAAATTGAAGGCTCTGGACATTTTTGAAGGAAAATCCGACCTGACCGGAACCGATGACGAACGAAGAGGTGGTGCAGCGAAGGCAGAAAATGAATATAATGTTGAAATTTCAATTTCGGAAAGAACAGAGAGTACGCTAGGAGGCCCAGAGGCGAATGTGTTGGCGTCGCACCCTTCGCATTCTCAATTAATGAAGATTTAACAAACGGAACCATTGTTAACAAATATTTATGAAGTAAAATTTTTGTAGAAAATAACTTTCATTGCGCAAAGGAGAAATAAAATTCGTACATCATATTTGAGAAAATACTATGTATGCGAGTGATCTGAATTTATTTACAAAGTTTTTAAATTTTTATTTGAGCAACTCGTCGCGCCAGCTCAGTCATTGGAATTGATTTATTTGTATCTCAATACCGGTAATCCATACTGAAAAACTTAAATTAAGCCATATAAGGCCGAATTTCCTTAAAACTGCAACTGCGGTTATGTGGTTTTTTTCGGGTTCGGTGATTATGAATATAAAGTTAAAAATTGTAAAAACACAAATTGGATGATTAGATCCTAAAAAATTTGTATTTAACTTAAATTGAATGACACGTTTTTGTCGTCGCTAATCTCGAATTCGAAATGAAGAAGCAACATATCCGATACAATGAATTTTATTTCTCTTCTGCGCCATGGAAGTAATTTTCTAAATTACTTTTACTTCGTAAATATTTGTTTACAATGGTTTTGTTGGTTAAATATTTATTAATTAAGGTGTCAAAGGGTGCCATGCGAACAAACTCCGTCCTCGGTCCTCGGCCCTGGTACCTCTCTGTTCTTTCAGAAATTGAAATTTTAACATATTTTCATTTTCTCCCTTCGCTCAGCCACGATCGTCCACCTCTTCGTTCGCCTTCGGTTCCAGTCGGGTCGTATCGGGTGAAGGTGAGACGACGGTACACGAGCCAAGTAGATAGAAAAATAGAGTATAGACACATTGAGACTATTCTGGGAATACCTATATCCATTTAAAGCTGCAAATTCTTTTACAACAATTAATTACAAACGGTCATCACACAGCTAATATATTTTATTAGTTTCTACAATTTGGGAAGTCATATCTCGCCAACTATTCAACATAAGAAATTGAATTTTCTTTTACTTGACAGTGAATTTTGTCCCCTTTGATTTTTTTCTGGCTATTTAGGCGCCCCAATGCACGGAGTAGTCAGTTATTAAAAAGACTAACGTTTTGCACTTGTTTTAAAAGATTGTAAAACCTACTGAATGTTTAATGGTTTTAAATATTAGATCATTTTTTTCATCAATAAACATTAAATTTCAAGTGATTTTAGAGAAAATAGACTTGAAGGCAGGATAGCAAACCGAATAATACCACATGTTGTCGAAATAGAAATTATTATTGGATGGGCATTTTAGAGCAGGGAAGAAATGCCGATTAATACATATTTTTTACGATCATTAAAGTTAAAAGTTTTAAACTCTTGAAACATAAAGTGCTGCCCTTTAAAGTTATAAAAATTAAAATGCAAATTCAAACATTTGAAATGGTACTATTTTTAATTTTAAAGTTTAAAAAGTATAAATCCACACTATCATTGTCAATGCTTTAAATTGAAGAATGAATCACCAAATTCGTAAATGTTCAAAAAATTAGATCATTTTAGGCAATTTTATACTGAACACTTTTTCGATTAAAAGCTTAAAGATTTTTATTTTACGTTATTACAAATTATTAATGTTCTATTATTTTTACAGAAAAAAATATTTTTAAACCATTTCTCAGAATCGTTTTTTCAAAATAAAAAATAATTTTAATCTAGACTAAGGCTGGTTTTAAATATATTTTCCGGCGACACTTACAATTACTTATACTCACCTACACTTCATTACAATTATAATACTTAATTTCGGACATCGACTGAAAAATTTATGAAGCATACAATTTTCGGTCTAGAAGTTAGGGTTTTTTGGTGAATTTTTTCGATTTTCCATTATTTTAGTGGTTGAAAACTAGGGCGTTCCAGAAGAGATAGATGAACGAAACTTTTTTACGGCCTTTGGACATCAAATGGAACCACTGTAAACCATACAATTTTGGGTCTGGATTTTAGGAGATTTTTTTGATTATTTAAAATATTTTTCATTAACTTAGGGTGCGTTCCCCGGCAGCTAAGGGGTTGAAACTTTTTTTCTACTATTTACTACCAATATCTACACTATCGACATTTAAGATTTTAGGTAAGAACCTTGGAACAGATTTTAGCATTTTTTCTGCGTTTTTTTAGACTTAGGGGTTGAAAATGACTGAGTTCCATAGCAGTTAGGGGGTTGAAACTTTTTTTGCTACTATTTACTACCAATATCTACACTATCCATGTCTAAAATATTAGTTAAGGACAATTTTATATTTTTTTATTTTTCGTTTCCCAGAAGCGTTGGAAACTTCAGTTCCATAGAAATTCCTGGGATTCGTTGCACTATTTTGAAGTACATTAAATTCCTTGAATACACTAGATTCAGGAAATTGTAGAAATACAAGAAAGCGGCCTTCAAGGAATTTACTAAATTCAAAGAATTTATGGAATTCAAAGCATTCCAATCATTCCAAGCCATTCTTAATAATGAAAAAGATAACGTAGAAGTCAACAAACTCAAAATAATTCTAAGGAATTGAATATGAATGCAAAATAAATTCACCAAATGTGATATACGATAGCGAGACATGAACCTATCGAGAAAAGGATAAGTGTAAAATTAATGCGAATTACATGAAATTCCTACGCATAATATGCGGGAAAACATGAATGGAAAAATTGAGTAAGGAGATAATCCTCAAAGTACGTAATGCAGAAGAAACACTAGTTAACAAGTGAAAAAGAAATCGATTAGGATGTTTGAAGCATTTTCAGAGAATTAAACATGAACGACTAACGAAACAAGTGTATAAAAGTTAGAAAAATAGGAAGAATGTGTGAGTGAGACGCGAATTAGAAGAGGCATAATAAGCCACAGAAACACGAGAGCTTGCATGAAAAAATGCAAGGACGTAAAGGAAGCGAAAGAAGTACGCTTGGGCAGAAAATTATGGTGACAAGAGTGAATAAATGAGTGTCCGTAGAGTGAATGACACCTGGAACGAAAAAGATTGGATACTAAAGTAAACACCACAACTGAAGAGCCCCACAGATTTATCATGTATCGGTACTCTTTCAGGACTTCCCAAATCTTACTTCTATCTGCCTTGTCAAAAGCTTTTTCTAGGTCAAAAAATACATAGAAAACTTTTCATCCTACTCTCTAACTTTTTTCTGTGATCTGTCTTAAGTTAAATATTTCATCCGTACATGATCTTCCTGGCATAAACCCACTTTGGACATTCGAATCTTTTCTTGTGCTTTTGTTTCCTTTTCTGTTATATATTGGTACGATAATCGCTTTTTTCAAACGCTAACACTGTCTACCCCAGCAGCCTTAGCGTTTTTCAAAGTTCTTTAGTATATCCCTAACCTCAGTGTCGTTTTGCATTTTTGTCTCTTCTTCTGTTATAATTTTCTCTGTACATTCCTTAAGTAGTAGTAGATGAAGAGACCTTCATCGCTGAGACCTGTCAAGTTCAAAGTTCTCTCGTATGCTTTTTTCTTTTCAGTTTGGGCTGCCTTAATTTCATCATTCTACCACGCACTATATCTTTGTTGCTTATCAGAGCTTCCCCAGTTGCCCTATCTATGTATTCGTTTATTTTATTCTGAAAATCTATTCGCATTTCCGGTTACTTTATGTTCTCAATGTTGATTAGCAATCGTTTCGTTTTCATGGTTCCCGTTTTTATCCATCACTGGACTAAGTTTAATTTGGAAAGCAAAAGGTACTGATCAGTATTGCATTCAAAACCTCTCATGACCCTCGTATCTTTGACTAGCTCTCTTAGTCTTCCATCCCCAACAATTAAGTCAATTATACTGTTTCTATTTCCTTTAGACCAGATGCACGTGTAGGTCATTTTATGTTTAAACCAACTGTTTGTAATAAACAGGCCCTCTTTCAAGCAGAGGCCAACTAGTCTGTCTCCGTTGCAGTTTGTTCTTGGATCCCCGAAATTGTTTAAATACTGGTAAAAGCGAGCAATAATTGCTATAATATTTCTAACGTAATGAAAATCGTTATTCAAATTCAAGCTAAACCATCTTCCATGTGGACCATCCTATACTTCACTATGGGCAATTTCCAAAATATTTCATTTATATAGATACACCGAAAAAAGACCATGCCTTTAAAGTTGTATTTAAGTCCTAAATTGTTTAGTTGCAAGTTGGTCAAGTTTAAAAAAGTTCAATTCATTCTAACGTATAATTCTGTAAAATCAACAAAAAAACTTTCATCACTCAAGGTAGAATATTCTATTTTTGAATAAAATCATTTTGCGGATGTTATTACCTGCCGAATAGATCCCGTCATTTAATCCGAAATGAAGAACAAGGATGCGTCCTCTCGTTCAGAAGTGGATGGTTCCATGCGGTTCCAAAAAATCCCAGGCACTTCATTGACACTTCACTTTACACTCGTATGATTCCAGAATTCCCCAAAATAGGTTCCCGTGATCGAATTTTTACCAAACCAGAATTTTCACCATGTTCGACATGTTCACCAAAACACTATTACGTACCCTATATTCACCCTATGTTCTCCCTATGCTCACCAATCACTTTAATTCACTTGTTTTATTGGGGCAAACCGGCATATGGAAGGTCTTCAACGTTTACAAAAGGTTCTTCACTCAAAAATGTCCAAATGCTTAGAAATACTTAATGTACATATTTACCGACGCGTGAATGCTCTCTATTCAGATCCAAAAATGTCACTAACTTAAATAAATAATTTTCCTGCTCGCCAGGTACTCGCTCCCCTCCCTCTATCTCTAATTCCCATCCTTCCTCGGGGACTCGGTCCTTACACCTTGTGGCCTTGAAGAACTTTCCATATAACCTAATAAACATTTTACATCCTCTTATTAATAAATACCACTGATTCTTCCTTTATTTACTTCCCATTAAATTCTGTTGGCAGCAGATGTATAAAGAACCATAAATTACATTTTAAAATATCGTATATTTAAAGAAAACGAGAAAAAGGTACCTTTTGAGAATATGGGATGTTTGGTTAACTATATGATTTTATTTAGTAATTTTGATCACAAAAATTCTACATAATGCACAATCATCTGCATTGGTTAACTTAAGCGAAGTTTTTTTTGGGCAGGGAACCATATATTGAGCTGCTCTGGAGGTACAAACCTTAGGAGCACTTTGGGTATGTCCTTTGCATGAAGCCAAGCTGCCTCAAATATTACGAGGCTGTTGTTAAAAACCAGTGGACTAGTTGGGTTTTGTCTATGTCTTCGTGACGCGAAAAACTTTACGCCAGCACAATTGATCTCCACGGCAGTAGTAGCATATGTAGTAATAAGACGTGGATAGAGATTATCGTCCTCTTTATATTTAGGGTAGAGCTTCACTTCCTTCAGTGACAATAGATTCCCTTCATCATGGTAAACCACGAAGTCCCAGCCTAAATAAGTGATATAATATTGTGAGCGTCAGGGCTGAGAATTTTCGGATCACCTTGTAAAGAAAATATATGTTTGGAAAAAGTTAATATATGTTTGGAAAAAATTAATGAAATATATCGCACGCGAGTTCTCGGGATTTCATGGATTTTATAGATTTTGATAGATTTGAGAGATTGCATAAGATTTCATGGCCCTTGTGGAATGACATTATAGCAAAATATGTATAGAATTATAGACCTGTAATGGATCTTAAGAAATCATTTAAAATCCCTTGAAAAAAAGATTAATTAAATTTATTTAAAAATGGCTGAATTTTGATCTAAAAAATACAAAATTTTAGCGGAAAATGGAATAGTTTAACTTTTAATGAAGGAGATGAATAAACAAGAAAAAAATTTATTTTTAATAATTGAGTTAATATTTCAATTAAGTAATTATGTTTACAACCAAGAAGATGGATTTTCAACTTAAAATTTTCATTTAACCAAAAAGGACAAATTTTCAAAAAATTAGTTAAAGTTTGAAATAAAAAGATCATTTTCCAATAAAACAGAACATTCATGAAAGTATATTATATGGTATTTGCTAGTTTATGAAATACAAAATTGAAGACTTTAAAATATTTGTACTTTCAAACGTTCTTTCAGTAGAAAATAATTTCATATTTCTGAAATTCCGAACTACACAAGAAGAACTGATCATTTCCTAAAATATGACATTTTTTAAGGACTCATACTTTCATTTTCTTTTATAAGTAAACTATAAACCTTTATTTTCAATCTGTATAGAACAAATAAATTATGTATTTATCCAATTTCGATTTTTACTGAACTTTTATTAGAACAGTTAGCCGCACCTAGCGGTTGGTAAAAAGCCCTTGTAGGTTCTGGGTAAACAAAAAATCTTATGCCATATGCATTTACCTCGATAACGGTCAGGTCTCGAATCATATTCCGATGGTGGAACCTTAACTCCCAAAATTTGTCCATATTCTGTTACATATAGCACACAATATCTTACTTTCCCACTGAAAACAGGACGGGTTGTAAGGTTGTAATTTTGTTTGGTGTTTCTATCTGGAATACCAAGAACTCTAGGATAACTCTTCTCCTGACGAACGGTACAACTGAGCGGCACATGAATATCGCCGCTGAAATACTTGCGAGTCACGTCAATAAGTATGCCCATTATACCGATAACTATGTCATTTTTTACTGAATCACGGGCATACGACAGTGGCCTTGATGAACTTGCTACATATGACGTTGACGAAGGATTTATTTCTGTACAAATAAAAAATAAAGATTATTGTGAAAATTAAACAGTTTTAATTTTAGTTTTTTAGGAATAAAGCTGGACTAATTTGAAGTAGAAAACTTCGAAAATTTTGAAGTTAGAAAATATTACAATTTGTTCATAATTGAGTAATTGTAGACAAAAGTAGTTAAGGTGTCTTTTGACATCACATGTCATCAATACAATCCCTTTTTATTCCTGTAATCCTGTGATTTTTGATGTAATCTGCGTTTTAAGTTCGCAGTAAATTCCCGAGATATTATTTATCTGAGGTTGGACAAAAATGTTGCAAACAATTGTAAACTACCTTTATCCGATGACTGATAATTTTTATCCGTCTCGTGATAAAAATTATCTGCTGTTAGATAATTGTCGTTTTTAATGAGTTGCTGCACTATTATCCAACTTCAGATAAATTGAGTGTAAACAGTTTTGGTACACCTCTTTTTATGATTAATTAAGTTTTCTTAATTTTAATTAAGCCAGAGCTAAAAAATGGTCTCTTTCAAGGGTTGATTGCTTTCAAAATTCTGTATAAAATAAGCTCAGGATGACGACAATTTATATATTTTTAAAGTAGATATTAGAAAAATAGTGTAAATTTCAATGTTTTCTTAAATATTCAATAACTTCCGAAATAAGTAACATTTTACAGTGTTCTTGGGCTCATTTTGAAGCTATTTTTTTCTCTGTATGATAACAGTTAACGAGTATAGATCGTGAAAATTGCATTATCTAATAGCAAGGACTTGAATTCGTAACAAAAAAGTTGCAAAATTTCCAATATTCTTTGTGGTAACCAAAAATGTTATTTTAGAATATATGAAACATACTATCATGAATATGAACATATGTACTATCTTTAAAAAATATATTTATTTAATTTTTCAGCTCTGGCATAATTAAAATTAAGAGAACGTAATAAGTCATCAAAAAAGAGGTGTACGAAAACTTGTTACATCCACCATAAATAATATATCGGGGATTTACTCTTTTCACATGGAAAAATAATATTTAAAATCAGATAGTGTCTACACTTCCAGACAGTCGCGTCTAAATGTACAAATCTGTCAAGGGGAAAGGGGAGCTGGAATAGGGATTCATCCGGACACATGTCAAGCCCTCTTCCCATTTTCACCTACCCCTTCCCCTTTCATAAGTTCATAATTTAAGACTTAACCGTGTTATAAATGTGCATAAACGAACGGTCTGTCAGCACCCTTAGACACGGCCTTAGAATTATAAAACTAACAATTTATAATTTCCTAAAAATTAAATCAAAACTTAATGGTCTAGTCAATCGAGTATGGAACTTGAGAATAAATTTAGAATACTAATTCAATTTATTATGGCCAAACTCACCTTTCAGTTTTCTCCACGCAACGCGCTGCTCCTCCGTCATCATCTGTTGGAGCAGCGGAGGAATGCTCTCGGGATGAAGCCAAGCTGCCTCAAAAATGACAAGGGTGTTGTTAAGAACGAGATCAGCACTTTGGGGTTTTTTATGTATTCGTGCCGCGAAAAACGTTATGCCAGCACATTCGATCTTCACGACTCTAATATGAAATCTGCTAATATTTCCTGGACTTTTGTAATCAGAGTTCGGCTTATTGATAGGAAAAAGTTTTACATCCGTCAGAGATAATAAATCTCCTTCCTTATGATACACCACGAAGTCCCAGCTGAGATAAGTGAGATAATATTTGTTTTTGTCAGGACTGAGATTTTTTGGATCACCTTGAAAAGAAAATATAGGTTTAGAATTTTTAAATATAAACAATCAATCTTCAAAAGCTTTTAGAATATTTGCAAATGCAAATTACTTAAGCATACATCTAAGAAATTTTGAGTCTTTTTATCACATGCGGTTAATTAAACGGATTTTGGGTACACAGTAGATTGCAAGATTACATAAGATTGCAAACAAAACCATATATTTTAATGATGATCTATTCCAAAACTTTATCCAATTAATTACTGAAGCAGCTGACTGCAGTATACCCAAATGTTCGTTCAGAATCTACAAACACCAAGTAGCATGGTGGAAAAAAGAATTAGGAAAAGCTATCAAGGAAAAAGCCTGCATATATAGTGTATAAAAAACACAAGTCCGAGGAAAATAAAATTAAGTTTAAAAAACTCCGAGCGTTATCACACAGGAAATGTAAGTTCAATCAAGAATACTCCTAGGCAGAACACATTTCATTATTGAAACACAATACCCTCAGTGTCAAATGATAGAAAAAAAGAAACATAATCCAAGGTTCTTCACCCTCACTTACAATTAATGCTGTGCTAAAAGAAGGCCATTCAATTATATTGAAACCTATAGGAATGGCGCTTTTGCAAAAAACTCGATTGATTCAAACTACAATACTAAATTTCTAAATTTCAAAAATGAAAACAACAACTGGTAACAAACCTTCAACATGGACGACAACTCTCCAATCAATTCCAGCATCACAATCAGGGACATTAAATGGAAGATCCGAGCCTCCCCTTAACAGTGGAACGCATCTTAATCATCCCTATCCCAACCCCCAGGAAAGATAAACGCCAATCTACGAACTACAGGCCTATTGCCTTGGCATACAATATGTGCAAACTAATGGAGACAATTAATAATAAGAGACTAAGACGGTATCTGGAAAATAAGAATTTTCTCTATGTAAACCAGAATTGTTTTAGACACAACATTCATAAAAAATTTGTTTCTACATAGGTAGTGAATCTTTTAATTGCAGAAAAAGGTTTTCTTTTGTTAATAAGTTCGGAAAGCATGGATCTTAACTGTATCGTTCCTGGTTGCAAAATTCAGGTTAGGACAGCAACATAGTAAAATTTAATATGTTCTTCGTATTTCATCTGAAGCTTGAAATTGTTTAAAGTCTAGAGTCTAGAGTCTAGTTACAACAACAGTCCAATGAAATTTCGATTAATGAGAGGGGGAGGGGGGTCAGCAGCGTTGCGTTAGCTGGGAGTTGATTTGGTCTCTTTTTCACATTTCCGGCCCTGCTTTAGGTACGAAACCAAAAACTTACTTATACATATATATATTTTTTTTTGAAAACATATTAATATATTTTTGAATCTTTGGAATTCTGTGAAATTCTTGAATGATAAATGATTATTTTTGGATTTTTCATTCTTTTTTATGCTGTCAATATTTGAATTTTCGATTTTTCAAGAAAACTCAACAAGTTTTTATGATAATCTTGTAGAGCATTCAAAAACCAACACTTTTATTCTCTTGACTTTTTTTCATTTTGTAAATACTATAACTCTGATATCGTTTGGTTTTGTGAAAAAAAGTCATTAGAATAAATTGTTCGTATTTTTGAATACTATGAATACCCGTACAGAGAATTTTTGAATTTTGAAAAAAGAGGTCTGAAACATATTCAAAATGCACTAACTTTTTTAATTTTTCTCAAAAATAACTAGCTAACGAACTTGAACTTTACTTTAGGACACTAAAAGAGAATAGCAAAAGCCAATCCAATCTGTCAATTCTTTTGAAAGCTATCGTGCTAACAAAACTAAAAATCTAGAGACCCACAGACACACAGCCAGACATGATCCAAAATCAACTTAATATGAGGATATTATTTTCTCTTTAATTTTTGAAAATTTATGCAACCAACTTCTACATCTAAAAACTACCCCCTATTTGGAAAACACCATGGTGGGTACAGCAAAATGATTCGCTGGCGCCGATATTATCCAAAATTAGCTTTATATATTCCCATTATTTCATCTCAATTTGTTCTAATTTGCACAAACAACTTCAACCCCTAAAAACTACCCCCTGTACGGAAAACACCATGGCGGGGCCAGGAAAACGTTATCTGGCCTTGACATTATCCAAAATCAACTTTATATACGCGCATTATTTACCACATAGTTTTTTTTAAATTTTTACAACCAAGTTCTACCCCTAAAAACTACACCCTATTCGGGAAACACCATGGTGGGAATAGCAAAATGACGTGTCTATTTTCGCATATGTTGGTATTATCAATATAATGTCCAGAATATCCCTAGGTTTCCACCTATTTTCTGCATCTAGGGGAAAACTAAGACCTGTAGGAGAAATTCTGAGCGCAGATTCGGATTCAGCGGCTCAAAATCCATAAGAATAACCTAGTCACTTGTCTCGTGCAGACAACTTGTTTTTTGTGGGCTTGTGTAATTTTTAATAATTAAAGAATTAATGTAAAAAGAAAATAAACTATCTTTAAAATAGTTCATGATTAAATTTTTATGTAAACAAGGAAAATTTTCAAACAAAAATTCAATATTTAAATTCGCAATCAACTAGATTAATTATTAAACCAAAATTTTATCAAAGAACACTTGAAACCATCAAAAAAGATAAATTTTAATAAAATGGTCGCACTTTATGGCAAAAAAATTTGTCACTCTAAAAAGATAAAATTCGAACCAAACTGTTAAATTTTCAAAATAAAAAGACAAATATGCTACAAAATATTTGAAGTTTCAAGACGAAAATATTATATTTGCTCGTTTGCAGCATCAAAAATTAAAAAAATTTGAAATAATTGTACTTTGAAACGTTATTTACTAGACAGTAATGTTATATTTGTGAAATTCAGAACTACGGAAGAAATTTTGTTATTAATCTGTATAACAAAATAAATTATTCATTTATTCAATATAATTTTGTCTGAACTTTTACTTAAATTTTTTGCCTTACCCTAGCGGCAATTAAACTCCCCTTTAGATTCTAGGTACACCAAAAATCTTATACCATATTCATTTACCGGTGTATCGTTTAGGATCTGCAATAAAGTCAGTTGGTGGAGCCTGAACTCCCAAAAGTTCTCCATGTTCTTTCACATATGCCACACAATATCTTACTCCATCTATAAGACTGTAAAGAGGAATGGTTGTAAAGTTGAAATTTGGTTTAGTGTTGATGTCTGGAATACCATGAAGTTTAGGATAACCTTTTTCCTCTGGAAAAATACACTTGACCGGAACGTGAATATTGCCGGGGAATGACTTGCGAGTCACATAGATATCCATCCCCATATAATCGAGAACTATTTCATTTTCATCTTTGGTAATAATATGCGGCAATGGCTGTGAAGAATCTACTACGTAGTAAATTGGCGAAGCAGTTACTTCTGTACAAAAAAAATAATAATGTGTAAATAAAACTTTTTTAATTTTAATTTTTTTAGGACCGAAACTTGAATAATGTGAAGCAGAAAACCTTTAAAAAATTTCAAATTAGAAAAATATTTAAAATTGTTCATAATTGACAAATTGTAGACACACGAGTTAAAGCTATGGCAGGACTTAACTATTAATCGAGGGGTTAACCAATAATCACAGTTGTAATCTGGTGTACACTCTGCCATTTAATCTCATGTAATCCCATGTAACCTTCTGAAATTCTGGAAAATCTCCCGTAATCTTGTGATTTATAATGAAATCTGTTCTTTAACTTCCTAAATCCATAGCCTGATAATGTCTCCCATTTATGCGACAGTGATTCCAGGGTTTCCAGATGGATTTTGATCTTGGCCTTTTTTGATAGCCTGTGCATGTGCCAACGTGCGAGTTCCAAATCTTTAGGTGCGCATTTCTTGGATTTATGCTCATATGCAGTAAACTCAATATTTACGAACTATCCTTCCGCTCCGCTCTCGGTAGGGCAGTGCGCGCCCAATAAGTGCACTTCCCTAACGCAAATGAAAATAAAACTTCGCCAACAATGGGACTTCAGCTCACTTGCAGCAACATTTTTAATTTTGATAATATGTTATATTTATACATTTATACTTACCACAAACGTGAATGAAAAATTCGAGTGCAAGGAGAAGATCCGGAATTACTTTCTTCATGTTTTCTCCAATGATCTCGTAGGAAGTGAAGGAGACATCCGAAATATATGCACTGCTATATATACTTAACACCGTCTGCTTCCTCATCCGTATGAAAAGAGGAAAAATTATTTAAAATATTAGAGTTGAGGATCTGTATATGTCGCGCGGTATACGCGATAAAATACATTTGAAGCCAGTCAGCATAGTCAATAACTGGTATAACTAAATTTGTTCAACAATCCATTAATTTATCTCGCTATGTTCGCTTAGAATATAGTCATCAAAGTAGCGGGTTTGGCTTAAGTTTTAATATTTCTTCCAACTTTTTAGTTAGAGCGAGACAATAATCAATTTCACTTAATAACAAGAATTGCTTAAGCAATGTGTCAATATTTATAGCAATATTCTCTAAGAATCATTGTTAGTCCAATCGCTATTAACATTTCCTTATGGATTACGATTATTTTGATATTTTCTAAATCTTCCACTTTTTTCTTAAGATCAACCGTTTGCAATTTCTAGCGTTACAAACAAACGATTTTCCAACAAAAAAGAAATATTTTCACAGATGTACCTGAGAATCTAATACCTAGAAACATTTCAAACATGCATATTACCTACCGCGAGGTTAACTCTCTTTAAAACAAAAAGAAATCTTCCGATCGACTGAAAACTTCTCTTTATGAATTGTTATTAAAAAAATGCTATTTTTAGAGGAAAATGGCTAAGCCTATTTATTTGTTAATGAAAAACATTTCAGACGAACCAGTCTCACAAGTTTCCCAGAAACTTTTGAAGAATTGATTATTTGAGCTTTTTATTAATCTTTGATACAAGATAAAACTTTTTACTCTCGTGATAGTTCATCGTAGAGCATGATACCTTGAATGTGTATAATTACCTTCACAGCCATTGTTTCAATGTCATTATAAGTACGTCTAAAATTATTTGTTTCGTTAGCGTTATTCAAACAATCAGATAGGGATGTTTTAAAAATAGAAATAGACTGTCACGTTTTCAAATTCACAATACGAGTTTCTTATTCTTTGAATAGACCTAAAAATGTTTTACTGTCGCATCTTTTTATTAAACTTTTCTATTTTTCACGGTTTGCATTTTTGTAATCTTTTATTAATTATTATATAGCGTTTAAGTTTATTTTTTTTTGTCAAGCAATTAGCTTATTTCCATTCGTAAATGAGGAAAAATTTCGCTTAATGTAAAAAGTAATTTTCTACTTATCTTCGGTGGCTCACCTTTCGCTAATCAAATCCATCAAATTTAACTATTCATTAAGGTGACAGCCTGTCTTTTAATTAAATGGACAGTCATTCTGAACTCAATATCATTTTGCTTAAGATCTAAAAACGAATTGTTTTGCATTTTAAACCAAAAATAAAAGAATAAATGTTTACCAAAAGAGATGAATTTTTAACGAAATAGTTGAGTTTTTCACATAAACAGTCACATTTCTTTTAAAACAGTCGACTTTTATGCAAAAAAATTATGTTTTAACTAAATAGTACAATTTTTGACAAAAAAAATTATTTGACACCAAACATCTGAATTTATAACAACTAGTTGAACGTTATAAAAAAAGCAGGGAATTTGCAAGAAAATATTGAATTTTCAACCAAATGGTTAAACTTTCAAACAAAAAGGAATTCACTGTAACCACAAAGAATTGCCTTTTTATCAAATTCTCGAAATTCCACGCCGGAAGGACGAAATTTGTAGAATACAGTTAAATTTTCAGCCAAGAATTTTTCTACCATAAAAACTGAATTTTCAATTTCGAAAAGATGGACTGTCAATACAAAAAGAGGAATTTTTAACAAAGCAGTTTAATTTTCCAGCAAAACTATGAATTTGTAATTAAATATTTGATTTTGTAAACACATAGTTAAGTTTTTAATCTGCCCAGAGAAATTTTCAACAGCAACCAAATTAATTAACCACTAAGCATCCAAAAAGTTGAACTTTTAAGCAAAAGGGATGGATTTTTAACGAAACAGTTGAATTTTCAACATAAAAAATGTAATGAATTGATTTTTGGACTCATTTTTTTATCATAAAAGGCGTTATTTTGATTTGGAAAATTTTTCTAGCTTCAGAAAATCAAACCGTGTTGATGTACATTAAAATTTATTTCTATTTCGAAATATCCAATTTTCTAAACGTACCCTAATTTGTATTAAAAATGAGAATAATCGACTACTAATAATAATAATACTAATAATAAATTGGTTGGATAGTTCTTTTTTTAACCTTTCTTAATGCTTATCTGACTAAGTGAAAAGTTGCCAAAAATTTAGAAATTTCAGAAAAAAACGACAGCTTTCTAGCATTATTCTAAGAGAAGATAGTTTCAAATAAAAATACAATAATTTAACAAATAATTTCATAGAGCGGAAAAATGTGGAAAATTTCAGAAAAACCGCAACTTTTAATAATTATTCTAAGAGAATATTGCCTATATTCCAAAGGAAAATTGATATTAGGAGGAACAACTTATTTAAAAAATGTATCTAAACATCTAATTTTCAGTAGAAACTAATATCTAAAGCATAAAAGACAATTTATATCAAAAGAAATCGCCCCAACAGGACGCATAATATGAATAGATGAGGCCGGAAATTATGAGCGCGGAACCTTTGAAACTAAAGTTCCCAATTTTTAGGAACCAAAATAGAAATGTTTAAAAAATTACAGACATCACACAGACTCAACATTTCAGTTGTAGGGAAAAGGGAATTAAAAAAAGAAGATTAAAAGGGTATTTAATTCCTGATAAATAAAGTTTTACATCATATATGCATCTCCTGAATAATGAACAAAAGGCTCTTGAACAAATCTTTCGTAGCATTTGTTTAAAAATTTATTTACTTTTTAAATAAATATTTTTTACTTTGAATGTTAGCAATTTGCGGCGTTTAGAATAAAATAAAATATAATTTCCACATTGATTTGATTTCAAACCATTTATTTAATGCAGTGCATCGCGCTTTTTACCTAACCCATTTTGTTCGGAAGAATACACACAGTCTTTTTATGTAAAGTCTTAATAATTGGGAAATCATTACAAAGTAGAACTATATTTAATAAATAGAAAACTTTTAAAAATTTGTAATTCATAAACAATGAATTTTTTCATTTGTCTTTGTTTATTCTTTATTAACTAAAATTTCTAATTTTAAAATTTATTCAATTTAATATAATTAATTTTCTAACGATATACTATAGAGCGCTACAAATTAAAATGGTAGAACTTTAAATGATTTTTTTTAAATGCAAAAAGGAAAAAATTTACAATCCAAGCCCTAATATGAAAAACAATAATGAATCAAAAGTGGAAAAATATCAATTATTTACATATTTTAAATCCTGCTTACCTTACTTTAGTCACGACAAAATAGAACTGTTAATTCGTTTATAATCGCGAATGGTTATTAAATAGGTAAATATTCTACCTTGAATTATCCTTAAATTCGAGAATATTATGAATTTATAAATAAGCTCACTTTTGAATCTTTAAAACCAAAGTTTTTCGAATATGAAGTTTATATATTTATTATATTTAAACTCTTAAGTTCGTACGATTCTTAGACTCTAAATGTTAGTCGTGATGAATTTGTTCAGTGAAACTTAAATACCTTTATAGCGTGCATTATAATTATTCCATTTTATCATCCTCGAAATACCTAATCACAGCCGGAAATTACCTGAAACAAAAAGAAGGCAATCAATTACTAAATAAGCATTGAAATTATATTTTGAAATTAAAAAGCGGTGGATTTATTTTGTGTTTACTGAAAAAGTTTATAGGGATTTTGTATCCAAATTTTTATAAATTGAACTTAATTTTTTTATATAAACAGCATGATTCACGCGCTACACACGCACCTGCTTTTCTTAGTCGAAGTTGAACAGAACTTTCCGAAGAAAAATTTTCTTCTGAAATACGAATTAATTGTCCTAGCAGAAACTCGAAACTAATTCGACAAAAAATAGAGGATAGTTCCTTAACTATTGATAGTTTTTCTAATACAATGAGAGCAATAAGTTCTAAAGAATTTTTAGGAAGAGAAGTTTCTTTCAATGTGTTAATCTATATATTACAGAATGTCATCTGATAGCATTCACAGAATCAGTACTGACTGTATTTGTTGAAATATTTTGAGAATGTTCTTTAACCCCGTCACAATAAAACAAAAGAATAAATATTAAAATAATATTATAATAAATTACTATTATTATTCCAATAAACTTCTATAAAAATGGGTATGTTGTGGTAAATTTCCGAAAACCTTGAAAAATTACCAAAATCGTTATGGAATTGTTTCAAAGTTATTTTCATGAAAATTCTGAAGATATGAAACTTGCAAACACACCAAACTTATTAAGTAATTTTCAGGGCATTACCTCTTTGAGAATTATCGATCTATCGGGTTTAATGCGTCGAGAACATTTAGCTGCTTAAAATCCAGAATTGATTTAATTTGTAATCAATCGAAAAGTGCCATTAAGGTTAGTTGTAAATCTTGTCATTCTTGTCTAAACTGTGGTCTAATTGAGCAATCATTTTTATAATATATCTAAAATAATTATAATCGTTATTAAAATTCAAACTGAACCATCTTCCATGTAGAGCATCGTAATTTTCTATGGATAATTGCCAAAATATTTAATTTATATAGATGCATCGAAAAAATACTTTACCTTTAAAGGTTCATCTGAATCCTAAATTGTTAAGTTTCAAGCTAGTAAAATTTAAAAAGAAAAATTAATTATAATCGATAAATCTGTGAAATAAAAGCTTTCATTGCTCACGGTACAATATTCTAGTTTTTAATAGAATTATTTTGCGGATGTAAAAAGAATAATAAATTGTATTTTAAAATATCATATATATTTTTTTTAAGTGGCAAAAGGGACATTTTTTAGGGATTTGGGAGAAGGGAGAATTAAAAATAACAACCTTAATATTAAGCTTTAAGTAAGTAAGACTATTGTTTGGTTCATCGAGATTTTAGTAGGTGTTTCTGTTAATAATGTCGATTTTTTCGCAGAATTTGGCCATTTGTTTACATAATAATAAGAATTACCTTAATAATGAAAGTATGGGCCATCGTTTTCTACAACTTTTCCCCATATTTCTGGCAAGGCATGGATTCCTTCCCAAAAGATCTGTTCAATTTTTTAGGCCAAGCATTGATGGAGCCAAATTCTCACTTCTTCGTAAGACTGGAATTTTTGCTCTGAAAGTTTCTGCTGCATCGTTCGGAATAAGTGGTAGTCCGATGGGGCCAAATACAGTGAATACGGTAGGTAGGGTAGGATGTCCCATTTAATGTTTTCAAAATAGCTTTGGACTGGTTTCGCAACATGAGGCCGTGCATTGTCATGTTGAAAAATTACTTTCTAGTGTCTTTGCGCGTATTCTGCTCGTTTTTCCTTCAATCCTTTGTTTATTTTAATTTATTTTGTCGTTACGTTTATTTTATTGTCGTTAACGTTCGCAATTAATCTTTTCACCAGGTTTCAGCAGTTATTAATACACAGTTCTCCTATTTTCCCACCAAATACACAGCAAAGCATTCTTTCTGTGTATATTGCGCACTGGTTGTAATGTTGAAAGCTGGCCTAGGTCTCACCCATAATTTCATCGCTTCGGGTTATCAAAATAGATCCACTTTTCATCACCTGTCACAATTCGATGCAGGAAACTTTTTCTTTTCCTACTGGCTAGCAAAATTTCACAAATGGTTTTTCGTCTTTCAATGTCTCTGTCTTTTAATTGATATGCAACCGATTTCCCTACCTTCTGGACCTTTCCTAATGCGTTTAGACGTTCGGAAATGGTGAATTGGGCAACATTCAATGCATTTTCCATTTGCTTCAACGTTTGCCTTGAGTCTTCATCCAATAAAGCGTGCAAATCTTCATCTTCAAACTTTCTGGACTGACCTGGACGC
>JAWWLR010002697.1:0-12098 GCA_035041075.1 Acraspis erinacei
TTTCGTTTAAACTCGATTTTATGTTTGTTTTTATTTTTTGTTTGCTTATAGCGACTCAAGTTGTCAATATACCTATATTGTCTAAGTAACCATGTGTTGAATTATAAATGTAATAGATCACAGTATTTATATGCGTCTTCATATTCTGATTTTTCTACTTAATTAAGTGTATTTAAAGATTAAGTTTCTCAAAGCTCTGTAGGCTTTGAGTTACACATTCTCATCGTGACACTCGCGCTGCGCGCTCAATGTTTGGCAGACATTTGTAAATTTATATTTTCTGAACAAACTTAAAATAAACAAAAAACTACAATCCTTTTTTCAGACATTGTTATCTATCTCGCGTTGTTATGGTAGTAACAGTACATTGTGCATCGAGGGCATCAGGAATGCTATCTTGACGAGAGTGTGCTTGCCGCCCGAGCGAAGCGAGGGCGGAAGTCACACGAGCAAAGTAGCCTTACGCGCTTAATACACACTATACTTTCTGCCCTACTCTTGTTGAAAACATGCATGTGAAGCCATTTTCCTTTCCCCTTTCTGATTCACCTTTACCATTTTCCTTTTCCTTGCCCCTGTTCACCTTTCAGTCGTTCCCCTTTCTCTTCTTTATTTTCCTTTTCCTCATTCTCCTTTCCCTTTTCCCATTTTCTCTTTACAATTTCCCTTCCCCTCTCTCATTTCCCCTTTTTATTTTTATTTCCCCTTTCCCGATCTCCTTTACAGTGTTTTTTCCTCCTTTTCACTTTCCCCATTTCAACCTTTGCGTTCCCTTTTAACCATACCCCTTTACCGGGGAAACCAAAAGATTCCCCGTTGCATTTTTCTTTACCCTTTCCCGATCGCCTTTACGGTTTTCCTTTCTCCTTTTCACTTTCCCCATTTCAACCTTTCCCCTTCCCTTTCACCCATACCCCTTTACCGGGGAAACCAAAAGATTAATTTACTAAAAAAAAACACGAATTTTCAATCAAATTCAAGAAGTATAGACCAAATCGTTAATTTTTTAAGAAATAAATCATTTTTTTAGTTTTTAAGAAATAATTTCAACTTTAAAACCTCTTCTTTCAACCACTTTCTAAAAAATAAAGAAATTAATTCGTTCTTAAACATTTACCTTTTGGTCTTGACTTCTTGCATTTTTTTTAAACTTCGTATTTTTTGGAGGTAAATTAATCTTTTTATTTGCAAATTTATCTTTTTGTTTAAAAAATTTAACGACTAATTTTCAAAGTTGAAATACTTTCTCAAAAATGAGTTCTTTGATTGAAGATTCAAAATTTTAATAAAAAATTAAACTGTTAGGTTAGAGGTTTAACTGTTTTTTTGTAAATAACTTTTTTGTGTTTCTGAAATTACTTTGATAATTGAAAATTTACCTATTCCAGTGTCGGTCGAAAATAAAAAGTTAAATTTTGAACAAAAAAAATTTATTTTTTGACCCAGCAAGATCAATTCTCCATAAATAAAAAAATCAATTTTTATTCCAAAAGGACGATTTTTCAACAAAAAAGTAACTTTATCCATCAAATAATGTGAATGTGAAAATATGTATAATTTAACGAAATATGTAAAATAATAAATCAATTTACAGCAAAATACATGAAAATTTATTATCAGTTTATTGCATTTTCAATAAAGAAAAGAATTTTTTAACTAAAATGGAATAATTGAATTTCCCGTGCAAACATTTTAACAGGCAACATATTTAGATTAAAAAGACGTTGAAAAGCAATTTTAATTGTCTAAGTTTTTATAATAATGAATAATTAATATAACGGGTTTCGAAAACTATACGTTTTCCTTATAAATTGTTTTACGAAAAATTGTAAACAAATTTATAAATAAAAAAGTCTAAAATTAAACAATTCGCAAAAAAGTTCTTATATTTTTTTAAAATTAAAAGTGAGGTTGAGAAATAAAACAAGATTTATACTTACCCTTGAGTTATCTTCATTTTAGATTAATTAGCTGAATAAATTTTGTTGTGCTTTTTTTCTTGAATTCCATTGGCTTATTAAAAAGATTTTTTTAAATTTCTTAAATTTAGAATAAACATTTTAAGTTTGGAAGCAAAAATACGTTTTGTTCCACTTTTTCTGATTTCTAAATAATTTTGTAACCAAAATTAAACAAGAAAAAATTAAAAAAGAATTACAAATGATTGTCAAACATAAAAAATGTGTTACGTCAACTATTGATAAAATATTAACTATGAATTAAAAATTACAATAATATTTTAATTTAATTAAAAATTTTATAAATTAGAAGAATAATACTTGGAATTTATAAAATATCAATTGTTGTAAATTTCAAGAAAATAGATAATTTGGTTAAATTAAAAATTAAATCTGATTCCCAAAACTTAGGTCAATTAGATAATTTTACGAATTATTTTTTATTCTTTTTCTTTTATTAATTAAAAAAATAAAATTTTAATTAATTTTTTTAATTGAAGAACCTTCCCCTAGTTTTATATGTTATATGTGTATGCATAAATTCCATTGGATAATTATTTAAATAAAGCGTTTTTAAAATAAATTCAATGTTTGACTTGTGAAACGATTATTGTGATAATTTAAGAGCTGCATCAATAAGATTTTTAAATATGGAAATTTTATGTTATATTTGTTGGTTAGAGAAAAAATTTAAATACCTAGCAGAATAAATATATTTACGAAACCTAGCATCTGCCAATTTAAATCTAAAATTTTAATAATAAAAATTTGCTTATAAGATAAATGAGTTAATCTTTCGGTAAAATAATAAACATATCGTCAAAATATCTGTTATATGTTTGTAAAGAAAAATCTAAATTTTTTATGACATGAGTTTCATTAGTTTTCATCAAAGCCACATGGTCACATTGACAGATAATTATGAAAACAACTGAGTCATCTGACACCCACTTGCATAAGCGTTTTACCGCCTTCAATTTTAATAATTTTTTTCATTTAACGATTCAACTAAAAAAATATTTAGATTTAAATTCGCACATTTTAGGATTTATTATTTATTCAAGGAATTCACGGAATTCGTGAAATTCACGAAATTCAAAGAATTCATGACATTCACGGAACTTATGGTTTTTTTTAAATTCTTTGAATCTATGGAATTCGCGGAATTTATTAAATTCACAGAAGTCTCGAAATTCAAAGAACTCATTGAATCCAAAGAACTCACCAAATTTATGGAATTTGCAGCGTTCATGGAATTTCCCGGAATTTGTGAAAATTTACAGAATTTATGGAATTCACGACATTCAGCGAATTCACTGGATTTATTGAATTCACGAAATTCATAGGAATTTAGGGAATTTTCTGAATGAATGGAATTCCTGGAATTAAAAGTATTCGAAAAATTCATGGAACGCATTAATTCATGTAATTTATTTAATTAAAAGAATTTATGGGATTCATGGAATTCGTGGAATTCATGGAATCTAAGGAATTAAATGAATTTACGGAATACACTGAATACGCTTAATTTATGGAATTATCGGAATTCATGAAAATGACTGAATTCATGCAATTTTCAGAATTCATGGACTTCAGGGTATTCACGGAACTTATGGAATCCAAGGAATTCATGGAATCTACGAAATTCAAGGAATTTACCGAATTCATGACATTCGTGGAATTAATGGAATTCGCGGATTTCATGGAATCGCAGAAATTCATGGAAATCACGGAATTCAAGTAATTCACGGAATTCAAGAAATTCACAGAATTCAAGTAATTCACGGAATTCAAGAAATTCACGGAATTCCAGTAATTCACGGAATTCAAGGAATTCATCGATTTTATGGAATTCAAGAAATTCGTGAAAGTCCTTGGATTGCATACGTTCGGTTAATTCCATGATTTTATTGAATTCCATTAATTCATTTAATTTGATGAATTTCTTGGATATCATGAATTCCACGATTTTCATTAATTTTACTAATTAGCTATATTTCTTGAATTGCATGAATTCCGTGAAATACATGAATTCTGTAATTGCAATGAGCTTCGTGTATTACACGAATTCCTGTATTTTAGTGAATTCCATGAATTCCATAAATTCTCGAATTTCAAAAACTCCGTGAAGTCCATTAATTTCGTAAATTTAGTAAATTTTATGAATTCCTTGAGTTCCGTCAAGTCTTTGGATTCCACGAATTTATTGAATTCCTTGAATTCGTTGATTTCCGTGCATTTTTGGATCCGGGGAATTCCGTAATGTAAGTGAATTTCCTGATTTTCTTGAATTCCGTAAATTCCTGAAACTCTAGTTTTCTTGAATTCAGTGAATTCCATGAATTCTGTGAATTTCTTGAATTCTGTGAATTCCTTAAATTCTTTAAATTCTGTAAACTCCTTAAATGCCATAAATTCGATTTATCTCGTGAATTTCTTTTATTCAGGGCATTCAGTGAATTCCTCGAATTCCGTGAATTCCGCTAATTCCATGAAATCTGTAAATTCCAGGCATGTTGTGAATTCCGCCAATTTCATGAAATCCGTGAATTCTGGTCGTGATATGAATTCAGCGAGTTCCGTTAATTTCTGTCAATTCCATAAGTTCTGTGAAATTCTCAATGTCCATAATCTCCGTTAAGTCCATTAATTCCGTAAATTTCTTAAATATTAAGAATTTCTTGAGTTCCGTGAATTCTTTAGATTCCGCGAATTCATTTAATTCTGTCACTTCCTTGATTTCCGTGAATTTTTATGATTCCGTGAATTCCCTAATTTCCATGAATTTTCTGATCTTCTTTAATTCCGAAAATTCTGGCTTTCTTGAATTCCGTGAATTCCATGAATTCCGTGAATTCCATGAAATCAGGGAATTCCATGAATTCCTTTAATGTCATGAATTCTGTGACTTTCTTCTATTCTATGAATTCTGTAAATTATTTGAGTTCCGTAAACTCCATGAATTCTTTGTATCTCGCGAATTTCTTGTATTCAGGGAATTCCGTGAATTCCATGAATTCCGCTAATTCCATGAAATTCAATAATTCCGAATTTAAAAGTCTAATAGCAGAAATTTTCTTTATTTAGAAAACTTATAGTAATTGGTTAAGTGTAAGTTCAGGTGTAAATAACTATAATCCAATATATAATATAATCTTGGATTCTTTAATTTAAAAAATTAATTAAAATTTGGTTCTTTTATTTAATTAAAGAAAAAGAAAGAAAAATAATACATAACACTTAAAATTGACTAATTTAGCTAAGTTTTTATAATCAGATTCAACTTTGAATTTAAGCAAATTCTCTATTTTCTTGCGATCTACATCAATTGAAACTCTGTCGGCTTGCGGGTTCGATTCCCGCCTCGCACTCTGGAAGAGCCTCGGTGGAGTTTATCACCTGTCGAGACTCGAGGGACCGGTACCTCTAGAGAGAAAAGTTCTCTAAGTACTTAAGGCTGTTGCTTCTTGGTGGTTTGGAATCCACCTTAAACTGTAGGTCCCCCTTCCACCACCAATTAAGTGTCTGGGGGGGGTGTAGAGGAATAGGGAAGAAGGTGCAAGAAAAATGCAAATCCTTAGGGGACACATTAGAAGCGTCCATTCCGAAATTAATCTTTTTTAGTTGAAACTTCAAATTTTTTATTCAGAATTCTTGAATTTTGATGATTTTTTTCTTTTCCGGTAGAAAATTAAACTTTTTGTTTAAAAATTCATGTTTTTTAAGTTAAAAATTCAACTGTTTGGTTGAGAATTCTTGAATTATATTAAAATTTCAAAGTAAAAAAATTTCTATCTTAAAAATTTAACTTTTTATTCCAGACTTGTATAATTTTATTGAAACTTCGTATTGTTTGGAGATAAATTAATCTTCTTGTTTAAAAATTTATCTTTTCTGTTAACAAATTTAACAACTAAGTTTCAAAGTTGAACTACTTTCTCAAAAATGAATTTTTCGGTAGACGTTTCAGAATTTTATTATTCAACAATTTCATTGTTAATTGAAAATTAACCTATTCTATTTTTGGTCGAAAATGGTTGCTTAAAAGGTAAGATTTCAAGTTTTTGTTAAAATTAAAGTAGTTTATTGAAAATTCTTCTTTTTTCGCTAAAGATTAATCTAGTTTAGTTGAAAATTCAACGTTTGGGCCCATAGTTCTTGTATTTGGTTGGAAATTCGTTTTTCGAAAAATTTAATTTTTTAATTTGAATGTAATTTTTTACGATTAAATAAAAAACTGCGTTTCCTAACAAATGGTTAGTTTCACCACCCAAAAAGAGGAGCTTTAAATCAAAAAGATGAATATTCCACAAAAAGAGACGAATTTAACGAAAAAACCTTGTATTTATATTACATTACACAGCCCCACAAAAAAAACTTTTCCGCAACCCGAGCCAAAAAACGATTCCCATACTATTCTAAGGTCGCTGAAAGCGAAGCGAGGTCAATTTTACTCCATAAAGGAAGAGTCAAGGTCAATTGCCTACCAAAAAAAGAGGAAACCATTGTTACCGTAAAATTCTCCACTCTCTGAAGTCTTTAGGGTTGCTAAATCCGAATCCGGAGTCACTTTTACCATACCATGTTGGGATTATTGTGACCACAGGGTCAGAATTGACAAGACCAAGGCATTGGAGATCACCTCTAGTCTTAGACATTTTTCCGACCGCTGAATCAGAATGCGGGGTTAGTTCGACCCCATAAGTTCGATTCCTTGACTTTCTCAAGTTTAACCTTGGGATGATTTTCATTTCGATTTGATGGGATAAAAGTGAACCCGAAGTCGGATTTAGCGACCACTAAACCGTCTTAAAGTAGTGGCTGACGCCGATTTAATTTCTTTTCTCATTTTGACCTTCACTTCACCTTGACCCTGACATGATGGACATAAAATGACCATGGATTCAGATTCAGCTACCTCCAAAACGTCCAAAAGTAGAGGTTTCTTCCAATCTAATGGTTTGCTTCATTTTGACCTTCACTTGATCTTGATCCTGACCTGACGGGTTCAAAATTACCCCGGAATCGGATTCAGCGATCCCAAAAACGTCTGAGGGTAGAGGCTTTCTACGATCCAATTTTTTTCTCTGGCACAATGGTTTTCCTCATTTTGACATTAAATTGACCTTGATCCTGATCTGATGGGGTCACACTGACCCTGGATTCGGATTCAGTGATCCCAAAAACGTATATGGATAGTGTTTAGCTCTGGTTGCAGACTTTTTTTTGCTGGCTGTGTTAAACTTTAAGGACAAATCCCTTTTGAAGTATTTGTCGGGGATCAAGGAGATCGTATGAGAGAAGTGAAAAAAGGAACTGCACGAGGTGGTATTCTGTGAAAGGGCGGGGAAAGCAATTTTTAGATTAATATATCATTTCAATGTTGTATATTTAAATAACAATTTCTTTTCAGTTGGCTGCTCAAATCCAGGTTGCTGATAAATCTCTCTAGCAAGCACGCAAGGCGCAGAGCTTCAGAAAGTCATCATGTCCAGCTTTTCATGTTTGCCATTAATATCCAAGGTCTTTCGTTCAATGCATTTATCACATCACTGACGCACCTCATCAGATATTTCTTATACACTATTTGTCGGCACAATATTCTGTGCTAGCGTACCCTCCAGCGTTATAATGATGTCCTGTTCTTTCCCGGGTTGTTAACAGCTATGCGAATTTCATCATCCCATCAAGCATCCCCAGCCACTCTTCTTACAATTGCACTACCACACACTTTAATTGCTCTGCTAACCATGATTTTAAACTGGGATTTAATGATCTGTTCCAAATTAAGAACTTCTTATAACTCTTGTGACTTTTACTATGTCTCTCAGTCATTTCGCCAAAGTTTTCGCAAATCCTGCATTTCATATGCTTCCATCTATCCATCATGAGCATGCCTTTGAAAAACCTGGGTCATAGTTCTAGCTGAAAACAAAAAATGTCACCTACGAAAACTTGAATTTCGAATCAAATTTATGTTTCATTTGTTCTCAGAATTATTAGTAATTGCACAAAAATACTCACCCTCGCTTAAATTGCACTAACTATCTCGCTTTGTTTAGACTGGGCGTAAATTCAAGAAACATTTTTCATTTGTCAGTAACAATTTTTATTGTCAAAATATAGGTTCTATTTACTTTTATTCCCAAAAAAGTAACTGATATTCAATACATTCCACAATCACTGGTTACAAAAATGCAAGGCTTTATTTATTTCTAGTGAAAGTTAGTTTAAATTTACATCAAGAATATTATACAGTCGCGGAAAAAGTATATGAATGGAAAATGATTCGAAGATTAATTAATAATTATGTTATTGACAAAGTTTGAGTTTACATAATTTAGGAAAAGTTTCTTGCCCAAAATGATTATTACGTGCTATATTATGGATGAGTCCTGTAAAACCAAAGATCGAGAACAGAATGGTGACTTTCGCCTTCTTCTTCCGCAAATAATGTTCTCTTCCTATTATTAGCTAAGCTCTTTAAAATTTTACCAGTAGTAGTTTCTCTTCTTGCTCAGTCTGGCCTCATAATATTGCCATTGATTCGCGAAATGTCAAATTAGAAAAATTTAATTGTCTCTTTTCCTTGCAGAGTTAGGTTCACAGTTCCAATGTCTACCTAACGGCGCTCCCCTTACTTATGTTCCTCGTGGCCGATCTAAATCTTCTTCTTATAGGAGACATAATTCATCTGAGAGGTCTATTCTTCCTGCCGAGCCTCCTCTTCGTAACAGGACCAGATCCCCTCGTGATAGATTCAGGACTTCTCCACCTGAAACGCTTCCTTCTCCTCCTGGAAAGAAATATGGAGTTGAAGAACTTCGATTTATTCGGCTTAGTCCTTATAAGAATTTGGAACGTGTTTTCGAACTTCGAAAATACACTTTTCCTAGCAATAAAGCACTACAAATAGGAATAAAAAGAGACCATTATGAGCCTGTTCCATCCAATGAACAAATTGTTTTATCAACATTGGATGGTGACGTTGTTGCAATAGTGGTAAGGTCTAATGTTCTTGCTGGAATCTATTCACCAAGTGTTCACTACTATACAAGAAGGGCGAAAATAAACATATCAAGTGGCATAGTTACAGCCCTGAGCCGAACAGAAATTAGTGAGATTCCAGTGGGTCCCTCTCGACCAATTTCAGGGAGTTTTCAATTAACACATTTGAAATACGTGTCAAAAAAATTCTGATAAAAATGTTTCATGTACCTTGTAATTATATTAAAGCTTCTTTTCTAAATATGCATTTCACTGATTATTCAGAGATTTTTCACCTATTCAATATGTAAATTAGTAACATTAGTTTAAAATATATTTTCCTTTTATAATATAAATAAAATTTGAAAGCAAAGTTTAATCAAACACGGCAGGATTTTACTGGGACGGGTATAGCTCTGAGTTTACGAACCAATGATTGGTGTTTTCGGTCATAGGTGAGAATTTGATCACGAATATATTTAATTTCTCGAAGTCTTGGAGAACGATTTCAAGCCTCGAGTAAACAGCGGAGACTGCTGTCCGAGAATTATATTATCAGAAACCTTGGCAATTTTGGTTTTGGACAATTCACTTTATTTCCGTTAAAGGTTTCAACAGGACAGGGTCGCAGCTAACACCAAAAAAACGACAAAGCTTGTAATAAAGCACTATTCGGGATGCATCCTGTCTGTCGAGATACGATGTTCCCGCATGCATGGGAGACCCGGATAGTAAATGTTCGACGGTATATGATTTCACGCTCTATATCTATTGCTGGGAACTAATTCAATTAAAATGAAGGTGCGGTATAATAAGATGGGATCGACACCAACCCGGCTTACGCAAATGAAACCCTGTATATCCGAATTAAGTACTGATGATCTGGACATATAAAAAGTTTAATATTTCGAGAAGAACTGATCTCCTTCATTTCCGTGAAAGATTCCGTGCTGTCAATGCTTTCTTCGTTCATTGAACGAACCCAAACGAGTGTAGCTGAACCGGGACAGCAAACATGTTGATCACAGATACCTTGATCTACGCCGACAGGTTTTAAGATCAAAGCTATGGAAGTAGATGCTTGCATCTGCCTCGGAGAGACTCCTTTACTGATGTTACGTCCCGAATGCGGCTTTGAGACACGCCCAGGTGTATATGTCTCTCCCGCCTCAAGATGTCTATTAACGGTTATATCTATGAGCTGCAGGTAATCCAGAACGCCAGTAATCTTTCTTCTCTTAACATTATTCTTGACACACTTATCTAATCCAAAGTCCTTACCAACCTCTCCTTTGTACTCATTGATGATTTTTTTAGCAAGTTCAATTCTTCTTGAACCAGATCTAAAGATTCTCAGATCACCCATATTAAAGATGTGAGCGATGATTATTGCCGTCATAGATGTATCAGTAAAAATTGCTTCGTGGGAGAGATAGAGCCAGGAATCTCACGCGGAAGAGAATAAAGCTCATGATATCACCCTGAAAGGCGCTCCTCTGGAAGGTGTCTTTTTTATGATAACACGATAATTTTCAGAGGAGATATTAAATCTAGTTTTCCAAAGGGGCATCGATCTCTCTATGTATCTCACTATTTTTGGGTGAACTTTCAAGCTTTCCAACAGGCAGATGATAAGCCTGCTTTTATCCGAAGTTAAATTCGAAATAAAATATTTCTTCCCCTCATGGAAGACGATGACTTTCTGCTTAGTTTTATTAACCTCCAGATTATTGATTATACAATATTCAGTAAGAAAATAAATTTTCCTCTGTAGGTCAACATGAGAGTCGGCAAGGAATACAATGCCATCAGCATAGGTAAGTAGAAGTACTTCAATTAAACTCTTATAAAAAGTACTTGCTTAACGGGACTAAGTGGAAATATCAATCGAATTTGAACAGTGTGGCAGTTCGTGAGCAGAATTGCTTGTCGTTTTTAATTATGGAAGCTTTTACGCTTTTTTAATATTTGATCACTTTTTTTTGGTATAGAGAATTCATTTTTATTAAAACTGATTCACATTAATTTAGGACAAAACTTCCCCTTAGATGTCCGGGGTTCGATCCCTGAGTCAGTACCTCTGGAAATTTTTCTATGTACCTTTACCCACGTTCTAATGGTTCGGAACCCACCTTAAGCTGTAGGTTCACCCATCGCGTACTTGACTGCTGATATATACCGGGGCAACCCCGTGCAATCAATTCCAAATATATATAATCCAAACTCTAACCAAAAATATAGAAAAAATACAAATAAACTTTACTTTAGAGAAAATCCTGTGCTTCCCTCGATTACCTTAAAATATCCCAGATACCTCTTCGACAATGTTGGAAATTTTAACCAATCTTTTTAAATATTCTTCTAAAATTAATTTATACAAACAAAAAGTGCTTCTTATTTTTCCTGGGAATCGAAAAAAAAATTTTTTATTCTTATAAAATCTTTCACAATTCTCAAAAGTATTCTAAATTTCTGCAGTTTTAAACATTTGATTTAGAATTGCTCGTTTCTTATGCAGTCAAATATTAATGCAAATTTAATGATTGTTCTTGTGGAATATTTGAGACATTTAACATTTTCCATTAGTAAAGAATTTGAAAATATATTATCAATCGAGTTCCTATCT
The DNA here is from genome assembly GCA_035041075.1 of Acraspis erinacei. Classification (NCBI taxonomy): domain Eukaryota; kingdom Metazoa; phylum Arthropoda; class Insecta; order Hymenoptera; family Cynipidae; genus Acraspis; species Acraspis erinacei. Next base: position 11,572 of record JAWWLR010002697.1, read on the forward strand.
CCACGTCGCAGAATATCTCGAAGATGTGACGTTTCTTTAGACAAAATAAAAAAAAAATTATTTTTCCTATTCTTCATGTCTGTTTCATTATCTCTGCTGATTTTTTTACCCTTTTTCTTATATGAGATCCATGATGTCCATTCGTTTGCAAGATATATCCCAAATGTTTAAATTCTTTTAGTTCTTCTAACTTTATTCCCTCCCATCTACTCGTCCATTCTTTCTGTCTTCCCGCTCCTTTTCTACACCTCATTGTCTTTGTTAATTCTACATTTAAATTTACCTTTTCCCATCTAAGTATTTCTCTAATCGTGTACTTAAGCCCTCCATCCCTTCTTCATCCTCTGCCGTCAACACTATGTCATCAGCGTATGCCAGGGTATATATATTTTCTTTCCAAATCCTTACTCCGCCCCAACCTTTTCTCCTCATTTCTTCGTCCATATCTGATATTAATACATTAAATAAAAGTGGGCTCACAGGACGTATCCAAACTCCTCTCACCAACCAAAAACTACCTCCTATTT
>JAWWLR010002700.1:0-12097 GCA_035041075.1 Acraspis erinacei
GAATTCCTGAAAAAATCAAAATTCTGCACATTAATTTGATTATTGGACGTTAAATAGGATTTTAAATTGGATTTTAAACTCATTTTCATTTATTTATTTTAATTTTTATTAAAGTGTCCCTTTTCCCAAGTTTACCCAACTGAGGTCGGTAACGTTTCTCAAATTATTTTCCTCCGAGTATGAAATTTAAGCACGGTCCCTTATCGTATCAGAAACAAATGATCCAGATGTGGACCGACAAGCAGTATATGCCAAGTATTAAAAAAGAATAATAATGATGATACTTACCAATTTCGTCTAATAACATGGTGAAGATAAGCAAAAGGGCTTCAAAGAAGAGCCTCATTTTCATTTCACGATTATTAAACTGACACGTTTTAAATAATGTACTAGCCCTTTTACATAGATATGTAGGTAGCGGAAATTAAAATAGGTAGGGCTATACGAATTTGATAAGTTTTGATTTATTTTCCTTCAAATTTTTCCAATCCTCCAGAGGACACTAATATGCTAACACTGAACCAAATTCCGAGATAAGCGAGTGATATTTATCCTTGATCGAACAGCAAATATTGTTGGAAACGAACCAAAGATGTTCGTAAAATTATTAATGTCGATATTGGAAGCAGAATTTATTGTAATAATTATAACAAATAACCGACATCAATAAATAGTTAAAAATAAGGATATTACATAGATGGATGAAAAATTCTGGAGCACTTAATATGATACTAATGAAATAAGATTAATTTTGACCGAGTTATGAAATGTTAAGAATAAAAATAAGTGGAATCATTAGCAGAGCCAGTTTTAAATCTTCTGTAATTTTTTATAACTTGGATTAAAAATTACCTCATATCTCTTATTTCTTATCAAGGAAATATTTGCACTTGGAATCTCGAGGTTGTATAACATTTGAAACTCATTGCGTAACATAGCTAATTTAAAGATGTAAAAAACGTAAGTTAACTCTACAATTCATAATGTTGTAGTTTCCAAATGCTGCAATTAGTATGCTATCTCACATGTACAAAAAAACGTAAATCTTTTCTCAAAGCACTGGTTCCTGGAAAACAAAAACTTTTCCGACAGATTCAAAACTTTTTTTAATATATAGTATATAAAGAATTAGTGGAATACATGGAATTCACGGAATTAATGCAATTCACGAAGTTCGAGGAGTTCACGGTATGGATGGAATATAAGGAGCTCACAAGATTCCAAGAATTAACGGAATTCCCGACATTTATGGAATTCACTGTATGCGCGGAATACAAGGAGAGCAAGAGATTCCAAGAATCCACGGAATTCCCAAAATTTACGGAATTCGGAAAATTCAAGAAATTCACAGAATTCACGGAATTCACGGAATTGTGGAATTAATGGGATTGATGATAGTCCAGGAATTCATGAAATTCAATGAGTTAATGAAACACAATGAAATCACGGAATTTACGGAATGTATGGAATTCATGGAATACCATGAATTCCTTAAATTTACCAAAGTCCATAGATTCTTTGAACTCCTTGAATTTTGTGAATTCCTTGAACTCCTTCACTTCCATGAATGATGCGAATTCCGCGAATTCTCTGAGGCCCGAAAATTCCGTGAATTCCATCAATTCTATGAATTCCATCAAAGTACGAAAATGCAATGAATTCCATAAAGTCTGTAAATTCTTTCAGTTCTAAGAATCACATGAATTTCGTGCGTTGCGCGAATTCCTGTAATTCCGTGGATTTAATGAATGCCATGTATTTCCCAATTCCTTGATTTCCGTGAATTCCATGAATTTGACATAATTCCATGCATTCCTTGAATTCCATGAATTTCGTGAATACCATAAATTCCATGAATTCCATGAATTCCGTGCTTTCCATGAATTCCGTGAATTGAAAAAATGCTTTGAATTCAATCATTTCTACGAGTTCCATGAATTCCTTGAATTTCGTGAATTCCATGAATTCCCCAATTTCTGATATTCCGGGGATTTCATGAATGCCATCAATTTCGCGAATTTCTTTAATTCCATGAATTCCCTTGAATTTCTTGAATTCCATAAATTTCTTGAGTTCCTTGAGTTCGAAAATTCGGCGACTGCCACGAATTCCATGAATGCCGTGATATTAATGAATTCCGTAAAATTCGTGAATTCCGTGATTCCCATGAATTCCATCATATCAAACAAAAGCTAGGAGATCAAATGGATAGCTAAAAATTGCACATCCAAAAAAGACATACAAATTTGTTATAATTTATTACATTCTTATCATTTATGAATAAGGATGTACCAGAATTGTCACAAAATGGACACCGCAACATTCAAATTGTGTACCAATTGACGCGAAATTCGAACAAAAAATCTTAAAAGGAAATTATAGCTTTTGAAAAATTCTAAAAAATTTCTTTTAACTGTTTTTTAATAGGAATCCTCATTTTACTTTTATTTCCGAAAGCAGGATGCAGAAAATCGAAATTCCAATATGCCAATAGAACGAGAGATAGAGAAAAATGTCTGCAGAAAGGATTGTAGTTTTATAATTTATTTTAAGGTACTTCCGAAAATAAATTATCTGCTTGAAAAATATTAGTTTCTCTGCTTTTGATTTTTTAAATCCTAATTGTAATATTTTTCTCAATTAACTTTTGCGTTTAATGATTTAGAAAATAGATATTTACTGTATCAATTGTTAATAATATTACCACCCTGATCTTTAATTACTCCAATGTCTAAAATAATTGAAATTTCATCCAAAAAAGATTTTAGTTGATTTCTCAACAACAATATATCGATTTCACTCAAAATTTATTCCTTTAAACATACAACATACAGTTTAGGAAACATAAATTTCAACAAAAATAGTAATTTTTTCAGTAAAATTAATGTAAATATCTTTTTGCATTCAATATAAAAGACTTTAAAAAACTTAAATTTCAATCTTTTCTATAAAATAGGTTAATTGCCGAATTTTTTCAAATTAATTTAAATTTTAAAAAAAGTTTATTTTCAACCAAGAAAGACGTCTATTTTTTATAATAAGAGCTGAAATTTTAATTCAAATGGACGATTTTTAAAAATTAGAGTTGAATTTTAAACAGTTACATTTTTAAACCAAAAAGACGAATTTTTTAAAGAGATTTGAAAGATGGCTTTACCACTAACAGACGAATTTTCACCCAGCTTCTACAAAACAGTTCATTTTTTAACCAAAAGGTTGAATTGGAAAAAAATGTTTTTTATTAAGAAAGCTGATGTTTCTAACATTGAAGAATCAGTTTCTGTCAAAGGACAAATTTTAAAATTATTGAAATAAATGAAAAACCGAGTTTTGAACCAATTATTTTAATTCTCAACCAACAGGAAAAATTTTCAACCCAAAAGTTAATGTTTTACCAACAGGACGAATGTTTGACAAAAAAACTTAATTTTCTACAAAATAGTTATATTTTTGTACAAAAACGTAGAATTTTAAACCCGAAACTATGAATGTTTAAATTGAAGAAAAATTTCAAACCAAAAAATATGAATTTTTATCATGTTAGTTTAAATGTCAAGCAGGAATTGAAGTATTGAACGAATAAAGATAAATTCTCAGCAAAAACTGATTTTATTATTCTTTTCTATTTCATGGGTAAATTTAATTAAAAAGACAAAACAAAATACAATTTCTTAAAAGCAAAGAACTTCAAATCTTCCATAAAAATTTCTGCTAAAATCGGAGAAATGACTGAACCAATGGGAGCACTAAACTTTTGCACTAATTCAACTGGTACACTCGGAAATATTTCAACAGCATCCAAAGAAATCATTATATAGTCATCCGGAACCATTTATTTAATAAGAAATTTTTTTTGAAATTTCCACCTATTTTTAATATTGTTTTTTGATATTATTATAGGGTCTTTGAGAATCAAATCAAGTTTTATCCCAAAAATTTAGCGGGAGTATAACTATTCTCAAAGGATAGCCATCTTTGTGAATCTATCTCAAACCATAACATCTGGCAAGAACTGTGTCTTTTATTATTAATAGAAGTCCATCTTATATCTTTTCCTAAAAGAATTTTATTTCTCAAATTATCTAACATCTTCAAATTATCTCTGTTCAATTAGCATTGGTAAGTATTTCATAATTAAGTTTGTAAATAAGAAGCTCTTATTTCAGTATTAAAATAATTTTTATTTCATGATGAACTTGTGTCACATAGCTCGTTCTTCAAAAGACAGAAAAACATTCAAAGTCATAAGCGAGAAGCAGTCTTCTAATATGTGAAGTTTGTTACAATGTTAAATTTAAATATACAAAACTCCAAATAGACGATCCTTTTGTCAGTACGCCGGCTGGCTTTTTTTTAGTTTGTAAAAAAATTTTGTTTCAATGTCTCCTCTTTCAACAGTTTCTTGCAGAAAATGATTGCGGATTGCTATATGCTTCGTTCGTTCATGAAAGACAGGATTCTTGGTCACTTGTCCAGCACTCTAGTTGTCACTAAATAGTTTCGGTGGCTGTGATTTTCCAGTCACTTCTTCAAAAAATCTTCTAAAGATGAATAGCCTCTTTTGCAACTTCAGATAAAGCCATATATTCCGCTTCGACCGTAGACATAGCGACGGTTTTCTGTTTTTTTAGACCCAACTAATAGGACAAATTGCATATTGGAAAGAATATCCTGTGTATGAACTTCTGCCATCAAGATTCCCGACTCAAGCAGCATCAGATAGGCCAAAAATAGGTGCTCCTGTTTTGTTAAATGACAGACCAAGATCTTTGATGTACTTTAAATAACGTAATTCTTGTTTCCCAGCTTTCCAGTGCTCTTCGCTGTAGTTCTCGTTGAATTGACTTAGTAAACTTATAGCATGAGTTATGTCTAGTCGCGTAGAAGTGGCCAAATATATTAATGAACTTACTATGTTAGGATATGGAATCTTTAACATTTCTCTTTTCTCGTTCTCATTTCTTGGGCTCATTTCTTTTAGGAATTTTATATATGAGTTAAGGGATGCAGAAACGGGGTTACAATCTCCCATATTAAATTTTATGGACCCGACTTGAATGTATTTCTTCTGGGTCCTTTTGATTTCTTTTGTATTTAAATCTTGAGAGAATTCAATACCAAAGCAATAGTGAAGTCTATCAAGGTCTTTCATTTGAAAACACGTTGCTAGAGGGTTCTTAAATTCTAATATTTTGTTTTTGTTGTTGTTGCTTGATGCTAGGATTACATCAACCACATAAATTAAAACTATTGTAATTTTCCCATGATCTTCATGAATGTAAACAGAGGCATCTGAGCTGAGTGGTTTCATATTTAATTCTTTTAGTTCTAAGTCCAGTTTCTTATACCACTGGCGTCCTGATTGTTTTAGTCCGTAAATAGCTTTTTGTAATGAAAATACTTAATTTTTATAATTTTCTTGAACACTGAAGTTGCTCTCATCTAAAACTTTGCTTAGCTCTTCTAGAATTTCCATATAAATCTTTTCTTCTATTTCACCATTTAAGTAGGCACTGACGAAATCCAATTGATGTACTTCCAGTTTTAATTCTGCGGCTAAAGCCATTACAAAGCGAATTGAGCCAGATCTGCTGGCTGGCTCAACAGTTTCATGAAAATCGATATCAGGTTCTTGTATAAAACTCTTTGCTACAACTCTAGCTTTTCTGCATTTGATTGATCCATCCTTGTTGAATTTTGTACGTAAGACCGATTTAGAACCAATTCCCTTGCGATCTTTTGGATGATTCCAAAAAATCAAGGTTTTGTTCGAAAATAGAGCTTTGAATTCAGCAGCTTCTTTCCATTCATTGGCTACTGGCGTTAAAAATAATTGTTTAGCTGTTTTTGGAACTGAATCTTGAATCGTATCGGCAAATTCAGCAGCGACAAAAAATTCTACTTCTTCATCGTCAGATAGATGTATTTCCTCAGGTACAGCTTCATTAACTACGTTTGTTGCATCAGGATCAAGGTCTTCTTCTCGTTCGACGGCTACCATGTTTGATTGCTTTCTAGGACGACCTTTTGCTCCTGTGCAGATTTTTCTGGGACATCCTCTGCCAATTTTCATAACTGGTACTTCAGCTTCAATTGCCACATTTATCTCAGGAGGATAATTCTCATCTTCATTTGATTCAGATGCTGAAATTGTTTGGGTTTTTCCTTCTTTTTTATCGTCCTCCTGAATATGTTCTTAAATTTCTGGATCTTCTTCCTGTCATATTAAAATATTTGATCAGCCGTATTGGATCCGACATTTTTAATTTTTTTTTAAATTCTGTTGCAAACTTTGGATTCAGCGACCCCAAAAAACCCCGCATACACAGTTTCATCAAAATCGCTGGTTGCTTATATGCATATATATGATAAACCGTGTTTAGGGGCAGTTACCCCCGACAAAATGTTTTTTGGAAAAAATGCAAGAACATGTTAACTTATTTTGGTACTGTTGGATTATATATATTTTTATGCAGATTTCTCATTTTAATTTTGCCTTACCTTCCATTATTTTCGTCGCATGTAGGGGGTGGCTCACCCCCTACATTTTCTTAAATGAAGTCAGGGAAATAGGGTTTTTCATCTCAGATTATGCCGAAATTTTTCCAATAGGTTTTCTTAAAAAATATTATTTTCTTCTATGCGAACCAATCAAACCACGTCTTGACACTAACATATTTGGGGGGTTGTTTCAACCCTTTAAACCGTTTATTGGCCGATAAGAAAAAATGCGTGTCGCTTAGCTTTTGGCACCTTACAAAATATGTATATCAAGATTATTAAAATCGGGAGGGGCGGGTGCACCTGGGGTACCTACGCATCCTTTCAGAAATAATTAATAACAAATTTCTAGCTCTTTTTCTGTGCAACTTTCGTCGAATAATTTTTTTTCAGAGATTGTGTTGTAGGTCAAAAAATTTAATTTTTCCATTTTTAATATTGTTTTTTACTAATAAACCAAAAAAAAACACATTCTATAAAAGAATGTTGAATAACACAATTGTTTTATATAATAATGTAATAATATAATATAGTATAATATAATAATTGAATTTACAACCACAGGGATGAATTTTTAATTATGATGATGAATCTTTAACCAACCTAAATTCATTTTGAACATACAGAAAAAGTATGATAATTTTTAATAAAAAATAGTTGAATTCAAGGAATTCCCGAAGAAAAGAAAAAACAGAATTTTGAACAAAATATTTATTTACAGTAATACAAAGCTAATTTTGCAAATAAAGAATTATTATTATTATTTAATTTTATATCGCGATAAAAAATTGTGAAAGCTCTTTTAAAAAATTAATTGCCATGTTAAAATAAATTTTAAGCTAAAAAGACGAATTTTTAATAAATACAATTTTTCAGTTAATCAAGAAAGAAAGTTAATTTATATTATTCAAAAGTTCAATCCAAAATATTTGAATATTTAAGAAAAAAATTAAATTTTTAACCAAACTTTAAGACTTTTAAAAAATTATTGATTTTTTAACAAAATAGTTGCATTTTATCCAAGAAAAATGGAATTTTTACTCAAACCGATAGATTTTAATATTAAATAGACAAATTTTCAGAAAATAGTATATTTTTCAACAAAAGGATAACTTTTTAACAATATTGTTAAATTTTGAAGCAAATATTTGCATTTTTATCCACGAAAAAAGAAATGTCTACTAAAATAGATGAATTTATAAATTAGAAAAGCTAATTTTCAAAAAATAGTTGAATTGTCAGCCAAAAAATGTTTCCGTTTACTTTTCGACACCAAAATATAAATTGACAATTGAAGAAATATAATGATTTTTTACAAAAATAGGGGACTAAATTTGTTGAAGAAACTTAATGTAAATAGCATATCGAATTCAATATAAAACACTTTAAAATTCTAAATTTTCAATTATTTCTATAAAGTAGATTAATCGTCAAGCTAAAAATTAATTTTGTACCAAATAGAAAAATTTTCAAGAAAATGGTTGAAATTCTAAACAAAAGAGTTAAATTTTCAATCTAAAGCATGCATTTTCAACCAAGTGGTCGAATCTTAAAATAAGTATAGGATTCAACGAAAAGTAGTTAAATTTTTAAACCAAAAGGACAAATTTCCACGCAGTATTTACCAAACAGTTGATTTTTAACCCCATTTTTAAATTTCAAAGAAAAAAATTCTTTTTAACCAAGAAAGATGACTTCTTTTTTATTTTTCTCCAAAAAATGTTTTGTTTTTTAAGAGGATCTTTTTCAAATTACAATAGGACTATTTTATGGCAGTTTTCTAAATTTGGTTGTCATAATAATGAAAGAGCATAAAGAAATTTTTAATTAAATTAATTTTGTTACATTTCAACATTAAAAGTATGAATTAAAAGTATGAAACCTCGTCTTACAAAATTAATTAATTTTTTGATATTCAGATATACCCATTTCCGTCAGAAAATTTAAAAATAAGTTCAAAATTAGTAAGATGGCAGCAATATGTTTGAAAATATGAAAAGTTACCGAAAGACATTCGTTGATATTTAATATAATTTATTCTGATAGTTAACAGATAAGACGATATTGAAGAAATATGTCTAATAAGGCACTGTAATTAATCAAAATTTGTCTTCCAAACATAAGCTTGATAAACATGATCTTATTAAATTATTTATATTTTCACTGACATACATTGTCTGAAATGTTGCATTTGCTATACAAACTGTTATATCAGTAACACGTTGAGCTACAATTAAAAACGTGTGCAGCTCATCGTAATATTTAAAGATAAAGAAACATTACGAAATGAAGAAATAAAAAGCAGTCATCTATACATACATATCTCTTCTCGGATCCGATATCTACATATGCACGTCCATCGGCATAGAAACCTGCCAAGAAAATGAAGCTCTTCTTTGGTGCTCCTGTTGTAATCTTCATTATATTATTTAAAGAAATTGGTAATTATCATATTAATAATTCTTTTTTTGAAAATTTGATCAGCGGTCAAGATTCATTTGTTTCTGATATGATGAGTGTTTCTGTACATTCCTGCATATTTTTTCTTTTTACAGAAGAAGCATCAGGTTTTATGAAAAGCCTCATCAGTAAAAAAAGGTCTTTTTCTAACGATAAGGAAGATGCAAGGGAGATTCGTGAAAATTCCATTTGTAATAACCGCAATATCAGGATAGAAGGTAATGAAATTCATTTGCCTAAAGTGGATACACCATCGTCTTCGGATAATAACTGGATGGAACATGGTGCAACTGGACACAATGAAGAAGAACTAGGACAAGGAGCTGCCGATTTGTTTAATCAACACTATCAGGGAAGGAATCCTATTCCACTTGAATCAGGGGAAAATGTTCTTAATCTTCTTAAATCTCATCAACAGCCTCAAATGGCAAATTTGGAAACAAAAGGTAGTATTCTTAAAAATCCAGATATCAAAGAAAAAAACGAAAGATAAACTTTTCCTTAATTAAGCAAAAGTTTATCTTTCGTTTACCCGAGACAAAAATTAACTTCACAGAATAAAATTTTTCCGAATATCGGTTAAAGTTTCTTTTGTCTTTCGATGACAACAAATCTGTTTTGAAACATGTGAATAAGTTTGAATGAAATTTCATCCCTCTAAAAGATTACCTGAAACAAATAGTATGCTTAGTTTTTTCTGTGATTCCAAAGTATCCCCAAATATATTCAAGTATTCTGAAGTATTCTGAAGATTTAAACTTGATTTTTTGACTCCGGGAAGAACTTGCTTTTATAAATCATCATCAATCCTTGGTAGATTAATTATGGTTATCCTTTGGTCCATTTGGTTTTCCAAACTATCAATCCAAAGAATCTGCATAATCGAGTGAATTTTCTAATATTTCCACATGCATTCATATTTTCGTATTTTTTCTTATTTTCCCGTGTGTTTTAAATATTCCTTGTATTCACTGATATTTCCTTATGTACATCTGTTAGAAATTTCTGTAGCAATTTTCAGCGGCGCGTCACTAAAGCTTTATGCAGACATGTTTCAGAAAATGCTGTTACAGTTCAGGATTTTTCAGTTGCTATTACTGAAAATTTGAAAAGGTTAAAAAATGTTTTTCGTTTCATTAATTGTAATATCAAACATGTAGTCTATATTTGTCCTGAGAATAGAAATAGCAAAAAAATATGAGTGCAGTTAATAAAAAAGAATTGTTATGTATCTATATGTTATAATGGAACGTAGACTCATTGTAGCAAATATTTAATCAAAGCTCATGTTTAATGATAAGAAGTTTTTTTACATTTGATTTATTAAGTAGATTATATAACACAGTTATTTACATATAAACTTCACTCGTATATAGTCTGGCCATAATCTTTATTTTTAAGATAAATACTGCTTTATGATAACATTAATGGATGACGCAATATTTTCTTTATGCATTGGATGTTGGCAGACATTTACTCCAAAAATATTTATACAACATGTTATTTTTTATAAACAACATTCACATGTATTTTTTTGATAAAAAAATTGAATTTTCATCTAAAAAATATGAATTTTCAGCAAGAAAATTAATTTTTAGCTAATTAGGTAAACCTTCAACCAAAAACATTGGATTTTCAACTAAAATATGAACGTTTCACAAAAAAATTGTTTCTTAACAAACTGGTTGAACCAAAGCTTTCCAACAAAATTGAATCCTCAATCAGAGGCAAAATTAACTTTCAAGCCAGCAGTAGAATTTTGATCCTAGAAAGATGAAATTTCTATTAAAATAGATGAAATTTAAAATCAAAAATACAAATTTAAAAAATAATTTGATTTTCATCCGACGAAGATTTTATTTCGCCTTTTCAACATCAAAATATAAATTTTGAACAAGATGAATATTTTCTACAAGGGTTATACTTAAATTTTCATTCCGAGAAGCTGACGTCCTAACGAAAATATTAAATTCTTATAAAAATAGATAATATTTTTTTGAAAAAATGGTTGAATTTTGTTACAAGCAGTTGCATTTTTATACTTGCAGTTAAATTTTTATCCAAGAAATATGTAATTTCTACTAAAATAGATGAAATTTTGAACCAAAAAGGCAAATTATGAAAAACTAGTTGAATTTTCATTAAACAAAAGTGTTAGCTTAATTTTTCAGCATTAAAATATGAGTTTTAAAGGAGAAAGAAATTTTTTCTGTGCACAGTTACATCCTGTACCCTAAAATATGAATTCTGAACAGAAACAGTTGTATTTTTAACAACAAATAAAAGACTCTAACAAGATTTTTGAATTTTAAACTAAAACGTTGCATTTTTATTTAAGAAAGATGACATTTATACTAACGCAGATAAAATTTTCAATAAAAAATCAAAATTGAAAAGAAAAATTGACCTTTGATTGAAAAAATAATTTACTTTAAACTTTTAATATCAGAATGTAAGTTTCCAGAAAGAAGAAAATATTCTGCAAACATTATACTTGAAGTTTCAATTAAAAAAGGAGATGTGTCAACGAAACAGTTCAATTTTAATAAAAATGATAACTTTTTGAAAAAACGGTTGAATTATTACACAAAAAGTTCAATTTTGATTAAAGAAAAATAAAGTTTCTACTAAAGTCGATGAATTTTTACATCAAAAAGACAATATTCTTGAATTTTAAACGAAACTGTTCTATTTTTATCGAAGAAAGATGCAATTTCTAGTAAAATAGAATTTTGTAGTGTGAGATGAAAAAAGTGATTTTATTGCAAAAAAACGTTATTGATTCTGACTTAAAAAAAAATTCTGAATTTATTTTTATTTTTAGTATTTTTAGTGATTTCAATTTTAAGTCGCATTGTTGGGGAAAAAAAATTAATTTAGAAACTAGACAGAGAAAAGATTAATCATTGTGATTTCTCTGAACTCAGAATTCATAACGACTTTTTAATTAAAGTCGAATTATTTTTTATGTGACAACCCAAAATCTTATTTTAGGATTAAGAAATTACTGTTTATGCATTTCGTTATAATTATTTAATATTTACAGGGTGTGCCATTTTAATCTATCCATCCCAAAATCTCCGGAAATAAGCGGTACAGAAAAAAATTGTTCAGACAAAAGTTGCTCAGGACAATG
>JAWWLR010002720.1:0-12096 GCA_035041075.1 Acraspis erinacei
TCACATCTTGGCTTCAGGAGCATGAGAACTCGCGCCCTTGATATTCCATAGGGTTTTGCCAGTTCACCCTGGAAGGACCGCTCCTTAGTTTAGATCCCACCGACCAGAGGCCGTCAGATCCCCAGAGTAGCTACACCTCGCGTTGCAGCCCCTCTGGTTTACCTATTCCGGACTATAGTCCGGAGAGACCCGTAAACTCCCCCACCAGTTACATGGTCTCGCGATCCCTAGGGAGAGTTCTTTGGGGTTATTTAACAAGTAAAGTTTATGCCAGCAAGCCGAAGACCATTGGCGAACTCAAAGGTAACGTACGAGCCGAAATAGCTACTATAATGCCCGAAATTCTGGCCAATGTTATGCAAAATGCCCGAAAAAAGTTGTTTTTGCATATAGAATGGGGTTGGTCATTTAATCGACATTGTATTCAAAAACGGTTTTATAATAAATGGTAGATAAGACCCTAAATAAATCATGCTCATTTGTATAGTTTATTTGAAAAAATGTAGTATTTATAAAGAAATTTGCATTTTTTAAATTTTGTTCACTTTTAATACACCATTTTGGATCCGCCATCTTAAATTTTTTAAAAACCAATGGAATTTTAAAGAGAATATAAAAATTACACGATTTATAGCATTTGCGATGTTCCAGCTCTACTTTTTCGTGTTCAAAATTTGACATTTTTTATAACAAATATTTAAAATGTCGATTAAAAAAAAAGTGATTATAACTTTTAAAAAAATCATTGGCCAATTCAGATCACGGCTTCTGAAAGAGGAGGTCTTAGACTGTCGAAAATGATGTCTCACAATTTGTTTAGACCGATTAAGTAAAAAGTTAGAGCGTTGAAAGTTCAGGAAACATTTTGGACATTTAGGGCGAAATGGGTTAACGTCGCCCGCACACACTCTCACTCACATGCTTGGTGGCTAGAAGTTTTAGTAGACCTATATTGTTCAGCATCGATGGTTTTATCTAAACACTTATGGTTTATAAATAAATTACATAATACAAATAAAATTTTTCCCTTTTTAAATTTAGGTCTAAAATGTTTAGGAACTGTTCGTAGGAAATTCGAACTGCTCATAAAAAAGTTATAAATTTAACTATATATTTTTCATAGAAATAAGGATTTAAAGTTTGATTTTTCCGCGTACGTTCATTTAACGGCATTTGAATGCATTGCTTGTATTCGATATATCTACACGTAAAAAGCATTAAATGGCATTCGTCTTATTTGCTAATGCAAGAGCATTGAACGGCATTGATTCTATTCAATGCCTTCGATCACTGAAGTCATTGCATGGAATTTAACTGACGCAATTCTTTCAATGCCATATAATCTTTCTAAAAGGGGCACTGCAATTTATCTATACAAATTCATCCATTCTGTTTAGAATTCTATATGATTAGGTCAATTTGTTGTACAATGGCAATATCAACATCAATAATAGTATTAATCTTATGTTTAATTTCATTTTTAGGTTTATTTAAAAAATGAAATTTATTTTACAGATATTTTCGTATTGTACAGTGCCACTTACGTAAGAATGAATAAATCTAAAGCTTCAGAGCAGGAAGAAACTGTTATGGGGTACAAGGATAAAAAAAAGGCTTTGCACACACTAAAGTACCTGGATGGTCGTGATATTTGTTATCAACATAGCGTTATAACAAGTTTCATTAAGCGCGCAAAGAGGACCATACAAATTACAAAAGATGATGAGAAAATAACAAATATTAAAGAAGCCATACAAGTTTTTGAAGACTGGTTAGTCAATTATAAAAAGAATGAAGGAAACAATAAGAATTTCGCTTATTTACCGTTAGAAACTATAAATGCATTCCGACCTTTTGCCAAAAAATATGACGTTTTGGATGAGACATTTTATTTGTGAGTAAGATTTAAGTTATGTAATTAGTTAAAGAAGGTGTGTTAGTAATAAATATGAAAGAAGAACGAAGTCTATATTATATAAAAATAGTGCGTTGCCACTTATTCTTTAGTGTTTTAACATGATGTAATAAATCAAAGTTTCAATTTAATGAATTAAAGCTCTCCAATTAGAATGATTGCTAGATACATTGATCCGCGATATAGTGGATCGAAAGAGAATGTGTGGAAGAGTATGTTTTCTAAATAAGCATTACGCAAATTCTAGATTGATCAAAATTCTATTCTCTTCTACACATCCTTTACATACCCTTACTTTATACGTTTCTTAATCCCTGGAAGAATAAAAAGGCCAGAACCAAACAAGTTTACGCATACCCCGAAAGGTAACCGAAAGGTACGCCCCGAAAGTTATAATACCAGCAATAATAATACTAACTATTATTCTTATTACTATAACAACACCATCTGTGAAGAAAATAAGAATTACACGCCTTTGAATCTTGCTGATTCACTAGCATATGGGCATAGGTGGCGAAGCCACTCAGCCTCGGCCATCAAATGGTACACATTGATTTCAGAGTATTAGACCTGTGATCGGGATCAACTAAAAAAGTAATCTCGATGACACGGTTATTTCTTGTGTACCAGCTAGTTAAAATAGTATGATACCGTATTTGTTTTATAATTTAAATTTGGATGATATTATGATCCACAGAAAAAGCAATCTCGTCTAAACGGTTATTGGTCGTGCACTTGTTAATTAATATACGCTGCTTTCAAAGTCCGTTATAACCCAGATACAATTCAGTTAGATCATGAGTTTCTATCAGGGTAGACCAGAAGTAATGTAAGAATTTTTCAATAGGAAAAAATCAGATTTCTATCAGGGATCGGAACGGAACAAGAAATTATGCGTGAGTTGGGTTCTACCTGGATTTCAACCAGCTCGGACGACGGCATAAGAAGGGTTCCATCTGGGCCTTATCCGCTTCTAGCCGGGATATAATCGGCACACAGTTTCGTATCCGGGCCTATCCAGGACCTATATGGAGCGGTTCAAAATTCTGTCCAGGTGTTATCCGGTGCTAGCCGGAATCTATTTAGTACAGCAGATCGAAACAGATGATGTTAATATAATGATAAATTCCCCAAAAAATTGTCATAATATTATCACTGCACTTCATTTATTTTTGAAATAACATGAATGCACGCAAGATCACTTACAAACATAATATCACGCTCAAACGCTTTGAGAAATCACACTAGTTGGCGATTCAAAACCTAAACTACCTAAACCTGAGGCTAAAGCTAAATATCTACCGCACGCCTTAGCTATTGAGCCATCGAATCGCTTGGATCATGTCGACAAAATCTCAGCCAAGCTGTTTCACTGAAAAGACAGGGGTGAATGAGGAGTATATATTTGTATTTTGTTGTTTTAAACATTTGATCAATAAGTAGATTTAAAAAGGCTTGATTTAAATATTTAGATTTATAATTTTTAAATTTAAATTCTAATATTTAAATTTTTAATTAAATTATTAAATGAATTTGTGATTTCTGTAAAATTGTAAAACTTGCAAATTGAAAGAATTCATCACCTTCAGATTTATTATAACTAAAAATATTTAAATTTTGTTCAGATTTTTCAGCATAGAAAACAAAGGAACTAAAGGAAACAAAAAACCAAACCAACTACCACAAATATTTTATTTTATAATTCAAGTTGAACATATACTTCTAGATAAAAAATAATTGAATCTGAAATATTCTATCTTTAAAGTTGAATGTGACTGTGAAATACATCCTGCTAGAAACCCGCACCTTTGGATTAAAGGATCAAAGATAGGACCACGCTATATCCTTTTACGAGACTGAAATGAGCTTGAATACATGTATCGGTATATTTTCCTTTTTGAAGCCGCATACACCCTGATAGAAACCCGCACCTTCGGTTAAAAAATCATAGGACCACGCTAGACCATTTACGAGACCGAAATAAACTTGAAAACATTTATCGATCTATACCCCGATTCCGAACGTATAAGAGGTTCGGGAATCATCATTTCCAAACACATGGCTATGTGTGCAATTCGATATCGATGATTGAAAATGTATAGTACTCAAAGTGATTCAAGTAGGAAAGAACATTCCATTCTATAAATATCTGGAATAAAAAATTAAATTAATGTTGAATTTCTTAAACTGCAAATAACTTGAATATATACCTATCTTTTTACCTTTCGAATATATCATATATTATCTACTCTTATAATTGGCAAAATGAATGTTAATTGAAACCAAATGACATACTAAAACATTGAACTTAAATCTTTGAAAAAATCGAAACATAGTAGTGTTTGATATCAAATTAATTAGGAATCGACAAAAAAATATAACAGGTAATCATATTTCGACTTTTACAATTCATTAAAGTACGCTAATTGGCATTAGCACGTCAGAGTGGCAAAAGAACGTTCCCGCGAGCTGTACGCTACACTAGCGCACATCTGTTGCATGCCTCGGAAAAACCGAGGCGAGACCGAGGAACGACGAGACGGGACGAAGAAGAAAATGCCGAGACAAACCGAGGAATAGACCCGGGAGAACGAGACTGAAACGAGGATTGAACGAGAAGAAAGATAGCCAGGCTCGCTATTTCTCGTCTCGGACGGGTTCACTAGTTGTACCTGGCACCTAACCGGTTTCTAATCCTCCAATATTATTATCCAAATCCTAACCGGTTCTCAACGGGCCTCTATCAGAATTTTGTCCGCCGGTTTTAACTTTCACCTAAACGGCTGGTTTTCGATCACAGGATAGTTAGGACCGGTTAGAGCACAGAGCGTCAAATGCCTTTAGAAGCCGGTTAGAGACCAGTTAATTTCTAACTTGCGTCTTTGACAATATTTGATTTCCGTTTCCAATCGACGGATGGTACCTGGTAAGGACTGGCTAGAGCGCACGACAGTGCCAAGTGCCATTTGCGAACCGGTCAGAAACTAGATAAAAAATAACTTCGGTTTTTAATAATAATTTATTTCTCTCTCCGATTGGCGGATAAAGCCCTGTTAGGAGCTGTTAGGGCACACGAGTGTCAAGCGCCTATTAACAGCCGGTTTGAGATAAGTTAGAAACTTACTTCCTTCTTCGTAAATATTTGACTTCGGTTTTCGGTCGTCCGATAGAACCCAGTTTGAACCGACTACAGCACACACAAGTGTGAAGTGGCGTTTAGAAGCCGTTTAGGGACCAGTCTGAAACTAAATTCGTTCTTTGAGAATATTTAATTTCTGTTCCCAAATTCCGGATTGAACTCAGTTAGGAACAGTTGGAGAACACACGAGTGTCAAGTGCTATTTCGAAATAGGTTAGAGACCAGTCTGAAACTAGCTTCGATCTACGTCAATATTTAATTTCTGTTTTCGTTCGCCGAATAGAACCTGGTTAAGAACGGTTACAACATACGCGAGAGTCAATTGCCTTTAAGAAGCAAGGGGATATTATCTCTTTCTTCAAATTGAAATATCTTTTGTCGGTTTAAAGTAGCATAGTCCGCAATCTTAAAACCCCACAAAAAATACTGCACAGCCGTAGTTTTCATAGAAAACTAGTGCGCACTCCTGAAATATTAAACGAAGATCCATCTGTTGTGTGGGAAACTCAAGGAACTAAAGAACGTACGTGCTAATAGTGGTCTTTATTGAATGGATTTAATATTTGTCGTTGAAGTACAATCGTTCCAAATCTGAGCACATCTGCATGATCTCATGCGTTCACACTCCAAGACATTACTCACTTCGTCCCCGTATGATCACATGATCAATCCAAGCATTACGTCACCAATACGGCTAACTTAGGCGGGTACATTCGAACACAACATTCCTTTGCACTTAACAGCTCTGGATGAAATCTATCCGACTCAAAAAGGAATTGTTCGGTCTGGCTCAAATTGTAGGAGGTTTCTGTCTATAAAATCGTCGGAAGGATTATAGTAAAGTTTGAAGGATATCGCGTAAATAAATAATTTTTTTGGGGTCAAACTAGTCTAGAAAATAATGAGAAAATTTGATTAAAAAGCCTACTTAATTTTTTATTTTATACTTTTTTAAATAATTTTATAGGTTTATCCTTCCTCTACACATGTCAGTAATCGAAAAAATTTTTTTCTGTGTCAGATTAATAGAAAAACATGACAAATCCAGCACTTTTCGACGTCACGCAAAAGACTCTTCAAGGAATAACCTATATTTCCGCCATTTTGTTTTGTAAAAAATATTTTTCTAGACTTAAAAGTTGCAATAAAATCATGTCAAAATTTACAAATGATGAGATTATTTTATCACATTTAACAAATTTCATAAGAAACTACTTATTTTCGGATATCTAAAGGGATTTCTCCCCTGAACGATGTAATCCATTATATGCACCCTCGACTAAATTTAACAAAGCAGTTTTTACGCAAAAATGTTTTGGTTGTTTCCTAAAATTCGAAAAGATGTAGCCTCCGGAAGCTAAGGCCCCGATTGTTCACCAACTATCGATACAGGTGCATGCGGAAGACGTACGTCATCCGACTCGTCAATTCCCACAACAACAGAAGATGATCCAGTTGGGAAATTAAACAAAAAACTTAAAGTCAAAGGAAATTCTGACTTTTAATTATAAATAAAAAATACTAAATGGTCTCGAATAGCACACTTGATTTAAATTGGTTCAATGATCGGAGTAACTACACTCGCCAGAACCTTGGTTGACACTGAACAGCCAGGAATTGGGTTCCAAACCTGCTCTAGAAAGAGACATCACGCTACTACCTGAGTACCGACTCCAACAAAAAAGGTACGGCCCGAGACTTAAAACAGAGGGAAAATTTCAAGAAAAATAAGCATTTAGTGAAAATCATTCGGTCAACAATGAAACCCGAAGGTCCCTCAAAATAAAGACAATAACATAAAATAAATTATTAACATCCCGCCCGCCTCATTTGCTGAACAAAATAAGTTCCACGCATGGATGTCAAGAGTTTGTTGCCACCTGCCATGACGATCAAAATAAGTTTCCTTGCATCCTAAAAGATATTTCAATATCAGAAAGTCACACAAGGCTACCCTATCTGGGATTAAAATTGGTCATACGTACTAAAGGAGTATGAAAGTACTCATGATATAAGCGTTCCCTAAACGGGTCACGCATTGCTTGAGCAAAACGCCTGTATGAGACATAGTAAAGTTCTTTATCTGAAGTTGCTGTTCCGGGCATTCATTCTAAAGTCCGACCAAGCGTAGGTGACCGTAAAAGAGAGTTTCAATTTCTTGCGTACGCAGTGAATTAAACGAATCAGACCAATCAAACCCATCCGGATAAAGATCGAAAGGTCGCGGGAGACTTTTGTAATCCTTTACGAATTGCAGCCAGAAGAAGTGAACTGTAAACTCTAGCGCCCAGGACCACATCAATGAGTTCGTATACTATGAACTTTGAATCTGCCAAGGAAAGTCCCTGGATATAATGCCAATTTTTATCTACGATTTCTTCCGATGAAGTGATCACACCAAGATTGCAACAACGAAGAGTATTCTCCTCGACAAGTCACAATGATCGCCGAGATTCAAGATGAAAGGGTTACGCGTCTACCAGCAATCTCGATTGTCTTAGGTTCAACCTTGTTGATGGAAATATTGATGTCCTGTTGTGATAAATTAAGGTGGCGAAATCATTTGGGAGATAAAGAACTGGTCTCAAAGCCAGGCCCGAAGAGGGATCTGGTCCGAGGTCCTTACTGCGACTTGTGCTGTCGCAAGCAGAAATTTTTAGAAAGAACAAAGAAACCGAACAGTCATATCTTGAATCCAAACGAAATTTTTCAGTGGTTGAAGGTTCCGAGTCTTTAGTCGAAGGCCTTTTATGAGTAATGTCATCATGAAGCGTGATATGACGCTGTTGATAGCATAGACGACAACGACTCTTTCTGAAAATGACGGATGTAGTGTTTTGGGTTATAAGTAGCACAAGGTCGATTGACAGATGTAGTTAGGAAGAGAGACTTAACTCTCGTTCCCGGCTGGGCGTTCTAGCATGAGGTGGTGGATCTACCCCAGGATTAACTCCTTGGCGTATTCGAAATTTTGGTAGCTTGAAGTGCTCGAATTCGCTGTTACAGGAACACTGGAATTTCAGAGATCCCCAGTAAGGGATTTCGTCTTGAGAACATCGAACAACAGAACATGAGAAGGTAAGGAAGAGAGTAATGAAACCCTAGTGAGAAAAATTAAATAACGAAACTGGAAAAAAAGAGTATAGACTGTCATTTAGAATAAGTTTTTCATGCCGCAGAGCCTGTCTCGAGGCGTTTGCAATGTTGCAAACAATCCACTATCAATATGTCTGTCCTGTCTGAGAGCCAGTATAGAATTGTTTGCAATGTTTCAAACAATCGCACGGTCAGTACACAGGCTTATTATGACTGAAAACCTGACTCTAGGCGTTCTAAGTGTTGAAAATAATCCATTAGCAGTCTGGTTGTCATGTCGGAGAGCCTGCCTCAAGAAGTTTGCAATGTTCAGAGCAATCACACAGTCAGTAAGTACGTTTCTCATGTCTGAAAGCCTGTTTCGAGGCGTTTGGAATGTTTCAAGCAATGCATTATCAGTATGGTTGGCATGCTTGAGAGCCTGCTTCGGGACGTTCACAATGTTCAGAACAATCATACAGTCCGTAAGTACATTTATCATGCTTAAGAAGCTGTCTTCAGGCGTTCACAATGTTGCAAACAATACATTATCGGTAGGGTTGTCATGCCTTAGAGGATCTCTCGAGGCGTTAGTAATGTTGCAAAAAATTCACCATCAATACGTCTGTCATGCTTAAAAGCCAGTCTCGAAATGTTAATCGAAATGTTAATCACACAGTCAGTAAGTACGTTTGTCATGCTTGAGAGCCTATCTCGAGGCGATCGCAATGTTGCAAATAATGCATTATAATTATGGTTATCATGGCTGTGAGCCTACCTCGAGCGTTGACAATGTTATGAATAATCACACAGTCAGTAAGTACGTTTGTCGTGCGTGAGTCTATCTCGAGGCATTTGAAATGTTGAAAACAATCCACTATCAACATGATTGTCCTGTGTGAGAGCCAGCCTCGAAGCGTTTGAAATATTTTAAACAATCGCACAGTCAGTACCTAGGTTCATTATGCCTAAGAGTCTGACTCGAGGCGTTCACAATGTTGCAAACCGTGCATTTTCAGTATGGTTGTCATGTCTGAGAGCCTCTTTCAAGGTGTTTGCACTGTTGAAAACAATCAAACGACCACTACGTGGATTCGCTATGTCTGAGAGCCTGACTTGATGCATTCTCCATGTTGCAAACAATTTATTAGCAGTATGTTTTTCATGCCTGAGAGCCTTTTTCTGGACTCTTGCAATGTTAATACCAATTACACAGTCAACAAGTACGTTAGTCATGCCTGAGAGCCTATTTCGCGGTGTCGGCAATGTTGCAAACAATCGAACATCAATATGTATGTCATGCTTAAAAGCGAATCTCTAAGTGTTTGCAATTTTGCAAGAAATCCACCATCAATATATCTGTCATTATGGAGAGCTTGTCTCGAGGTGCTTGAAATGTTGCAATGAATCCACTATCAACATATTTATCCTGCCTGAGAGCCAGTCTCGAAGCTTTTGTAATGTTGCAAAAAATCACACGGTCAGTAAGTAGGTTTATTATGCCTGACAGCCGGGCTCGAGGCGTTTTCAATGTTACAAACAATCCATTAGCAATATGGCTGTCATGGCTGAGAGCCTGTCTCTTAACGTGTTCAATATTGAGAATAATCACATAGTCACTAAGTAAGTTTTTGATGTCTGAGAGCATATCTCGAGGCGTTCGCAATGCTGCAAACAATACATTATCTGTATGGTTGCCATGCCTGAGAGCATATCTCGAGGCGTTTGCAATGTTGAGAACAATCACACAGAAAGAAAGTACGTTTCTCATGCTTAAGAGCCTGTCTCGACGCGATCTCAATGTTGCAAATAATGCATTATCATTATGGTTGTCATACCTGTGAGCCTGCCTCGGGCGTTTGCAATGTTATCAATAAGCACACAGTCAGTAAGTACGTTTGTCGTGCGTGAGAGAATGCTCCTCTGCTTGCCTACAATTCCGACTCGAAAGACTAAAATGTTGCCGAAATAATCGCGGACTATCGTGGGGCATTGAAGGAATCACTTTTGATCCGGTTGAGGCCGATCAAACAAAGTAACATATCAGCTTAGAAATGCCTTCTCGAAGTAATCAATTATAGGTGTCCCTTAGATGAATCCAACACAGCACTTTATAACAAAAAAAGGTTTCGGTTCTTTTGAAAAATTGGCAAAAATGTAGCTTCCGAAACCACAACATCAGAAGACAATCGAGTTCGGAAAATCACTTGAAAAAACCGAAAATGAAAGAAAATACTGAGTTTAAATTAAAAATACTAAACTACGGAATGGTCTCGAATAGAACGCTTAATTTAAATTCTTTCAATAATTGGAGTAACTACACTCGCCAGAACCTTGGTTGACACTGAAGAGCAAGGAAAAAGGGTTTGAGCCCGCAATGCAAAATAGAGGGAAAATATCAAGAATAATAATCATTGGGTAAAGACCATTCTTTCAACAATTAAAACCGAAGGTCACTCAAAAGAAAGACAATAACACAAATAAATTAAATAAAAGACTCGAAACTAAAAACAGACGGAGAATTTCAAGAAGAATAAGCATTGGGTGAAGACCATTCTATCAACAATGAAACACGAAGGTCACTCGAAAGACAGACAATAACATCAAACAAATTATTAATATAATATTCAATTTGAAAATGCAAGAAAGTTCCAGTTTTTTTCAAATTGTAAACTTTTTCTCTAATTTCCAATTAGAGTGTGTGACTAAATAATAGAAATTAAAAAAATGATTGTTTAAATAATTTATTATTATAGTTAATGATACTCATTCTAATGATACTCATTACGGCTGATCAAAAATCTTAATATTTATTGGATTCCTATACAAGTGAGTATCCTACAGTTTCTGGAGTCGCTGAAACCTAATCTGACATAAAAAATTTTAAATTAAAAATGTTTCATCAAAAATTTCAAGCAATTGGATCTTTGTCAATTTATTTTTCCACTATTAAAATTAACAGAAAGTTAATTTTTCATAATACTTCAAAATGGTTCATTCGAACATTTTTGTGTATCGATATTTTTGTTGTAGTTTTAAATACATGTATCATTAATGAGAATTAGAGTGCACCTTTTTTTTACTGTTTAAACGTAGAGCAATAATGATAACCGTCGAAAAAGTGTTTCAAACATAGCGATTTTTTACACCATGAACATCGAATGACAGCCACATTTGTGCATCCTTCAATTTCACAATGTGCTGCACAAGATTCTCCGAAACTAAAATGAACTGGATTTTAAAAATGTTCTGGTTTGCCATAAATGTACCCACTTTTTTACCAATAATGTTTGAAAAAATTTACGTACCTTGGTGAAAATAAGTGGTTGTGAACCAAAGATTGCATTTTAATAATATTATTTCTTAAATGTAAATGTAGATCGTGATTCATGAGGATAACTCTATCGGAAAAGTGCCGCACGTAATTTTTCCAGATTCGAAAACCATATACATCCCGGGGTAGATTTGTCCTGTCGTTCCTGTTGGTACTCTTTGTATATTGATATGTTTGTTCTCAGGTGCAGTGTCCGCTACTATTCTAGGGCAATGACCTTTCCATGCGTCAACTAATAGAACGCTATTTGGTCCCACGTTTGGAAAATATATTTTCTGCAACCAAATTTTGAAGTGATCTAAAGAGAATGTAATATATATGTAATTTGAGAAATCGTTTTTTGAATTCACATGCTTAAATTTAAAGAGTTGTTCGTAATTTTTTATGCCTGAAGTAATTTTCCCAGATTTTGATGCTTCTATAGAAGATTTTCGGCCTTAAACAGATTGGCCTCTATTACTGGTTCAAACTTTCCACTTTGTTCTTTCAAGACTAGAAACAACGGTGAAAAAAGTTTTCCTTCACCAGGTATCAGCGGTTGTATTGTATAACTATTTGTTGTTGCTGACACTGACTGAACGAGGCATTGCACTTGTTTTTCTCCTTCGACGGCCAAAGTTCTTCCTGAATGCA
>JAWWLR010002737.1:0-12094 GCA_035041075.1 Acraspis erinacei
CAACTTTCACCTAAAATGCTGAAGAAATGAGTTCTTTTGAAAACGAGAAATTTTATTCATAAAATTGATGTTGAACACAATTTCATAAAAAAAGGTCATATTCAAAAAGCCATAATTTTAGTCCTATAAGAGCTAGAGCAAGTAGAATAAATTTGAAATTCTTTAAATTTTAGTTTGAAACTATTTTATTGCGTTTATAAAAGATTCTAGGTTAAAAATGTTACAATTTTAATATTTTGCTCTTTGAATATTAATATTCTTAGGGGAAATGAAAAATTGGTTATTGGAAAATTAGATCAAATTAATAATAAAGTTTTTCGATAACTCTGGTATAATATTTTTGTTAATGATTTGTTGGCCTTGTATTTATATTAATGTTTTTGCAGTGGCTTCCTCCACATTATTACCTTTATAGTTATAAATTTTATTATTTGTTTCCAATTCATGAAATTTCTTGAAAAGACATCCTGTTTCGTTGAAAATTCAATTTTTGTGTTGAAAATTTGTTCTTTTACGTTGAAAATTCAACTAGTTTCATAGAAAATTGACTTATTTTTAAATATCATATTTTGATGCTGAAGAGTATAAAACAAAATCTTCTTTGGTTGAAAATTCAAATACTTTTCGAAAATTTCTCTTTTTATTTTAAAAATTATTCTAATTTACTAGAAATTGCTTTTTCGATAAATATGCAACGGCTTGGTTTAAAATTCAAGAATTTTGTTTTAAGTCTTTTTTTTCGTGGTCAAAAAGTCAACTCTTTTGTTGAAAACTCAAATTTTTTGGTAGAAAATGCAACTACTGTCATAAAAAATTTCTTTCTCATTTAAAACTAATATTTTTATGCGGAAAAGTAAAATTGAAATCTTTTTTTTTGATGAAAATTCAACTATTTCTTTGATGTTTTGTCTTTTTGGTTTAAAAATTCATCTATTTTAGTAGAAATGACAATCCTTCTTGTATAAAAATTCAACTGTTTGTATAGAAATTCAACCATCCTTTCCAAAAAGTTGTCCTTTTTTATTAAAACTGATTCGTTGAAACAACGTATGTTTGGGTTAAAAAGTCAAGTCTAATTTTGGCAGAAGACTTACTTCTTTTTGAAAACTTATATTTTGATGCTTAAATTTCAAAATAAAGTCTTGTTCGGATGAAAATTCATTCTTTTTCAATATGTATTTTTGATTTAAAAATTTATCTATTTGATTAGAAATTTCATCCTTCTTGGATAAAAATGTTGCTGTTTGCTTGAAAGTTAATCTTCTCTCTAAGTGAGGATTCAACTATTTTTTGAAAATTTTGCTCTAGACAATTTGTTGAGAAATCATTTTTTTTTATACAAAATTCATATTCTGGTTGAAAATTGATTTCTTGGGTTGAAGGCTTAACTATTTTGTTGCAATTCAATTTTTTTTGCTTAAAATTCATATTTTTTGGTTGAAAATTCAATTTTTTTCGATAACATTACGTACGAACGAAGTTTATATGTAAATAACTATGTTATATAATATACTCAATGAGAAAAATGTGAAAAAACCTTCATAAAAGATGGCCTTTGATTATATATTTGATAAAATGAGTGTACATATAACATAGATACATAAGAAGTGGTTTGTATTAACTTCACTCATATTTTTTTGTTATCTATATATGCAGAAAAAATATAGATTACATATTGTATATAAAAATTAATGAATCCAAATTTTTGTTTAACCTTTTGTAATTTTCAGTTACAGTAACCGAAAAATCCTAAACTGTAACAGAATTTTCTCATATATGTGACTGGGGTTTTCTGCAGTTACCGTTGCTGAAATTTCTGTTACAGTTTAACAAAATTTAGAGTTTGTTCTGCATGAAGCTTTAGTGATGGGTCTCTGAACATTCCTACAGAAATTTCTAAGAGTGTGGATCAATAATGAAGGTTAAATATAAAATCATAGTTGTCAGCTACAACGAATAAAAATCGAAAACACATCGCCACATTCCATTCTAGATCTACCAATTGACATCAAGGTGATCAGATCTGTTTTGACGCACGCTGCTTACGAAGCAGTTTCACAATTTGTAAATTATTAAAAAAAAAAAGAAAGTATCAGGGATAGATGATAATTAAAAGTTATTTTCAACATTGTTTTCATCCCGTCTGTTACCGCTTTTATTCGAAATCTTGAAAATTGTAGAATATTTTAAAAGTTTATAAAAGATTTTTAAAATTATCAAAAGAGAATCTGAAAGATTTCAAGGCAATTCTTTTAATTTGGCAGCATTTTTCTAAATTATTGGAAAAATTTGAATAGTGTTAAAAGATATTAAGAAGATTTAAAAATGAAATTATTTAAACTTTCTCAAAGGTTTCTACAGGATAATAAATTTTTCTTATTTTATTTATGTATTTTTCTGGGAAAATGTGAATTTATTTTTTATCCTGAAAAATAAATTTGAAAAGAAAAATCGAAATAATTTTTAAACATTTCAGATAATTTCTAAAAATTTCAAGAAAGATTGAAGATGATTTTAAAAATCAGAATTATTTGTAAAATAGCTGCGTCATTAGAAAGAGTCGTAAGAGCATACTAGGCGTAGAAGTAATCTGATTTCGAAGCATGTGACCTACAAATTAACACATACAAAAGTCTTCAGCTTTAATGAAAATTAATAATTGGAAGCTTTATCTAATCTAAATGCATTTTCTTCTAAAGACTTCAAAATTAGGAACTCTTTCAAGTCCTAAAATTTAAAAAATGTTAGCAATTGGAAGCAGGAGCCTGAAAGTAGTTTTGTCGAGCCAAAATTAGGTTTTTTGAATAAAAGTTTTCTGATTCACAGTACTATTTTTTATTGGTCATTTATAAAGTACAGGTATCTGTAAAAATATTGTGTTCACGGTTTCAAAAATTACAGTTACCGAAATTTCTCATACCGGTTTTTTCATAAAGCATATTTCAAGGATAGATTATTTCTTTTAAATTACAAGAATCGTTGACAGCAGATATAAAAAATAAAAAAAAGCTAATAGGAGCAAAAAATAATTTTTTACGTAAATAATAGAAAATAAAGCTTCTGTTCATGCTCCTGATGTTACTTTCCGATCCTCGACCGGAAAGTAACAGATCGCGAATCCTTTATACTTTGTAAGGGCCTATCACATTTCTTGACATTATTTTGTGATGCGTCACAGGGGTACCATCCCACGCCCCTAGTGTGAGAAGAGACATTGGAAAAGCTTACCCGAGTCGAAATATAGTTCCTTTTTATATTATCTACTGTGCTGAATGTATCCTTTTTTGGATCTCCTTAATATTCGTCATCCTTTTTTGATTCTCTTAGGTCTTATTTAATACAATTTTAATCCTATTTGAGTCTCTTCAAAATTTTTGCAGTATTTTTCAAGTTCTCATTTACATCTCTTATAATCTCTCTAAAATTAAAAGTCCGATTTTAATACTCTAAAAACTCTGTGATAATTTAAAATTCTATTTAGAGGTTTATAATGTAAAATTATAGAAACCAATATTGAAAATTGACTAAAATGTGTATTAACAACCATTTTTAAATATTTACAATTATCACTATTTACAAAATATTAATGTGAAGATTCATTAAAATTTACTGCATATTATAATGTGAGAATATATTTATTCGAGTTCTTTTTAATTGACAGACGATCTAATATGCTCTGCATTTTCTATATTCATATAAATACAAATATACATGCCTTTAAAATTTTATGCAACAATAATAGATAAAGCTCGTTGGCATTAAACTCATTTTAATTGACTTTGAATTACATGAAAATATTTAAAAGTAATACATTGCTATTTATTTTACAGTAAAATTAATTTTCGGCATATAAATTATCAGAAAAAATAGTTTGAAGCAAGTGTATTTGTAGCCACAAAGCCAAAAACGAACGATTTAACAGTTAATAAATAAATTATTAATAATTAATTAATAATTAATAAATAGCTAATTAATAATTATTAATGTTTTCGCTCGAATTTATTGGATTTGTTACCGGTGGCACTCTTATTTAAAAAAATTTCATGTTTTTACTAATGATTCTTTACAATGAACAATAATTGTAACACAATTAAAATTTACAATGTAATTTTAAGTTGAAATAAACAAAACAAAAAATACTTCTCTACCCAAAAAGACGACTTTTAAAAAGAAGACATCAATTTTCTACCAAATACTTTTATTTTTAACTTATACAATATACACTATAAACAGTTTAATTTTCTACCAAACTGTCGAATTTTCAAGCCAAAAAGATGAATTTCCTGAAAAACAGTATAACTTTTAACATAAAAGTCGACGGTCGGTCAAACCTTGGCCCGAGTATTTAACGTCATAATTAACCATGTCGAAATTAAATTTAAATATTTTAAATTTCCTATTTAATAATAGTTTTTCAGTGAATAACCTGTAGAGTTTAAAATTAGAATTATAGTAACCTTTTTATATTTTAAATCAGGCTTTTATTGTTTTTATAAATAAATATGACGAAAAAAGAACAATATAGTCATAAAGATTTTTCTACTTGAAATTATTATTGTTGATATTATAAATAAATTTAATAAGCATATGCATTAATGAGGCATTTTTCGCTTATTATTATGTATTCACAGTGAAAAAGTCCGAAATCGACAAAAAAAAATTTTCCGTTGAAAAATACCCCAATAATGCATTTGTTTATGAAATTCGTAAAAAAATTACAAAATTGAACAAAAAATGATTAATTTTTTTGAAATTATTATCTAGTTCCTAATTTAAAAAGTTTACATCGAACTTGTATGTCAACAAATGCCGGATTAATGCATTTTTTCATTATATTTGTTTTGAAAAATCATGAAATTTATAAGCTAATTATAAATGGTGCTTAAATTGTCATGAAGTTCCCAATTGAAAGCACTGGCATTGAAAAACAAAGAATTTTACTGCCGATAAATGCTCGAAAAATGCATTTGTTTATTAAAGATGTTTTAGAAAAATCATAAAATTAATCAACAAATTATGAATTTTGCTAAAATTATCATAAAGTTCCTTATTTTAAAAAATGTACATAGAAAAAAAATTTTGTATCGAAAAATTCCTGACCAATTCACTTGTTTATTAAATTTGGTGTAAATTCAACAATAATAATCTCAAAATATTTTCTTAGTCATCATGTTGTTTGTATCAAAATTAAAAGTAATAATTAAAAAAAAATTTATTGTGTAATATTGGAACATGTTTAAATAATTTTACTCTATACAAATGATTATGATTATGTATGTCAGTATCCTTTTGTTGCGAATTATGTATTTAAAAATGATGAAAAATGAAAATTATATAATAATAATTGCAAAAATAACTTTAAAAAATTATTGTTGTTAAAAATTAAATTAAATTAATTAAGGTAATTAAATGGTTCAAATTTGTAAATTGTATAAATTTTTTAAACATTATTTTTTCGAAGATTGGGCCAGCATGATCTTAATAGATGGCCCAAATATGGGACCAAATATCGAGACCAGTGGCGCACAAAGATGAACTAACCTAAGAGAATCTAATACGAATTTCATTAAGTCCATTTTAAGACCTCCAAACATGCAAAAATGGAAATTTGTGCATATTTTGAGTAATTAAATAGCACTTGCATTATATTTAATTAATACTCATTAGAACCTCGTAAAGTCTCTGAGGCTAGAGAATTTAAGAAAATAAAAAGAGGACTTATATTTCGACTCGGCATAGGGTTTGAAAACTATTATTTCTATGAATTATCATTTTTAAGAAAATTTTCACGAATAATTTTACAATTAATTTAAGGAAAAATTCATTTAAACATGTAGGTGTAAGGAGGTCAATTTTTCAGCGCCAGCAATGTGATACTGCGATTTTTGAAAATAGGCTTATAGAACAGAAGAAAAATAAAGTTAACACTTCCAATCTTTCACGCCATGAACTCAATTGAAATGAAGAAGCAGATAGTGTCTTGTATATAATTACACGAAATCATACCAGTATGATCATTAGTTACATTTTACCCTGAATTTTTTACGCGGCAGTTTCCAATATTGAACCATTATGGAGATTCTCACTGTTAATCTGTTGCTATCTTTGGTGGTATTCCTAAGCTTTATTGGTAAATATAATAATATACTATTTCTATCAATTTAAGTAAATTTTTTAATATTATTTCCAATTTGATATAAATTCAATAAACAATTATTACATGTATTGATACCTTGATTATTTTGAATACCTCTCTCGGAGTGTACTTCTAAAGCGATCCCTCTATCACTTCTCGTTCCAAAGAAATGTTCATTCATATAAAAATTGGATATGGCGAGATTCTGGCGCTAATGATAATTTTTTGCGATGTTTAAAATTATTAATTTGTATTAGTGATAAAATATTACGTTCCTCTGATAAATAGATGTTTTTCGAATGTCACATTTTTTCTAAAATTTTCTGCTTTTTTAAAACTTTTCAGTAGCAATGAGTTAACAATTAATCCAAGTTGAACAGGATCATTTTTTAAACATTTATTTATTATTTTAAATAGTATTATTTTTCTGAAATATTTAGCTCTTCCGGTTTCTACTTAGTGACGTATTTAATTATGTTAATTATACAACTTAGGAAATATAATAATTGTTTACACAATTTATTATTGTTTATAACAAACCTCTCTTGGATACTAGCTACAATAATTTTGTTTCATTTTTTGAACAAGCGCTTTTATTTGTGAATATAGTTTTCTTCTGAAATAAAACAGAGGTTTGAAATATTCTTCAAAAATTTTCTGCATGGGCTATATTAATTAATAAATGCAAATAAGGCCATTCTGTTAAAAATTAAAATTAAGAACATTATTAATTGTTCCTAATTATTAAATCAAAGAAACTCTGCAGATTTTAGAACTTGCAACTTTCTAGCATTACTCTTAGAAAAAATAGTTCTAAAAAATATTTTAACTTTAATTAATTATTAACTCCTAAGTAAGCAGTAGGAAAAAGTTTAAAATTGGAGAAAAACAACAATCGTCTAGTATTAATAGAGGAGAAGATAGTTTTAAAAATAATAATATATTTAAAAAATTATGTTCACGAAATCTCGATAAATTTTACCTCACTTGGACTGAAAAAGGGACAAAACTTTTTAAATGTTCCAGAAACCGCAACTTTCTATCATTAGCCCAAGAGAATATTGTTATAACTAATAATAAATTGCTTAAATAATTAATTACGTTAAATATTAATGGTTATTGTTTTGCGTAAAAAAGATTTGCAATTAAAAAATAATTTTTCCAAGCTACCTGTTTTTCGGCTGATTAGAGACAGTAAATAAAAAAAGGAGAAAAGAGTCAGAAAATGAAAAAAGTTAACTAAAAGCAACCTTTCACTTTTTCGTTATTCTTTCTCCATCTTTTTCATTATTAAACCAAATTTGAACGACTAGTTATTAAATTAGGAAAAAATCATAATTATCACCAAAACCTCGCAAAACAAAATCTTTCACTAATGGTTTTGTTGGGCTTCTATAAAGCATACTTATGAGGGCAATATTTAAAAATTAATATTTCATTCTTATACTATATGGCTGATTGGGAAGAGAAATTATGAGAATCAACTCGATTCACTTGAAATTAATGATTCTGAATAATTCTGTGAAAAATTCTGTTTTTCCACACGAAAGTATTTTTTCACGTTGACAGAAGATTATTTTGTTTGTCATATTAGTCCTATTATATATAAGTGTGAAAAAAGATGTTTTTGTATATTTGGTTTAGAATCGTCAATATGAAGTAACCAGAAAATTACCGATAACGACAATAAGATCTATTTATAGAATCTGGAAGTATTTAAGACAAGTGCTTATTTAAATTTTTTTAATTTGATTTATTTTAAAAGATATTAGAAAAATTAGGGAAATTTTGAGAAGATTATAAAATAATTTAAACCTTGTAAATATCTAAAAAAAAGGTTAACAAAATCCACGTTTCTGAAGATTTCGAACAAAGAATTCAGAAGCTTTTTGAGAATTTGACAGATTTTAAGAGAAAAATTTTTTTTCAAAGATTTCTGGGGTGACTTCAAATAATTTTTTAATTTTTAAAATTAATTTTTAAAGAAAATTTAAAAAGATTCTGAAGCATTTTAAAATATCTGTAAAAATATGTGAAAAATCTGTAAGAATTTAAGGTAAATAATTTATTTTTGAACGATTTTTCTAACATTTTTAAAAACATTATATTTACTTTAGAAAAAATATAGACGCTTTTTAAAAATGTTTGAAATCATTCATAATTTGAGAAGACTAAGAAGTTGAAAAAAATGTAGATTTTTAAAGATCTCCGAAAAAAGAGCAGAAGTATTTTAAGAATTTTGAAAGGGTTCAAGATAATAATA
Source organism: Acraspis erinacei (assembly GCA_035041075.1). Lineage (NCBI taxonomy): Eukaryota > Metazoa > Arthropoda > Insecta > Hymenoptera > Cynipidae > Acraspis > Acraspis erinacei. Next base: position 8,400 of record JAWWLR010002737.1, read on the forward strand.
CAAATATTTTCTGAAGATTTCTCAAATATTTCCAAAAGTGGCATGAAAAAATCTTGATGATTGCACTGGCTGTTTTCGACATCTGAAACTTTAAATGTTTTTTGTCAAATTTTCGTAAGAAACCTAGAAAGATTATATTTATATAATCTTAAACCCAAATAAGCTTAAAGGCGAAATTGATGATGTTACTTTTAACAACAAAGGTTTCAAAATTCTGTTAGAAAATTACACTTAATAACCAAGAATAATTTTATTTCAACAAAATTTATTTAGAAGGAAAAGAAACGAGTTTTGAACACAACAGTTCAAGTTTCCATTAAAGAAATAAATTTCTAACAGCAACAAATGTAACATAAGTCCTGAACATTCAACCAAGTGGTTAAAGTTTCAACCAAAAAGATGATTTTCTAACCCAGAAGATTAATTCTCGGCCATAAACAAATATGATAGTAAAGTTTGAAATTTAAAAGAATGAACTTCTAACCAAAAATATTTGGGTTTTTTATTAATTTCGATTAGTTCAGTTCATGTCTAAGGGGAAAAAAGAGAGAAAAAGGGGATTTTTGTTCAAAAAAGGTGGAAAAAGATTAATTCTTTCAAACAAGAAATTTTTTCGAAGAATAGTTTAAAAACAATCAAAAAACGATTTTAAAAAACATAAAAAATAAGTATGTAAACCAACATAAACGGTACAACATATTATACAAACTTTCCATTTTTTTAGATAAAATATTCTTATTTATTTGTTTAATTCATTTATTTTATTAAATATATCATTATTTAGTTATTTCCTATTGAGTAAATACGAATTTTTTGAAATGCTGTGAATCTAATTAAGGCCGTAGATATTAATTTTAAAGAATGCTATAGAAATCAAAAACATGAAACCCAAAATCATTTGTTTCTGTGTATATAAGACAGGTCAAACGCACAGTCACATTCCTTGTTTTATATTTCCTAATATTAAAAGCGTAAACACTGCAAAATTCGAGAAGAACACATTTTTTAGTAATAAGAGTCTATACGAATTTTGAAACGAGGTGAATAAATGAATATATTATTATATCTGAAAGATATAAATGAAATCAATCATATCTACTTTTATTTATTTCCTGGATGGACTATCATGAATTTGTCTTATTATGTTATTATGTTATTTTTTACAGATTTGTAAAAATGTAAAAAAGTGCAATTTTTCCGAAAAAATTTCCATTTCTATCTTTCACCCTGAGACATATTTAAAATCAACTCGAATTACAATTGGAGCATACAAATAAGGCAAAGCATTTTTACTTGTTCAAATTTATTATCTTTTGTTAAACAAATTAATTTTCAATAAAAAACTTTTATTTTCCAGTAAAACTATAATATTCACAGCCTTAAATAAATTCAAAGCTTTTTACAAAATTATTATTTATTCCATAGTGAATTACTAAATAATTAAATTTAAAAAGTTTATTTTCGTGTTTTAAACAAAATTTTTTTAAAATTTTTTAAATAGCTTTTGAAAATTTTTTCCTCTTGTAAAGAATTCTTCTTTTTGCCTGCTATTGTGTTTAGCCTATTTCTTAGTTTCAAAAAATTGCCATCTCATTGTTTTTCATAAAGTTAAATCTGTTAAGCAGTCTCGTTTTTTGAAAACTTATCTTGGTTTTAATGTTTTGAAAATTTGTTCCCTCTTTTAAAGAATTGGTTTTTCCCCGTTTTTGTATTTAGCCTATTTCTTAGTTTCAAAAAATTGTAATTTCATTGTTTTTCATAAAATTAAATATGTTAAGCAGTCTCGTTCTTTTTTTAAACTTATCTTGGTTTTCATGTTTATTTTTTATTGTTTTTAAACAATTTTTTAAAACCTCTTCCCTATTTTAAATAATGAATATTTTTTTCTTCTGTTTTCAGAAAACTTTCCCCTTTTTTCTTTTTTCGCCCTTAAAGATGAACTGAATTAATAGAAATAAATGAAAAACCCAAATATTTTTGTTAAGAACTTCATTTCTTTTAATTCAAAATTTTACTTACATATTTCTGGTACGGAATTCTTATCGTGAAAACCTCTACTATTTACTTCAAAATTCATGCATATATTTTGTTGGAAATTTGTCCTTTTTGGCAGACAATTAATCTTTTTGCTTAGAAAATCATCTTTTTGGTTAAAACTTCAACCACTTGGTTGAACGTCAGAAATTAATTTATCTTTCCTTCCAAATTCATTTTTATAGCTGAAAAATTAATTACACAATTTTTTATTGAACAAATCAAATCCTTTGTTTGAACTAACAATTACTGCATATATCTTTGAGAATTTTTTGCTCTATTGACCTTCATTCAAAAAACATATTTTCAAGAAGTACTCCTACTTTTACCTAATCAGTTAAGTTTTCAATTAAAAAATATCTGATTCAAAAATAATTCTGAAGCTTTCAATGAAAGAGATGAATTTTCAACTATAAATAGGAATCTTCTACAAAAAATAGGTTTAACTGCAATTTTCAAGCAAAATAGTTAAAGTGTGAATCAAAGAGCTAAATATTGATTCAAAAAATTCAATAATCAGTTTAATTCTCACCTACGCAGTTCAATTTTTAATTAAAAAATATCAATTTTTACTAACATAGTTAAAATTCAACTAAAGAGAGAAATTTTCATCTGAAACTATGAATCATTAACAAAAAAAACCATTTCTCAAGAAAGTAGTTCAACTAAAATCAACAAAAAAAGTTAGTTATTGAATGTTTAAGCAATGGAGATTTATTTTTAACCAGAAACTTGTATTTTCTCCAAGAAGGATGCAATTTCTTCTAAGATAGGTAAAGTTGAAACGAAAGTAAGTTTTCTACAAATCTCTTGTGAGAATAATCGAATAGCTGTATTTTTAAGGTTAGTCCACTCAGCGCCGCTACACAGGGAAATTGAAAAACGGAATACGCCCTATTTTTTTGCTAATTTTATGCTAAAAGAACCATTTTTTTTGCTTTCTTAACTTTCGAGAAAAGGGTGGCGGCGCTAGCACAACGTCTACTCAGGGCCGCCACCTTTGGAAACTCACTAAAAATATCAACCACCAGTGGATTCTGAATTTTATTGTTTTAAATGCTTTTCATATAAATATATTAACCACGCTGCACACGTTCACGCTGAAGGGTAGTTTTTGGGGACAATTATAACGAGAGGGAAATTTTCAAGTGAAAATCAATTAATTTAGAGCTTTAAATCATCTTTACATTGTTCAAGGTGGTTTTCCCACTTTTAAAACGTTTTCGATCACTAGGGGTAGGTGTGTACGACTTAGGGGTAAATTTTGGGGAACTTAATATATTTCATCGGGGAGCAGAAAAAGAGCAAAAAATATAAACTAACAGTGGTTTCTGAATTTTATTATGTTAAATGCTTTTCACATACATATATGAACTCGGCTGCATGCGTTCACGTGGAAGGGTAGTTTTTGGGAAAAATTATGAGATGTAAATTTTCAAGTTTGAAGTAAATAATTTGGAACTCTAAATCATCTTTACATGTTTCAAGGTGATTTTACCACTTTTAAAACGTTTTTTAGCACGAGGGGTAGGTGTTTGCGAGTTAGGGGTAGTTTTTGTGAAACGTAATATATGTCATCACGGAGAAAAAAGAGCAAAAAAATATCAACTATCAGTGGCTTCTGAATTTTATTATTTTAAATGCTTTTCACATACATATAT
>JAWWLR010002746.1:0-12093 GCA_035041075.1 Acraspis erinacei
CTGGAATATTTAACAAAATTGGACAATTAATTTTTAATTCTTGAAACCAATCCCATTTGCGTAAAAACTGTTTCTTTCCTTCAAAATTTCTGTGGAATGGCAGTTTATTTTTATTAAGTGACATAAATTTATTTAAAAAAATGGAATTTGTTTAAGTAATTTTTTACAAACATTCCATTTTTCACCTAAAAATTATTACTTTTAGTCTAGTGGAATATTTATTAACATCTTTTAATTAATTTTTAATTGTTTCAACAAATGGAATTTGTTTAAATAATTTTTTTCGAAAATTCGTTTTTTCCCTTAAAAATTATTGATATTGGCCTAGTGGAATATTTGTTAACATTGGTTTACTAATTTTTATTGCTTAAACAAATGGAATTTGTTGTTTTTATGTTTTTGAAGTTTTTTAAATACATATTATTACCATTGACTTAGTGAAATATTTAACCACATTGGTTAATAAATTTTAAATTATTTAAATCAATTTCATTTGCGTAAAAACTATTGTTTTTTTTGCAAAAATTCCTTGAATTGGGAGTTTTTATTCTATCACGTAAACACATTTATTTTCAAATATTTTTTAATTGTTAAAACAATATATTCTTATTTATTGTCAACTAATAATACTATTCAACTAATAATATGTTTAAATAATTAAAAAACAATTAACTAACGTTAACAAATATTGCAATAGACCAACAGTAATCAAATTTAGGGGAAAAACGAATTATCAATAACAAATATATGTAAACAAATTACATTTGTTTAAACAATTACAAATTAATAAACAAATGTTATTAAATATTCCAGTAGACTAGTAGTAATGATGTTAAGGGGGAAAAAGAAACCAATCTTCGAAAACAAATTAAATTTGTTAAAATAATTAAAAATTCATTAACCAATAATAGAAAATAATCCACTAGACCAATTTGAATAATTTTAAGGAAAGTATTACAAAAACTAAGAAAGTGATTTTTCCCCATGCATTTTACATGGGAAACTTCAAGTCAAACCCGGCACCCTTTAAAATTAAAATTAAAAAATAATGAAATTTCTTTTTTCAGATTTGAAACGAAATGGACGGACCGTTGCCCTATAATCATGAAATAATACTTGTATAGTAATTATACAAAAAAACATTCTTACATAATTTTATGTTGAAATAAAATATTAAGCGCGCTCCAAAAAATTCCCGAACTTAACAAACCTTGTTTAACATTTTTTATTTAAGGGGTTTGACAACCTTATTCAGTTGGGCTTCAAATGTCAATTTTAATTTTTTTTTTTTTTAATTTTTTGAATGCGATTAACCTGGTCCTCGTTGTACCGAAAAAAGCCAGACAGAAGATCCATCCACTAAAAATAAAAAAAGAACTTCAAATTTGAACTAAAAATTTCTAATAATTTTTGCTACGACCTGTAGGTTCTGTTTTAATCATAAAAAATAACAATAAAAGATTAATTTTTTGGAAAAACTGTACAAGGCATGAACAAAATAATTAAACAAAAGTTGTTCACTTAGAGAAATCGAAAAGTATAATATAAATTATTTTTTGATAGGATGGGTGTTTTTTCTAATTTAAAAAGTCACCTTAAAGAAAACAAATTATTTTAGGAGCAAGAAAATAAAGTGCCATAAAGGGTTAATGAAGACAATTCTTTTATTATAGGAGTTGCGTTTCTTTATCTTATACAAATAAGACGACGAAAAAACATATGTTACAATATCGATGGATATGATTTTTTAAATTTAAATTATGGCATAAAATGATTATAACTCCCCCCCCCCCAATAAGCCAAGTAGTTCAATATCAAATGAGTTCAAAATGAAAATGAATTAAAAGTAACCAAGTACTCATATTTAATGGTTGTCTCAATTATTTCACGTTGATTCTCATTTTGTCTGCGAAAATACATCCTGCAGTGTAAATCGCACTTTGCGATATTTTTTTAATTGAGAATGAATCAAATTTTTCCTGCACGGAAAAATAATTGAGAAAAAATTACATCATAATACACTGTATTAGTGATAAACTTATATTTTATTTCTGGGAATTTATAGTTTGTTTCCTTTGAGATTAAAACAGGACATGCCCTCTTTCTTCTTCCCGGGAAATGTTAGAAAGGATTTTTTAAGATTATGAGCTCTAACATGTTTTTAAATTCGTTGAAACTTTTTTGAAATACTTTAGAGTAAAATATTATATCAAAATTCTTCGAAATACTTGCAAACTAATGAATTATATTTACAAATTACCTAGAATCTTTAAAAAAAAAATATTATAAAAATAAGAGGAATTCTATTTTGACCGTTTAAAAGCTATAAAATGTCAAATCTTCTTGAAAGTATTTTGAAGATCTGCAAATTACTAAAATTGATTGAAAATTATATTTGTATTTATATTTCTAAAAACATTTTACAGGGTTCAATTTTATAAAAATTCTTGGAATTACTTTCAAATTATTAAAATAGATTTACAAATTACCTAGAATCTTTGAAATTATTTTAAATACTTGGGAATATTGTTAATTACAGAAAATTCTTTGATGTATGGTGAAATTTCCTATAATTATTGTGCACGGATTTTTTAAAAGTATAAAAAATAGTATATAATTCCGAGCAATTCCATTAAACATTTAAAAGCTCTTAAATGTAAAATCTTGTTGAAAGTATTTTCATGATATTTAAAAATACTAAAATTGATGGGAAATTAGTCGACCTTATTCTAAGTAGCCTCAAATATTGAAAGTTCCCTGAAACTCTTTGGAATATCTTAAAGTAAGTGTGAAGATTTCATGAAAATAAAAAGAAGAATCTAACGACCAAATTTGGACAACCACCACAAAATTTTGCAATTGCAATCTGAAAAAAGGAAGTTTTTCCTTCTTTTCCCCTACAAAAGAAAATAATTCGTTTTCTATTTAGACAAAAGCTAAGAATGTGTATCTTTGATTAAAAAAATAAATCTTGAGTTTTGAACAATCATCATTTTCATGATAAAACAACTATAGAAGAACTCTTTAAAAGCGCGAAAAAACGCTTAGTCGTGCGAAATTATCGCAAAATTGGTAACACAGTTTTTAGAGGACCGCTTAGTTGTTCATCAATTTATATTTTTTAAGAAAAAAACAGTTTTTATAAACATAAATAATGGATCGTCATATAATTAGGGCACTGTAGTAGTATAAGTACACTGTAGTAGTATAAGTACACTATTTACAAAGTGTTCTCATCCTTGATGATTTTAAATCAAACAAATTTTTCTATCAAATAGACTTTTCACTCTTATAAATGCGCAAAAGATCTAGAAAATACCAGAAATTTCTTTGTAATACAAGATCTAGGAAGTGAAAAACTTTTAGAGAGTGACATTAGCATTATTCCTCATTTAAAGTTGTTTGTTCTAAACAATAAATAAAGCGGTTCCCGGGTGGTTGTCGAAAAAGTTAGCATACATTGCAGCCATTTTCCAGTCAGTTCTCTCACAAACGTCTTGAAAACTTTGATTCCTGCTCTTCATTGTTTCATCCACTTAGAAGATATGAAGATTATCACTGAAATACAAATTTTGGTTTACGCTTGTTTTCTGTATTTTAAAAGTAAGTTTAATAAAATTTTGAAATTAACTTCTATGCTAATAAAGGCATTTACGTTTTTAAAACAAGTTTACTTGAGAACTCAGAGTGATAATTGTTAGTTTATCAATTGTCGAGTTGTAGCGTTAAAGGAATAATATCACATTTCGAGCTCATCTCGGTCTGGAATTAGTGATTACATTGTGCTTTACATTGTGCAATTTAAAACTGGAAAAAGCAGAACTGATTATTCTCGAACCTATTTTATAATTGTTAATTACACTGGTCAACAAAATATGAACAAAGAATTCATGGAACGGAAATTATTTTCTCTGAAGTACATAGCATGCCTTGAATTTTAAATTCACTATTTTTCTAAACAACAAAACTAGGTTTTGAGATTGTATCCGGGTTTCAAGGTGTCAAGATGAAATAGTGCGAGAAACTCATTATTAAACAAATAAAGTGATGCTGACTAAATTTTTTCATATCAGTAAGCCCACACAATAAAATATAGCTAGGTTACCATCTATGCTTGAAAAGAGGAAAATACAAATATCAGAAAATTGTATGCATAAACAAGCCTTCAGAATGTTTATTAGCCTCGCTGTCTTCATAATTCTTCGACCCACATGATTATTCAATTTTAAATTATGGGCTGAATAACAAACACAAGCTTGTAAAATCTGTTTATTGAAAATTGAGTATCTAAATTATTAATTACAACCTTAACCAAGGTCTGTCCACTTAGCATCGCCACCAAGGTAAATTGAAAAATGGAATACGGCATATTTTGGGCTTTTTTGTGCTAATTTGATGTTAAACAATTTTTTTTTGGTCTTAACTTCCGAGAAAAGGGTGGCACCGGTAGCACGACGTCCACTTTCTATTTTAATCTCTGATGATATATAATACGTATCCCCAAAAACTACCTAGAAGTCATACATAACCACTCCTATTGATCAGAAACATTTGAAATGTAGGAAAACCACTTAGAACAATAGAAAGATGATTTAGAATTTTAAACTAATTAGTTTTTTGGTAATATTATAATAAGGGTAAAAGCTTCAAGAGCCAAGTACCTAATTTAAAGTTCTTAATCATCTTTACATAGTTCAAGGTGGTTTTCACACTTTCAAGCCGCTTCTGATCAAAAGGGGTAGGTGCGTACAATTTAGGGGTATTTGGTTGTGAAAAGCATTATATGTCATCAGAAGGGGAAAAAAAGAAAAAAAATCTCCCCTAATCGTCCATCTCATTAGAATAATTTTGAGTGAGTTTTCATAGGTGGCAGCACTGAGAGGACGTCGTGCTATCAGCGCCATCCTTTTCTCGGAAGTATAAAGCGTAAACAATTTTTTAAAGTAAAAAAAAATAGCAAAAAAAAGGAAAAAAATGTGGCGTATTCCATTTTTCAATTTTCCTTGGTGGTAGCCTCGATTTTTTTTGGTATACATATTATTTGTTCCGTGTGCAACGATATCAATCATACCAGGAAAAAATTTTAGAAAAGGTTTATTTTGAAATCAAGGAAGGGTAATGTGCAAAGTTTACTGAGTTTTTTGTAAGGTTTCCGCAACTTCAAGTAGTTTTACAAATATCTTTTTCCTAATCATGGAATACAAACCTTTAGCCAGAAAAATATTTTTTTATTGATCAGAAGTTATCTCTACCAAATTTATTTTTTGAGGGTTCATCTGTTGATAGAAAAATGCGTGATCATAGACATGTGAAAATATTTACAATATTAGAACCTTTTAATTGAAGCTGATTATAAAAAGGAAGGTGAATGAATAAATCTAAGAATAATTCTGGTTTTACAATTTTGAGCCGTGACTTGCAAATACGTTATATTATTCAAGATAACATAACCTAATTGGAGTACTTTGCTGAAATCTCCTTTTTTGAAAAAAAATTTTTAATTAATTCTTGCTTGTATAATTTGTTACTGAAAGTTAATCTGGATTAGTTAGATATTATTAACACTATTAAATTATTTTCAACAAGTTTTCTTGCTCAATTTTGGGTAGATCAGATTGGGGTATTGACGTTTTTGTAGTTTTTGTCGTTTGTACAAAAATTTAATTTTCTCATTTTAAAAATTAATTTTCACGAATTAAATAAAAACTGCGCTTACTTCAGAAATGTAATTAGCAACAGATTTTCAGATATTTTATGGTATAATTATTCTTTTCACACAATCATCTTTTTTCACATATTGCATAGTTTAAAGGAAAAATATAATTATATATTTTTTATTATCACAATTTTCTTGAAAGGGATTTCAATGGAAAGTCTGCCAACCGAGGGTTTTAATGGTGAATTTTATTCCTGGGAATCCCACGAGTATTTTAAACTCAAAACCAAAATTGACGACAGGGGTCTTTTAGAAAAAAATACATTTTAGTTTCATTTTAGACGTCTCTAAAATCACTCAAAGCTGGGAAATATTTCAAGCATGCAATTGGAACCGCCATCTTGAATTTTTGAAACCTGTTGACGGCTATGTAATCAGCGCCCCCAAAAACCATCATATAGTCATTTTTACCACATTCAGCATTAATTTAACCAATTTGCTTTGCCTATTGGATCACCCATCTAGAATTTTGAAAATCTAACAATGTATTTGTAATCAGCGACCACAAGTTCCTAATATACACCTACTCTCAAAGATGTTTAGCTACTAGAAAAATCCGAACTTCAAAAGTTTAAAACGCTAAACCTCCAGTTTTGCAAATTTGAATATTAAAATTGATTTATTCCAAAAATCCCCTGGCCGCCGATTTTGGTTTTGAGCTTCAAATGGGGCCTGGGAATAAATTCCATCAAGAAAAGCCCAGGTTCGCAGACTTTCGATTAAGACACCTTTGAAGCACGACGGTATGGTTTTTTGGTCCACAATTTTTCAAAATCCTATAGAAATAGAAGAGCCTGAGTCTTTAATGGCATCGAAACATTAATTTCAGTTAAACATTTTCAGTTTCATGAATATCTCAAGTTCATTTTGTTTGACCAGTAATTGTTCAAAGTTATGCATTGTTTAAGTTGCTAGTGCAGAAAAACTTTATAAATGTAAATTGTTTCTTAAAAAATTAGGTGCAAATGGGAAACCACAACCTGGATCGAGTAATTTAACTCCTGACTTATTTTTCACAATGAAAATGAGAGATCAATGTTTTTTCAAATCAGGCGCTATGTTGGCGGAACACAAATCTCCACGGATACCCGAATGTTTGACAAATCCCATTTTTGTTCCTACCCACTATTTGGTTGATATATACATAGAAATTGAATCGAAAGTGAAGTATTTTAATGGAGCGCTCCTCCCAAGAAAACCGACGGATAGACGACATAATATTACTTCTCATATTCCATCAGTAGTGCACTTCAAAGTAGGAGATTGCGCCGTAAATATGCGATATTATTTAGCTGCAGATTTTACGGAGTTCTATGCCATAGAACATAACTATTGTCAATCCACGTCGAGAAGCCGCGGAAATTATCCAGAGCCTAATACCATATTCATAACAGTTCCAGGAAGGAATCACTATGTGTTTACTTCGCCTGTACAAGAGGTGCCAGCCCCAGGCGACATTCGTCACTATTTTCGATCAGTCTAGGAAGCTAAAGCGCCTTACAAGATATATTGAGAACGATATCCTACGGCGCGGAAATTTTCATATCCATTAGATATTTTAAAGATATTTCAAGATATCATTGTATTATCTCATTAGCGCCTCTAAATAATATGCCAAGGATATCATATATATGTAGATATATCTGATTCTGCACATAATGTATTTTTAAATACGTAAATAAATAAACTCAAATTTCATCAACATCGCAATATTCTTCCGAAAGGACTCGTGCTTTATACGCGACTAAACCATTTACCAACAGCGAAATTTTCTATAATTTGTTGAACTCTGTTACACATTAAATGCATCTTATAACAATTTACTTACACAGCGGTCTCACAATAAAAGTTCCCGTTATAGAGTCCAAAGTATGTTCCGGATGACCTTAAAGGTCACCCTAAGGTCGTTTTAACTCAAGCGATATTTGGATGGCTATAAGAACAGCATTATTGGAAAATATCCCATAACGGGCAAACTTATGTAAGAACCACGTGTTGATGGTAGTCTAAACTTAAACGTTGACCCTGACCTGGCGGATTTTTGAAGGTCACGACTGCTCAGCTCGGGAGAGTGAGCTGAATCTGTATCAGATGAATTTTACTTTTGTTTGGACCTTGGGAATAACCTTGACGTACTTCAAGGCTATTTCAAGGTCAACTTTTTTTTATAAATAAAAGCTTTATTTTTTCACTATACTTTCTAGTTCTGAAGTCAGTAGAACAAAGACTTTTACATTTCTATAACAGGATTTAATATAGCTGATTTTTTTTTACAAAAGTTTGATTTACTTTTAAGATTACGCTGTAAACTCGAAGGTCAAGGTCCTATAAGCTTCTCTTCCCAAATTTAAGCAGACCTAAATTAATGAAATTTAAAAACTATATTTTTCATTCACAACGCTGCTGATGGTTCGGTACCTTCACAGCATAAAAAACTAACCATCTTTGAATTTTTTTTAAAGAATGCGCATTTTTCAAACGAGTCATTAACACTACGCTTGTTTTAATATGAGTGCATGCAATTCGAGTGCAAAGCACGAGATAAGTGATAAGAATGTCTTCGCTGAAGCCGAAGGAACTTTAACAAAAGAGAATTCACTATCAAAAATTACTGTTTTAGTTTAAAAAAATCTGTGGGAGTATACAACAACCGAGCATGTAGAGCAAGGGAAATACAATATCGAGCGCGAAGCGCGAGAAAAAAGATTCATACGCCGCAGGCGCGCTCAAATTCACTACTGAGGCGAGCCGCGCGCGCAGCGCGTGATGAAATGTGCAAGCGACGCGGCCGGATGTTTTATTTTCAAACGGCTATTGACGAGGACGAAAATTGTGTGTAAACAAAATACAATCATTGCTTGTTACTCTAATTTAAACTAAATACTTTTCAGTTGAAAACATTTTTCATCTATTTAAAAATCAATTTTATTGTAGCCGAATACAAAAAAGTGAATTTTTTCTTTATTAAAAAAAAATCCTGTACTCAGCAGGAATATTGGTCACTATTTTTGTATGCTTGTTTGTTATCATGAACACTACATAAAAGTAATTTTAGGGTGGCCCTTTTAACCTAGGAAAAAAATTTCCAGTAATTTTTTGATTCACAGCAATTTTTCTAATAATAATAATAATAATAATAATTCCTTTATAATAAAACATTCATTTTCAGTAATTTTAATAATAATGAAGGCGATTATAAAAAGGAAGGTAAATGAATAAGTCTAAGAATAATTCTGGTTTTACAATTTTAAGCCGTGACTTGCAAATACGTTATGTTATTCAAGATAACATAACCTAATTCCATGTTTACAATATTGCAGTTAAATATTTATATTTTTTAAATTATTCTCGTTAATTGAAAATTGGAGTAATTTGTTGAAATCTCCTTTATTGAAAAAAAAATTTTTAATTAATTTTTGCTTGTATAAATTGTTACTGAAAGTTAATCTTGATTAGTTAGAGCCTCGGTGGCTCAGTTGGTTAGACGCTCGGACTTCACCTCAGAGGTCCGGGGTTCGATCCCTGAGCCGGTACCTCTGGAAACTTTGTGCAATATGTCGGGGGCACACTGCTCTCATCAGAACACTTGATTGCATTATAAATGCGTCCGTGACTGATGATATATACCGGGATATCTAACGTCAGTTCCACCCGACGTGTAGCATGCGAACGGGAATATATGGAAAAACCTGAAACTAGTACTAAAATGGAAAAAATAATATTTCCCGTCCCTCCTCATCATTAATGTAGATTTTTTTCCTACGAAATTAGTTGCAGGTAGAATAACAGGTCTTCGAACATTGGCTGAGGATACTATTTATGTAAAAATGTGGGACGGCAATACTTATCATGGAGTTATCCTACCTAGAGCCAATATATATGTACCTTGATTCCTGAATCCAAATTAAGAGTTTGAAGCCCAATCCTGCTATATACGAACGGAGGAGTTCCATCAATATGCCTCATTTCTAAATCTTTTACCTCCAATTCACCCTTTTATTCGTGATATTCATATTCCGAAGCATGCTTTCATGAAAATAAGAAGTAGCCAACTTTATTCAGTGGAGAATTTCGAAGTGTACGATAAAGACCAACATAACCATACGAGAGCAAGCGAAGGTGTAAGAAGGAAATTTACTAGAACCCAAACATGTGTACATAGGAGTGCCACCCAAAGGAGTGTACAGATCATTTTTACACCACTTGAAATCCTGATTAGAGTTATGCGGTGGATTAGGCTTGTTATTGTCAAGAAGGACGTGTCGATTTGAAAGAGCTGTCGATTTTCCGTTTTAAATTCATAAAATTACCCACACTACAGTTTTCATATAGTTTTTTGAATTTTTTTGTTCTGTAATAACATGCGTAAAGTTTATGACTAAGATTTGTGTATGCTTGTCAGACGCAAAAGGGGGCAATTATTTTATTTTAAATTGAGTGAAAAGAGGCATTTCAGACCAAAATAAAAATACCCCATCAATATTTGATATTTTCAAAATTTCTCTCCTAGCTCTCTTCGATCCTTGTCCAGTAACGCGATTTTATTTTAGTGCAAATTGAGTATGTTGTTTAGAGCACTAAATTAAACCAAAATTGACACTTGCTAACTTTTGCGGATTTAATGAAAGGTAGACCCCTTTTTAGCTCCATAGCGCGTGGGCTATTAGACGATGCGGAAAATTTACTCAGTAAATTTCGGTCTCAGAGATGGACGTCGAAGAGGAAAGGAAAATCAGAGGAAGGGTCTCTATACCTAGGGTATTTCCTTATAGACAAAATTTCATCAAAATGTTTTAATTTTTGAACCAAAATAATACACTTTCAACAAAAAATTTAATTTATATCAGAATAATTGACCTTTCTACACAAATTCATGATTTTCGAACGAACGTCATTGATCTTTAAAAAAGTAAATATATTTTTTCTACAAAAAATAGTTGAATTTTGAATAAAGCAAGCAAGTTTGAGAAAGTTACTAAAATTCTTCTCTGAAAAGGGCGACTTAAAACAAAAAACAAACGATAATTTCTAAACCACATAGTTAAATTTCTCACAAAAAGACCAAAGAATACTTCACCAAAAGTTATTCCGGAATGTCGCAGAGCAGTGTTTGGAAAATTTGGAAATGTACTAAATTTCATGCGTATCATGTCTTTTTCAATCAAGAATTTCATGGCGTTGATTTCCAAAATCGGGTTGCTTTTAGTCAGTGGGCACGTGAAGAAATAAAATAAAATCCCAACTTTTTTTGTTATTTATCATTCTCTGACGAGACGTCTTTTATGAAACATGGAATATTTAATCAACGCAACATGCATTACTGGAGTATTTAAAATCCGCAGTGGCTTCGTGAAGTCAAACACCAGCGTCCATGGCATGCCAACGTATGGTGTTGAATAATTGGCAACAAACTGATCTGTCCCCAGATTATCGAATGCAGCTTAAATGGTCCAAAGTATGCAGACATTTTAGAAAATGAATTGCCAATATTGTTTGAAGACGAGAGCTTATAAATCCGGCAGAAAATGTGGTTTCAACATAATGGTTGTCCGGCACACTATTCAGCCGTATCACGAGAAGTTCTTGATCGTGATTTCAATGGTCGTGGGATTGTTAGAGGCGGTCCGATATATTGGCTTGCATGATCACAAGATGTTACTTCACCAGATTTATTTTTTGGTGGCTATCTGAAAGACAAAGTGTAGAAAGAAAATCCAACAACACGTGAGAACATGATTGACCGAATTACAAGTGCATGTGCTGAAATTCAAGAAGATACACTCCTCCATTGTGTCAATTCATATGAATTACGGATAAATAAGTGCATTGAAGCCGAGCGACATCATTTTGAGCACTAACTTTAATTAAATGATGATTCCCTGAGTACCTCGAAACGAGAGAGGCGAGGGGACTCACGTTTATCAAGCACCCCGAAGGGAACAGAAAACTGCTACGTCCACGTCGTTACTTCTGGGCAACTCTAAAAGTAGTAATTTGTTTAAGACTAATTTCTACTATTGCAGAATCGTAAGCGTGAATTCACATTAACAGTAAAAGGGAGAAAAATTGAATTTCGTCGATTACAGCGCCATCTATTGCGAAACTAGAAAAATGTTTGAGACAAATCATACGCATTGTTATCCAAAGAATCCGAATATGAAATAAAAAATGGGGTTTCGATTTAAGATTTCGAACATACCCCCAGCCCTACCCCGGGCGGCGTTGTGGGGAAACCGATTTTAACATCAGTGTATGTAATACTCAGAATGATTAGACTTTGACTCATAACATTTTTTCATAGACTACCTATTTTTCGAGATATTTGAAAGTGTCAAGTTAAAAAAATCACCCTGTGTATGGGGCATTCTTTCTGAAAT
>JAWWLR010002754.1:0-12092 GCA_035041075.1 Acraspis erinacei
CGTAAACTGCTTGGAAAAAACCTTGAAAAAACCTTGAAGATCATCACCAAGATCAATACAGAGCTCACCAATGAATTCCTCGTTGAAATTTACTTCAGGAATGACACTGAACTCTTGGAAAACTTTGGTAATTTCAAAAAACTTCTAACTGACCTTGAAAGTTACAATTGAGCTATGACTTGGGTTCGTACCTGAACGTAGAATTTTCCGCTCTATCGATTCCAGATGTAAAAATGGGGGTTTCCATTTAAAAAAACAAAGTTCATCTTCAAAAAGCCATGAAGGTCAACTTCAAGGTCAAAATGAAGGCCATAATTGAATTTCTCGTTGAAATTTACTTCAGGAATCACTTTCACTGTTTTGACAAATATTTTACTTGTGGAAATATCCAACCGTCCCGGGACTTTTTAGACACCCTGTATGATATGTCGTTAGGGAAAGGAACTCAAGTCTAAAAAGTCTATTCTTTGGTATTTAATGTTATTAGTAGATTCGAAATCCCTCTTTAGTATTAAAAAGGAACTAAAATGTTAGCTGAAAAATTGTATTTGTTATTGAGCTGCACAATGAGGAGTGAACCGCTCATTTCGACGCGTGCGAATGGCCCGTGAAATCGATCCCCACCACATTCTACACATGCAGTGTTGCCAGATTGGCCCAACACCATCACCGTACGAGGATCTGCAAATTTTTCGTACAATTCCCGTATGTGGATAAGGAAATTTACCGTACTGATTTACTGTTCTGATTATGTTGGAATTTTTAGTAAAATATGGCGAAAGATTCAAATGTATGCTAAAAGAGAACTTAAAAATAGTTATAAAAGGCCTGCAAAATGTAATTCATATTCGTGCTTGCGAGCCGTGCCAGGTATTGTATATTAGACCTACAACTAAATATATCAAAAAATAAGTACGTACTCGATTAAAATTTCCGTACAATTATCGTTCTTTTTTTTACAGCAATCATAAGTCGTGCATTGCTCAAAATTACCGTACATGTACCATAATTATCGTACGTCTAGCAGCACTGTACACGTCTGTTGGTTTTGTGTCCGTGGTAGTGAAGGGCTCGTCCGATGCACTGAACTATAAGTGAGCAGATAACGTCGTAAGAGAAAACTACGCACGTTAACCCTTTATCAAAAAATTACTGTATTAAAAGTTTTAAACTTCTGTAAAATTAAGTGCCAAATTTTGCGGTGCTGCGATTTCGGCGCAGCAGTCTCTGTTGTATAATCGAGGACTGACATCGTTCTCCAAGCCTTTGAGAAAGAAAATATATTCATGAACAAATTCGCGGCTCAGGCAGAATAAATCAAAACACTGCAAAGTAGAAAAAAAAGGTGGAGATGTATGCAGACCTTCACAGAAATAACTAGGTTTTGCTTTAGAATCCCTTTTGGTTCCAAAGCAGTTTGAACAAAAATAAACCCCACTTTCTGAAAAGGAATATAATATAATAAATAAGCTATAAATGACACATTGCTTGCTGTTCTAAAGTATGCCAATTTTAACTGAGCCCACTTCGACATTTTGTTTAATTAATAAGATAATTCTTATTTAAAGCACACAGGTATTTGAATTCCGGTCGACATAACTTAATGAAGGTGAATTTGCAGGTTATGTAGCAAACTTGTCAACATAAAGGCATATTCATGTACAAGAAACTTTTCATCTCAAGTCATCGGTCGGAACTGTAAATCGATCCCTAACTTACAAGCTCTACTTTGCAATTTCAGCCGCAACTTTAGTGAACATCCAGTTTTTTCTGTATTAAAAATAAAGATGCAACGACTGTACACAAAATATTAGATCGAAGTGATTCCTTTCTGCCCTGTGTCCACCCACCTCACTGTCGAGGGGCGTAACCATGGCTTTGATTAAGCGCGGTTTTACTAGGATAAGTAGATGATAAGTAGATGATAAGTAGATGATAAGTAGATCATAAGTAGATGGCCGTTTGCTTCCAGTCGGACTCTGCGGTGCTTCTCCAACCATTTTTTACAAAGCTACATGCCTTCATATGGATACTTTTAGAAGGCGTGAATCAGTGTTCGGTTGAGCATCGCACAATTTTTGTTGAGGCTTTTTTTAAAAGTGGGGTTTCGGGGATATTGCTTGACCAGGGCGCTTCCCTGATATAAGCGTTTGTGATTTTTTCTTGTGAGGTTTCTTGAAATCAAGGGTCAACACAAACAAGCACTGCACATTAGGCGAACTTCAGGAGGGCATAACTCAACAAATCGCCAACCTGTCTCCTGCAATGTTAGGGAATGTGTTCGACAATTTTGGTGCGAGACTGGAAGCGTGCATCATCATAGAAGGGCACCACTTGAAGGACGTCATCTTCAAATCTTAAACTGATGAAATAGGTTTCTCCAATGCTATTTTCTTTAATTTATATTAACACCATTCTGTAATAACCAATAAAATATTTTTTATCACTCTTAATATCTGTGTTATTTGTACTTTAAAACCGTCAGATCTTTTTGCCGCTCCCTGTATGCAGTATCAACTTGAATGTGCTGACGGAGAGAGTGACTTTGCAAGATAAAAAATATCGCATTGGTGAGATCCATTTTAGTGTTTTATTATGCGGATTACATTTTTATACATGTGTTTGTCATTGAAAAGTGTCAATTAACGTATTTTACATTTGAGAAAAGAATAAACATTTTATTCCATTGCAATGGTTCAAACCTTTTTTCTTTATTTTTTCTTGGACAGCTGGTGTATGCGTCATGAAGTACGACAATTTTGTCTGCTGATGTGCGCTGCTCGGCCTCATGGCAGTAAAAGGTTCTTGCGCAAAAAATTCTTTCTGAGCCGAATATTATATCAAAATGATAATTTAGGTTACAAAGTTCATGAATTTATATTCTTCTGCACTTAAATAAAGTGAAACATCAATTAGTAATTTAAAATTGAGTCTTGAAACTTCGAGTTTACCAGCAGGATTTTCAGAAGGTTTAAAAAATGTTTTAAAAATGTTTAAATTTTACTGAATTTCATTTTATTATTTGATATATTGCATATTTCACACTGCAGAAAAGTTCAAGGAAATAAAACTGGTAACCTAATACAACAAACTGATATAATATTTGGGTCAGCAACCATTTTTTCTGCAAGAAATTAAAAAATTACTGTCTTCCACTTCGAGGATGAGGGGTAAACACTGGAGTTTCTCTGGGTTCGGGTGCAAGCAAGCCTTGTCTTTCCCTCATATGCCTATTTTTTGCAATTATTCCACCTTCAGACTCACATGATCCATCTGCGTAGACCACTTTTGCACCTGGAATCACTATTAATGCTCTGTTAAAAATTGATCTCAGAACTTTACAACATGTGTATGGGGCATTCCACACAATATTTGCCACGAATTTTTTTTCACGTAAAATATTTTTTCTTGTTTAACACGCAAAAATATTCGATAAGTACTTTGTATTTCAATATGATACGCAAATTTGTCGAGAAACTTTTTATTAACATTTTATGTTTATAAAAAAAACTTTTTCAATTGCTTATACTGCAATATTAAACAAAAATATGACAATTCATTCCAAAGATAAAATATGAGACTTTTCCTCAACTTTCGAATAAAGTATATTAAAATGCACTTTAATTATTTATTTAAAAATCACAAAAACTTTGGGAGGGTCTAGTCAAATAAGGTAAATGCACCTATTTGCGTCCGTGTAAGCGTAACGACAGAATTTAAGACCAATAAAAAAGTGTAATCCATTTCGATTCGCTAGAAAACTGCTACTGATCTAAGAATATATATTATTGTATAGAAAAAGTTTTTGTTTTGAGAAATGGACACAAATTACACCGGAAAATCTTAAAATCACGCAAAGATATCATTGTACGTCGTTTTATTCGCCTGGGTCGCTTTTGTATGTATTTGCGTCCACATTTTTGCCTGTATTTGCGTCAGGACGCAAACTGGTACTTGATGCGACAGCACCATTTTGCGTCCGGTTCGATTGCAATGGTTAGAACGCAAATAGGGACAGAATTTGTAGGACCCTATTTGCGTCCGCTCTTCAGAGGTTATGATAGACTCAAATTATTCCGATCAAACTTATGTCACTTTATAGATTTTACTGCAGAAAAAAAGCAGGGCATATCGAAAGACTGGTATTTATCGCAACATAAATACACTCACAATTCAATTATTTCAAATACTTTAAACATACGAACGCACGCATGTGTGTTAAAATATTATTGCCCTGCTTAGCAGCTATTGCGTAAAATAAATAATTCACTGACCGTTTATCTAATAAAATTACATTTTTGAATAGCTTGTTCAGCTGAATTGCATACGACACTTGACTTATCTGGAAATTATTTTCCACGATCCGCAAAAACGACAAAACTTATAGTTCATTTCGGAGTCACCTCTACTAAGAATTTGCTTTCTGCGCAATACTGAACACAAATGACCACTTATTGTGCGAGATATGAAAAATGAAATTCGTATTATATTTCTGAATTTCGATAAAACACATATTTAAATGGACGCGCATGTAGAGTATTGTTAATAGAATAAAATAAGTACTCCTGATGAATCAATAAGTATAAAAATTCATTAAATTTACTATTTCTAATCAGGTTTGGGCGCAAATAGGTGCACGGACGCAAATAGGTGCATTTAACTTATAAGCTTTTATATCAGTTAAAAAATTTAATTTTTCAATTTTCAATTATTCCATGTTGAAATTGCTTAAAATAATAAAATTTTGAAAATTTTAAATTTCATTGATGATTCTTTAATTTAGAGCATTGAAAATGATAACGTAGATTTATATTGTTGGAACTGAATGTGACCTTTGAATTCCACATAATTTATGAAAGTTAAAAATTCTAAATTTTCGGTTTATCTGCATGTCATTCAAAGTTGTTTATTTGGGTTTAAAAATTCTTAAACATTCGAATACAAAATTTTTTAATTAAAACATTTTAAAAAGACAATTTAAAAACTTTACACTTAAAGAGTTCCAATTTGAGTGCTCTAATTCTTAGTTTCTTAGAGTTCGATTTTTTAAATTTTATTAATCGTGAAAAATGTTTGCTAACGAGAACGAGGCGGGAAATGACCAATAATTTTTTTTTTATAAAAATGGCCACTCTGTTATATGTAGGCGTACATACTTAAAAATTAGTACTTATAATATATAAAGTTTGATTTTCAAGCACAAAAATTGTCACGTTCATTGTGACATTATAAAACTAAAATGACAAAAATGCAACAGAAAATATTTTAAAGACGAAACTTCAACAGAATGATTTAGAGGGCCCCGAGATTGTACGAAGAAGATTAATGTATCCCCGAAACGGCTTCTATAGCAGACCTGCAGTGTATTTGACTAAACTTTATTTATTTAATTTGCGTGACGAATTAGTTTCGCCCTTTCCAATCCCCCCCCCCCCCCGACCCCACTTGTTGGTATCAAACTAAAATTTATTTGGAGTGGATCGGATACGTAAAAGGGATTTAAAACAATTTCGATGATTTCACGAGATTGTAAAGGATTTGAGGAGATTTCAAAAGATTCCAAAGTACACTGAAACCGCGGTTATATCCTCTCTCACTTATTTCCCCTCGCGCTTACATCCCTGCCTAATTCTCAATTATATCCGCTCGACATCCACTACCTTGCAGTACCACGTGACAAATAAGCCAATGAGAGCGCAGCGCGGGCATTTCTGCTTCGCTGAGCCGCATTGGTGGGATCCCCTTCCGGGAGGATATAAGTGAATGTTTACGTTCTCGGACAGCGGATATAAACGCGGTTCGAGTGTGTATCTACGGATCTTAGAGCTTTTAAAAAGATTTAAAGAAATTTCAAAGAATTTACAAATATTTTTAACAATTTTAAAGGAATTTTAAAGAACTTTAATAAGTTTTAAATGTATTTTATCCATTTTAAAATATTTAATTATATTTGACGGATTCTAGAGACTTTAAGGAATTAGGAAGGATTTTCGCAGATGTCAGAAGATTTCTAGAGATTTCAAGAGTTTTTAAACGATGTTAAGATATTTCTAGAAATTTTCAGCATTTTCGAAATGTTTAGGATCAAATGAAAGGATTTTAAAGTATTTAATGTGCAACCGAAGTATTTTACGATATTGCGAAGGACATTAAGAGATTTTATTGGGATTTTAAAGATTTCAATAATTTTGAATGGAGTTCAAAACGTTTGACGAGATTGTAAAAGCTTTTGATGATTTAAAGGAGTTTCAAAAAGTTCCAAAGTTACAGATTTTAGAGGATTTCGTTAAATTTTAAAAGATTTAAGGAATTTTCAAAGGATTTTCGAATATTATAAACGATTTTAAAGGAGTTTTCACAGATTTAATGGGTTTTCAAAGACTTTAATGTATTTAAAAATATTTAAAGGGATTTAAATGTATTTAAAGGATTAATTGCAATGACCACGAAATTGAAGGATTTTAAAGAATTTTCAAATTATTTAAACAATTTAAACAATTTTAAGGGGTTTACGGAATTTCAGAACTGGAATCGAATAGAAGGTTTAAGAAAAATATGCATAAGTCACATAAAATTACAAAAAAGTAGCATGCAATTTCGAAAAGTCTTCAAGAATTGGCATTCAATTTTTAAAGAAAACAAAAAAGTGTTGAAGGACTAACACGATAACTTTATTTGTTTAAGAATATATGTAGGGTACATGATTCTTATTGATTCTTAAATGTTCTTTGCACAATTAGAAAAAAATATTTACAACAATGCTTATTCATTTTGAATACCTTCCAAATAAAATTAACCAACAGTTTGAGCTTCAGATTTGATGTTTTATAAATCGAAAATATTGCATTATTCATTTTTCAGTGGTTGAAATTGAAATTAATATTAAATATTTTTTACTTAAAAATGGCTTGTTATTGAAAAAAAATTAATAGTTTGAAAACAGATTGTCACAATTAGAAATTTTTCTATGTTACATGCTTTTAATTAGAGATTTCCTAGTTCTAAAGCTTTGATGAAAAATTATTAAATTTTTAATGTTCTCAATATAATGATCATAATAAAAAGGTTGAAAGGCATAAATCTTAAAAAAGCGAAACATAGGCAAAAATTCGTAAAATAATACGAATAAGTAAGATTTTCTTTTTTATCAAAACAATGAGAAGGCAATGTTTTGAAACACGTAAATAGTTGTCTTTGAATAACAAGCACCAGTGTGGCAACATAACAACAGCAATAAACAAATCATCATATTTTCAAAATCTTCAAGAAATTTTAATAAATTTCTTTTTTTTTAAATAATTTGAGAGAATTTAAATTATTTTAGGGTGTTTTAAAAGATTACAAGGCATTCTTATTAACTTTCACTAATTTAAAGGTAATTCGAAGGATTTTAAAGATTTTAAGGTATTTTTTTAAATTTCAGTGTATTTTTAAGAGCTTTGAAAAGTTCCAAGGGATTTCAAAAGATTTGAAATACTTTAAGGTATTTAAAGAAAGTTACGGGCTTTTTAATATATTTCAATAATTTGAAGGGATTCCAAAGAATTTTTAAGATTTTCGGGTATTTTTGAAAACTCCAAGAAACTGTTAAGAGCTTTAATAAACTTGTAGTGTATTTCAAAGAATTTAGAATATTTTCGGATGTTTCAAAAGACTCCAAGGAATTTTTAATAAATTTCAATAATTTGAAGAGATTCCAATGGATTTTAAATATTTTATAGGTATTTTTAAAAATTGCAAGAAGTTTTTAAGAGCTTTAAAAAGCTCCAAGGGATTTCAAAAGCTGTGAAGTACTTTAAGGTATATTAAAAAAATTACGGAATTTTTAATAGACTTAAATAATTTGAAGGGATACGAAAGTATTTGTAGGATTTTGGGGTACTTTTGAAAATTCCAAGAGAAACTCTTGAGGGTTTTAATAAATTTCTAAAGGATTTCGTAGGATCTGGAATATTTTAGGATGTTTGAAAAGATTACAAGGAATTTCTAATAAATTCTAATAACTTGCAGGAATTATAAAGGGTTTTAAATATTTTATGGTATTTTTGAAAATTTCAAGGAATTTTTAAGAGCTTTAAAAAGTTCCGACGGATTTCAAAGTATGTGATGTATTTTAAGGCATTTAAAAAAATACGGAATTTTTAATAGATTTCAATAATTTGAAGGGATTCCAAAGAATGCTTAAGATTTATGGTATTTCTAAAAAATTCCAAGATGTTTTCAAGTGCTTTAGTAAATATATAAGGGATTTCAAAGCATGTGGAATATTTTCGCGCGTTTCTAAAGACTCCAAGAAATTTTTAAAAGTGTTCAATCATTTGAAGGGATTCTAAAGTATTGTAAAGATTAAAGAGTACATATTTCAAAAAAATCTAAGATGTTCTGAGGGATTTCAAAAGATTTGAAATATTTTAGGGTATTTCGAAAGATTCGAAGGATTTTTCTTTAGGCTGTAATAATTTGGAGGGAATCCAAGGGATTTTAAAGATATTATGGTATTTTTAAGAATTCCAAGGAATTTTTAAAATATTACTAAAGTTTCACGGAATTTCATAAAACGTGAAATCTTTTCGCGTGATTTCAAAATTTCAAGACATTTTTGATAGAATTTAGTAATCTGATAGGATTCGAAAGGATTTGAAAGATTGTACGGTACTTTCAAAATTTCAAGGAATTTTCAAAAGATTAAGATGGTTTCAAGGTATTTCAATACATGTAAACCACTTTAGAGCCTTTTAAAAGATTCTAAGAAATTTTAATTAAATTTCAATAATCCAAGAAGTTTGCCAAGGTTTGAATATATTTCAAAGGGTTTCATACGATTTGAAATATTTTCGGGTTTTGAAAATATTTCGAGAAATTTGTAATGAATTCCATTAAATTAAAGGTATTCCAAAGAATTTTAATGATATTAGGGTATTTTTTTAATTTAAAGGAATTTTTAAGAGATTTAAAAACTTTCGAGGGATTTAATTTAAGTCGATTTTTGTCCAATTATTTTCTGTTCTACCTCGTAGTATATAGAACAAAGCATTCAATGTAACAACAAATATTTTGTAAATACTTATACAAACATTGGCTCCTAGTTTAAACAAGGGCTCGAAAAGAAATTAATTTTTGTTGATCGAACGTTATCTGTACCCTTGTTTCTTCCTAGGTTTCAATTAATATTTTCCTCTCACTTCACCTTTTCATAGCTTTTAATAACCGGTCTATTAAGTCAAAATTATAAATAAAAAAACTTTTAACAAAAATGTAGTAGCCCCATTTGACCAGAAATTGAAATAAAATAATATGAATAAATAAGGGAATAAATAATAAAATTATCTGCTAATATAAAAAAGAGCATGATACAGGGTGACCAAAGGTTAGAGAAAATCTGGAAATCAGGGAAAAGTCAGGGAATTTTGTTGTTAGGGAAAGGCAGGGAAAAGTCAAGGATTTTGAAAAAAATTGCAAGACTTAGGAAATTTTGGCAAAAAGTGCTTAAGTAACTGTCAACGATTTTAGGGTAATTTAATTTTTAGGGTAGCTTTGACAATTCTAACATATATAAAAAAAAATTTAGGGTATTGAAAATTCAACGGAATTTTTAAGAGCCTTAAAAAGTGTTAAGGGATTTCAAAAGATGTGAAATATTTCAGGGTCTTTTCAGAGATTCAAGGAATTTTCAATAGATTTCAATAACTTAAAATGATTCTACAAGATTTTAAAGAGTTTAGGGTCCTTTAGAAATCGAATAGTCTAGGGCATTTTAGAAGATTCTGAGCTATTTTAATACATTTCATTAATATGAAGGAATTCCAAAAGATTCTTAAGACTTTAGGATAGTTTTAAACGTTCAAAGAAATTTTTAAATGATGAAATATTTTAAGCAATTTTAAAGTTAAGTTTGTACATAAATAAGCACACATGTACTCACAGTTTAAACAAAGATTCGAGAAAAAAAATACTTTTATTGATCCAACGTTATCTCTGCCCTTGTCTCTGCCGAGTTTTCAAATAATATTTTTCTTTTTCATCATCGTTTATTATAATTTCTATACCTGAGCTATAAGGTAAACATTACAAATAATTAAAAAAATACATTCAGCAAAAACATAAAAGTCCTATTTGAGCAGAAATACAAATTAAATAATATAAGGAAATGAAATAATAATAAAATGATCTGATAATTTAAAAAAATCCGCATGGTACAGAGTGATGAAGGGTGAAAGAAATCCTGAAAAATAGGGAAAAGTCAGTGATTTAAAAACAAATGGCAAAAGTCAGGAAATTTAAAATAAATCGGGTTTCTGTCACATCCATAATACGTCTCCGAAAATTCATTGTTTGCTTTAATATTTTAACCACATAATCTGAATCTATTCAAATGATTAAATCTTTGGAATTCTCTACGAATTATTTGATACATTTGGTAATATTTGTAAAATTATTTCAATCTTTTTTGAACTTTTTGGGAAATCACTAAAGTATTTCTAAACTCTATCTGAAATCTGTGTAAAATTCTTGAATCCTTTGTGAGATCTTTTAGGTCTATCCGAAATCTTCGCGTCATATTTTCAATCTTTGTGAAATCTTTAAAAAATCATTAAATTTTATAAATTTTTTGTAAATATTTGGTAATATTGTTCAACATATTGAAATCTATGGAAAATCATTAGAGTCTTTGTGCAGAGTTTTAAATGTACCCGAAATTGTTAAAATCCTGGAAATCATTGTATAACCTTTTAAATTTATCTGAAATCTTTACGAAACATTTGAAATATTTGGAAAATCATTGACATTTTTGTGATTTCTTTTTAAATCTTTGTGGAATATTTGAAATCATGGTATATTATTGCAATCGTTGTCAAATCTTTTTAATTTATCTAATATCTTTGGGAAATCATTCAAATCTATTTGGAATTATTGCGAATTCTTTAAAAATCTTTGCGAAATATTTGAAATATTTTTGAAATAATTCCATTAATATTTGTGAAATTGTTGAAATCTTTGCGAAATCTTCCAAATCTTTCTAAATCTTTGCAAATTTATTGCAATCTCCGTCAAATCTTTGTGAAATATTTTTCATTTATCTGCAATCTTTGCGGAACCTGTAGAATCCTTCCTATATCATTCAAATCTGTGTGAAATCTTCGTGAAATCATTGTGAATCCTTTAAAAATCTTTGCGGAATATTTTAAATATTTTTGAAATATTCGGTAATATTTGTGAAATATTTGTGAAATCTTAGAAATCTTTCAAAATCATCCAAATCTTGGCTAAATCATTGCAATCTTTGTCAAATGTTCGTGAACTCTTTTTAATTTATCTGAAATCTATGCGGAAGATGTTAAATCTTTGGTCAATCATTAAAATGTTGGTGCAGTCTTTGAAATATTTGGGAAATTGTTTAAATATTTGAGAAGTCTCTAAAATCTTTGAGAAATCATTGAAATATTTGTGAGGTCTTTGAAATCTATATCCGAAATCTTTGAAGTCATTGTGAAATCATTGAACCTTTTGTGAAATCTTTTAAATATAGCCCAATTCTTTAAAATCTTCATGAAATCATGGTGAATCCTTTAAAAATCTTTGAGAAATATTTGAAATATTTTTGAATTATTCGGTAATATTTGTGAAATTATTGAAATATTTGCTCAATTATTGCAATGTTCATCAAATCTTCGTGTAATTTTTTTTAATTTATCTAAAATCTTTGCGAAAGCTGTAAAATATTTGTAAAATCATTCAAATGTGAGTGAAATCTTTGTGAAATCATGGGGAATCATTTAAAAGTCTTTCCGAAATATTTGAAATATTCATTAATATTCCTGAAATTATTAAAATCTTCGAAATCTTTGCTAAAGTATTGAAATCTTCGTCAAATCTTTGTGAAATATTTTTCATTTATCTGAAATCTTTGCGGAACCTGTACAATCTTCGGGATATCATTCAAATCTGTGCAAAATCTTCGTGGAATCATTCTGAATACTTTAAAAATCTTTGCGGAATATTTGAAATATTTTTGAAATATTCGGTAATATTTCTGAGACCTTTGTGAAATCATTAAAATCTTGCTGCAATCTTTGAAGTCTTTGTAAAATCAT
>JAWWLR010002776.1:930-12090 GCA_035041075.1 Acraspis erinacei
CCCCGCCCATTCTTGCGGTCTCCCCTCCTTGTCTAAAACTCATTATCTTTGTCTTTTCTACATTTAAATTCAGCTTTTTCCCATCTAAGTAATTCGTCAATATAAGTCAAACGCCGTCTTTTAGATCACGAATATTGCTATCATTGTCCTTCTATCCCTTTTAATCCTTTTATTTATCAAACTTTAATTTTGATGGATTTATAAGGGATGGTGTTACTTCTACTGCATCAATACTGTATCATATCGTTACTATATGCATATATAAGACCCATAATGTGGCCTTAGTTTGCATTAGGTGTCGTTTTACCGATATTTAAAAAGCTTAGTTTTTATTAGCATTAAACATGTCTGCTTACGTACCAGCAAAGTAGCATTCGCGGGAGGTTTTACTTTTCTTTTTCAATTCGAAGGAAAGTGCTACTGAAAGTCATCGATGACTTTTGGAAACTTACGGCGATTATACTCCATCGAGTAGACCGTGTGAGCACTAGTTTCGAAAATTTAAAAGTGGCGATTTCGACACGGAGGGCATTGAACGTCAAATGCAATATACTCATCAGAAATATCGGGAGTTGATCGTCTTACCATTTCTAGACGCTCGGAGGCAATGGGAATGTTTCTAAAGCTTGGAAATTGGGTGCCGTACGAAATGTAGACAAGAGATTTGGAAAGGAGAGTTTTATCATGTAAACAGTTATTTGAACGGCAAAATCGGAAAAGTTTTCTTCATCGTACTGCCACTGAAGATGAGATGTGGATTCATGATGATAATCCTAAGAGTAGGAATTCGAGTTTTCAGCCCGGCAAAACATCAACATTGAAACCAAAATCGAATAGCCATGGATCGAAGCTTATGGTTTGTTTTTGTTGGCATTAGTCGAATGTAGTGTACCATGAGATGCTCCAATCTAACAAAACCATCACTGGCCACTGTTATCAAAAACTACTAATGCGATTGAGCCGAGCATTAAAGGGAAAACGGCTGCAATACGAGCAGCGACGAGGTAAAGTTATTAATCTGCATCACAAAATTCAGCTCCACGTTTGAAAAAACTGTCAAAACTTACTTGCAAAACGCTGAAATCAAAACTCCTATCCCACCTGCCGTATTCTCCACAATTCGTGCCATCTGATTACCGTCTATTGAGACAAATGACTTACGGTCGATCAGAGCAACAATGCACTTTTTATGAAGATGCAAAAAAATGGGTCGACCCGTGGATAGCTTCAGCAAAATTTAAATGATAAATTTCGAAACAATTTTTGGTTAAATAATCCCAAGGTTTTACAAAAAAAATCTTTAAATATGTAGAAGAACCTTAAAAAAGTATTTCTTAAACAGCTAGTTAACGTTTTATCCGAGTCTGTGAATCTTCAATAAAAAAGATAAATTCCTTATTTAAAAAATGCAAGCATTGCACTTTTGCCATACATTTTTATTTAATTAATTGAATACAGGAGTATATTTCACATTATATATATTATAATTCATTCTTATTCTTCTTTGGGGACCTACTTGATTTATGATCATTTCTTCTGAGGTCATTCGGGTAACGTTAAAGTTTTCCATGTTTATTTTCACACGTCGCATACCGGAATCAATACATTTATATATCCCAGCAAAAATATCGAGAGATTGCAATATTGCAAAGACGTCACCATCGTTTGTTGATAATACAATTTGTTCTTGGGCTGTCATAGGCACATACTTATTTGTTTCTGTTCTAATTTGAAGTGATTTATTGGTAGGAAAAGTATATCTTCGAAGTTCTAATATATGGTTTCGATTCCTCTTGGGAATAAGTCTAATAAATCTGAGTTCTTCAAGTCCATATCCATGTATGTCAGAAGAAGGAAGCCTTGTAGATGAAGCTATGGACCTGAAAGGAGGAGGATACCTAACAGGAGGAGACCTGGATCTAGCACGAGGAGGAGATTCGGGAGGAGAACGGTTCAGGTCAATCTCATGTCGATGATTTGTTTCAGAAGAAAAATACGAAGGTGCGCCACGATGCCCACCAGAAACACGGTCAATATCAAGCGAAGATTTGGAGTGTGAACCCAACTCTGCAACAGGAAAGAGAGGATTACTTTTTGTTCAGCGTTGATAGCTTAGACTGTGACACTCCACGCTCATAAACCCCAAAAGTTATAAATCCTAAACCTATCAGCCCCAGGTCGCCAAACACTAAACTTATAGACCCCAAACCCATAAGCCTCAAACTCATAAGCCCGTGACCTATAAACCCCAAACTTACAGTCCCTAAAACTATAAATCCTAACCTATAAGCCATAAAGTTATAAACCGCCAAACCCATAGACCCAAAATCTATAAACTTCAAGCTCATAAACCCAGAAATTATAGTCTCCAAACCTATAGGCTTGTAAGTTTGAGGTTTATAGATTCGGGGTCTATACTTTAAGTTTTATGGGTTTAGGGTCTATAAGTTTGTGGTTTATGAGTTTGGGGTCTATAAGCTTAAATTTTTGGCTTTGTGGGGTTTCCGTTTATGGGGTTGGGTTGTATGGGTTCGGAGTTCATGGCAACGTGGATGAACGCATTTGCAGTTTCATTTCTTATTATGTAATAATGTATATCTTTTTTATGGATATTACGTTTATGATTTAACGAAAAAATGTATGTGTAAATAAGACCAAATTTGCACAGTTTAAACTCGTGTGCGCAAAATTTTTCCAAAAATTGAGAAAATTGGTATTAGTCCTAAAGAATTCAGCCATCACTAGATTTTTGTCCATTTTCGTCCACTGTATCCCAGTATACACTAAACTAGACTTCCACGAAAAAAAATTTCGAGTATTTTACAGTAATTTTAATAGTGGCTTAAACTTGTACTTGCTCAAATAATATTGCTTATGAGCCGAAAAATGATATCCAATTTTTTGTAGGTACAACTGCTAATTAGAAAAAAAAAGAAAAAATGTATTGTCCCTTAAATGTTTATAATAGCAGCTATATTTACCAACAGATTTAGGGAAATTTGCTAAGATGAAGTACACAGTAACAACTAGGATCCACATTTTCTTAAACAGAAAAGTCTACACTTTTGAAGAATTTTGATAAGAGAATGATTGATAAGAAAAAGATGAATATTGTGGAAATTTTTTCGCTTCTTCTAAGTATAGTTAGTGTTTTATTCTTTGATCTTACTCATTGAGATTTATGATATTTTGCACAAATGGAAGATACAAAAATTAATTAGCACGCGACAGAAATATCTGTATTTGTTGAAAAACATGATAAGATTTCATTGTTAGTACTCAGTATAGAATCTAAAGGACTCGAAAAAATTATACAAATTCAAAGACTTTAGAAATAATTCTAGATATTTTAAAAGAATTAATTAATTTAGAGATGGTCCAAAGATATAATGGGGGTAAAAAAATTAAAATTAAATCTTCTTTAAATCTAACTGCCGACTAACTATTCAATTTTTTTTCGTCAACTCTAATTTGTCACGTTTAATTATTTGTTTGGAATTCTTAGAGTCTTTGTCTTTTTGTGTTTATTCCCAATGCTCTTATTACTTCGTTTGAATTTTGTTGAATGCATTAAGATTTTTCAAATTATTTAGGTTCTTTCGTTTTAAATCATTTTAAATTGAAACGGAGTAGTTGACTTTGAGAAAGAGGGACTAATTGTTAATAAAATCGTTAAGTGTTCAACAACAACAAAAAAGAATTTTTTATCAGGAAGATCCTCTGCTAGGGGCTGCAATGACTTTTAATTAATGGGAGGCTCAAGAGTGTAGGACAAGATGCTCTAACGGAAATTGGCTCACAGGGTTATTTATGTGGGTGAAAGCATTCCTATAAAAAAAATTTAATTTTCATCCAATGAAGATTTCAGTTTCACTCTTCAACACCAAAAATAGGATGACTTATCTATTCTACTAAAATACAAAAAATTTTAAACTAAAAAGACAGATTACCATAATAATAGTTCAATATTCACCCAAAAATATTTTAGTTAACTTTTCAAAACCAGCATATGAATTTTGATCAGAATCCTATATCTTTAGTCAAAAAATTCATTTCCAACAAAAAAAATGAATTTTCAACAAAATTAGTTAAATTTTAACTAAAGGTATGAACCAGTAATTAAAAAGATTAAGTTTTACAAAATAAATAAATTTTCAACCAACTAGATGAGTTTTCAACTGAAGAAAGTAAATGCTCCACCAACCATAGAATTGTTAAATTTTCAGTTTGTTTTATTCGTAAACAGAACATTAAAAGTAAAAAAAATCCATTTTTGGCCGAACGACACAAGCTAAAAAAAAATCCAATATTTTTTCACCCAAGAATGAGCTACAAGAGTTTAGTTAATAATTGTTTCACGGAATGATTAGTTTTGGTTTTAAGGGTGTAAATGAAATTAAAAATTAAAATTTTGGATAAATGACACAAGCTATGAAAAAAATTAATAGTCGGCGGCTGCTATTCCAAAATAGAGCTAAAACACATCCAAATTTGTCACGAATAATTTTTTGATAGGACTTGTAGTTTTTGCTTTAATCGTAATAAATTCCCCCTAAAAAAAAATAATTTAATTTGTTGATAAACTGATTTGTTAATAATAATTTTTAGATAGGACGAGTAAATGTTTGATTTTTATCAAAGTATGTGAACAGATTCATTAAAATAAAAGATATTGTTAACAAGTATTATTCATCATTATTATAAATGACTTCATTTAAAAAAAGATGCATTCTTTAAAAGAGGTGAAACTTTTTGAAGCAAACGAGCAGATTTCTTGACAGTTTGAACATTGTTCAGGAAATGAGATTCAAATTTCTCACAATTTAAAAATAGGCTAAACAGACAAATTGATAACACATTTTTAATAACAAGAGTATATAAGATTTTGAAACATTAATTCGACTCATTATTTTTAACCACTTTATAGGTATTATTTAAGAACTAAAATAACCATTAGATTCAGACTATAACGCAGAAATTTCTGAATTCTAAAAGGTTTCTTTGTTATTGAAATTGTTTATGATTTTTTTCTCAGTTTAAACAATATTTTGAAGCAAAATAAGTTTCATAAACCATTAAGATACATGTAAGATAAGAAATAATTTTTCTTGGGGAAAAATAGCAATATTTTCTATTTGCTAACTATTATTTTTAAAATCAGCAAATTGATAATAAAGCTACACTTGTTAGAGTTACCAACGAAACCGTAGATAATTTTTGGTTTAACAAGTTTGTCTTTTCATTTTTTTGTCTCTTATGTCGTTTTTCCAAAAAAAAACTAATCTATTTTATTTTTAATCTTATTTTTGACGATTAAAATAAAATGACTCTTCCCATCTAAAAAGTATTAGTAACAAATTATAACATCGTTTTTGGGTGAACAACTTTTTTCCTTTTATTTATTTTTTTTGCTTTTTAATTTTGTTTTTTAAAGTCAAACAACTACTACGTATCCTATAAAAATTTATTGATGGAAGAATTGCTGATACTTTTTCGATGCACAATTTTTATTGTTTTGTGCTTTTTCGTATATTGCAGTTTGACTGCAAAATGATCATTATAGTTGAGTACAATTTTTTGCTTCAAAATTGAACTATTTGTTTAAATTAAAAACAGAGAAAAATAGAGAGTACCAACCCATTATAAATTTTAATTGATAGTAGAGGGCGCCCCCGAGATTAGGTAAATGAGCCCGGCCTTTTAACTCCTTGCAAGTGTTGGTCGCATGGACATAGTAGATATACTTCACGCACTCAATCTGATATAGCCCGAGTAAAATTCCCCGAGTAAAATTGTTGGATCGCCAAGTAAGGAATTTTTTACAGCTAAAATCTGAGAATTAATGAGCCAAGTTTGTGCTTTTTCACTGTTAAGCATTTGACCTAAAATTTTTCTTGCGTATTTTGCATTTCCATTTTGCTTTACTACTGACATACATGGATACATAGGGTTGGAACAATATTTTCTTACTTCAAGAACATTTTTGAACTAATAGAGATTAATCCCAAAGCCAAACCAAAATATAATATTTATTTATAATTATAAGTTATAATAATTATTTTTGTCCAAAATAGAAGCTGACAGGAGAATTTTCAACACAATAATTGGATATTTAACCAGAAAAAATTAATTCTGAACCCAGAATTTAATAGAAAATTTTTTTAAATTAATAGTCGAATTTTTAATCCAAAAGATGGAACTTTCTGTCCAAAACAAAATAATGTTGAACAAAATAGTTTTAGACCAGTGTTTATCAAAATAGTTGATTGTTCAATCGTCCACACAAGTAAAAATGATTTTTCCAAGGCCGGTATCGGGTGCTACTCTGAAAAACCGCACCCGATCTCAGCGAAATCGCGGTAAAATTCCCGCCATAACAACGTTTCACGAGCGTGAGATAGGTGGTTACACTCTGTGACGGAATCAATACGACGATCCGGCAAAAGTCTCGTGCAACCTGAGGACACGGAGCGACCCAAGGACGACCGCCTTCTGCATTTTCCCCACAAGTGTTTTCGCATAGTATTGACTGATCCTCCACATTTCTCTGCAACATGCCGTATATTCTCTTATCGAGGAGCTGTTCCCGGAAGTTTTCTCCTATCCAATTGTTTTAGCAGCCTCATCCGCTGCTTTGTAGAAAAACGCTCCTTTGCCCACTTCTTCGTTGTTCCTGACCATTTTAAGAAGAGGGTTTCTTCCATTTTCCAGTCTATGTGCTGCACCCCAAAATAATCCTGTTGTGAAGAAATTCAAAGATTGAATATTCCGTGACATGCTTTTTTTATGTGCATAACCTTTCGTGTCCCGATTCAAGGGATCTGAGCTCGTTCTTCGTCCATGGAATCACTACAAATGAATAGAGTACTACCGGCTCGGCGAGCATGTTAGTTACAGATACTTTGTGTTTTGCCGATAGTTCGGAAAACCAAATCTGCCGGATGAGCCGTTTATATCTGCTTGGGAGAGTATCTTTTATAGATGTCACATCCTGAATACGATTCTGTGGCACTCCCACGTACGTATAAGTCTCTCCAGCGCAAACGTGTCGTATATTGCTTCTATCAATGAGCTCAGGAACAGGGCGTGCAAATGAGGGCAGTAAAGATAGGAGGCGTAACATAAAATTTTGTGACTGTACAATAAGGATGGAATGTAAAGGGTTACAGAAAGGGTGGAAGACGTACTAGGAAGACGCTTCGGAAGGAAATCGAAGGATAAATTAATAAATAAAGAGGGGAAGATTCTAAGAACCTGAATGGAGGGCAGAGGATGGTCTGTGGCGAATGGTATGGTAACAGGGCACGAAGAGAGAGAATACACGTATGTGAGTAAGATAGGGGTATCTGTGGGAGACTTTGTGATAATGAATATGCAAGGGTGGGAGGAGGTAATGAAATGCGCAGTGGAAGGGAAGGTGGAATCGGACGATCAGCCATTAAGTTTGTGGATAGAGAGGGAGGTTGGTGGAAGACAGGCTGGGGAAGAAGGGTTGTCAGGGGAGAGGGTGTCATGGACGAGAGAAGCAATAGAGATGTATCAGGAGAAGTTGGGAAACGTAAGCTTTAAGGGTGAGTCGGTGGAAGAGATATGGGAGGATCTGAAAAATAAAGTAAAAGGGT
Organism: Acraspis erinacei; assembly: GCA_035041075.1. NCBI lineage: Eukaryota > Metazoa > Arthropoda > Insecta > Hymenoptera > Cynipidae > Acraspis > Acraspis erinacei. Next base: position 8,553 of record JAWWLR010002776.1, read on the forward strand.
GTGTGCAAAAGAAGTTATTTAGAACGAAGAAACAGGAATGGTGAAGCCGTGGTGGGATAGGGAATGTAAAATGATGAAGAGAAAGGTGAAAAGGAAGTCTAGGAAGTCGAAGGAAGGAACTGCGAAATGGGAGGAGTACGTAGAAATGTGGAAGGAGTTTAGGATAATGTGTAAGAAGAAAGAGCAGGAAAAGGAACGTGTGGAAGATAATTAATAGGTTTAGAAAACGTAGGGTGGGGATAAGTGAGAAGATAGGGAGTGACGAATGGAGGGAATTTAAAAAAAATTAATTTCAGGGATCAGACACACGGGAGAGAGATAAGGGGATTAGAAGAACAAGGGAGGTAGATGGCGAAGAGCTGAATGACGAGGAGATAGAGAGGCGGATAAGGAAGTTGAAATAGTCTAAGGCAGCAGGGTTTGACGGTGTAGAGAACGAAGTATGGCTGTTTGGCACACAAGAGGTAAGGGAGAGGCTGAAGGGGGTAATGAAAAAAGTGTGGAGGAGGGAGGGATTGATCGTACCATTGTATAAAAAAGGGGATGAGTATAGGCAGGAAAATTATAATGGAATTACGCTAATGAATACGGAGTACAAAATATACGCGATTATGTTGGCAGAGAGGCTGCGGAAGGATGTTGAGGAGAAAGGCATACTGTTCGAGACGCAGGCGGGTTTTAGGCTTAAACTAATTCATTTTCGGTTAAAGAAAATTGAAACTTTACACACTAATTAAGCACCGACAAACAATACAATAATTTAATAACTTTTTCCCATTATCCTGACCAGGATCATCAATATGAACGATTTATCAATTTTCCGGAGAGGGAGCCGGAGAAGCGGCTACGAGATATGCAAGAAAGGAAGCAGGTGCGCAATTTTACCACTCGAAAATAACGAAAAATAATGATTCGGGACTCATCCGAGGCTAATAATTGCCTCGCAAATCAACACAAAAAAATTTGTAAAATAAGTTCGTTTAAAGACTAAAAAGCCAAAATAAATAATAGTTAAAAAAAGTAAAAAGACCCGCTTTTATAGCAGATCGAACGAAAAAGTGAAAAATAATTTTTAAATAATAAGATTTTGTCGCAACAGCAATAGATAGGCAACTAACTCGATAAAATCAATTATTTTTCAGGCACTTTGAAATAATAGTGAAATGACGCTTTTTATATGATAAATTTATTATTTAAAAATTATTTTTCACTTTTCACTTCGATCGAATAGCAGCTGTTCGTGTTTCTTAATTTATAAATAGATTGTTTTTTTCACATATCTTGTAGTCGTAGATTTGTTTACACTCATTTAATAACTTTACATCAGCATGTGAGAATGAGTCTTGATAACTAATGAGATATTCATGGTCGGGGATAAGTGCTAAAAAGGTTTCGAGTATGCGTTCGGGTAGAGGTATGATTCGTTTAATGATGCCTTCTTCTTTTTCCAAAACTAGTGTTTTGACTATATATATGAACAACCCTTGAACGACTGCTACTTGGACGTTACTGATATCGATTATGTGTTTGTAGTTATGTTTGGTATTATTGAAGTTGTATCTTGTTCTATGTTCCACCTTGAATTCGCCAATAGTATCTCTTAATATCTTGGGAGTCAAGATTTGCGGATGTGCTTTTTGCATTATTATTAATGGTTTTAGTTAACTTTCGTGCAGTTTCTACTTCTTCATTAAATCTGTTGATTAATCCTTTATAATCTGAAGATGACAAATCGAGTAGCGATTTCAATATTTTTGTATGATTGATTAGGGCTGTTGCAATGTGTTTATTATCCTATATAGTTTATCAAATTCATTGTTTATATAGTCTAGATCGCTATTACTCAATGTTCCAAATAATGTTTTAGATATGTCACCTATCTTCTTTTTGTTGCAATCTTTTTAGGTGTATTTCTATTGTATTTATTTCATGTGCCTCATTGCAATCACGATTGCACACTTGACCGGCCAGTTGTATATTTTTCCTAGTGCTGTAGAGTCGATCTTGTCTATTTGTCAAGTTTACCCCAACTATCAGAGTCCAAGTGTCATGATATAAATGTACTTTTCCTATGTCTTCAATATAGAGATTACCAAAAAGTGTTGTCGTAGTTAGGTTGGCTGTGATAGTGTGTAGGAGACCAAAAAGGAAGATGAAAAGCATTTCTGTAATTAATCATAATAAGGCATTAGTTCGTTAGTATGCATCCTTATTCGCTCATTATTAAAAAGAATGATATAATTTTTGTTATCTAGTTTCTCAAGTATTACTGCTGGCCCTTTCCAGCTAGGTGCAAGCTTGTCTTTACAGTGACTGACTAATTTAACTAGATCACCGGATTCGTATATCCCCTGAGGTGATGCTATTCGTGAGTCTTGTATTCTTTTGTATGTTTCATTTTGTACCTGTATTCTCTCTTTGGCGTTTCTGAGGTATTCTTCGTGTCTACCTTTCCAAAGTTATATTAGGTCATCGTATCGTAGACTGGGTGTAGTAGCTAAAGAGGATGGTAGATTGGCGTCAAGTCTACCAAAAGTTGCTTGGAAACGTGATATTCCGATTCCTTCATGCTTAGTGGTATTGTAAGCAAAGGTTATGATTTGTATAACCTTGTCCCATTCGCTTCGCATATCTTCTAAACATGTTTTGATGAGATCTTTAAGCGTAGAATGCACTCTTTCTAAGCTACCATTGCTTTGCGGTGGGTAAGTGGTCGTTTTTATGTGTTTTGGAACAGATTTTCAAAATTTTGAATGTGTTCTGATACAAAATTAACTCATTGATTGGTTAAGATATTTTTGGGAGCTCTTCTAGTATTGTTTCACTTTCTGCATTCGTTAGTGGGATAAGCATCAAGTATTTCGTTAGCTGATCTTGTATGCTAAGTATATATTCGTTGCCTGAGGTGCTGACAGGTAACGGCCCGAATATGTCTATAGCTATTTTGTCATTAGGGTCGACGGGTGTGTCGGGTATAATAGCTTCGGCTATTATACTTTATCATATCATTTTCCATTCCTTTCCATTCACCCAATTGTCTTACTTTATCTATTGTTTTATTTTCACCGAAATGTTCGTTCATTATTGAATCGTGTGCTTTTCTTACTATGTCTTCTTTTTCTGTATAACAGCTTTGTTAAATAAATCATTCATCTGTTTCTCGACTTCTTCCTTATGAGACTCGGGCGGTCTGTAGGATTTAATGTTGATGATTTTACAGGTTTTTAATACTATCTCATTTTCTGTCAGGGTGCTTCACGGTAATGGGTCATTATCCAGAGTGGAGACGTCGCTGTATAATGATATAATTTTCCATATTTTATCCACTAATTGATCTTCCAGATGATCTAGTCTCGTTTTTGTTAGGAGATTCTTTATCCGGCTATTGTTGGATTGTTGTACAATATTTCTCTGTTCTTCTGAAATTTTCGTTATCCTGTCGATTGGGGTGTAATTTGGTAATTTTATTTTCAAAGGTTGTTTGTCGTAGTTGTAGAAAGGTAGAGTTATAACCCCTCCTCTTATGTGGTATATCCTA
>JAWWLR010002782.1:0-12089 GCA_035041075.1 Acraspis erinacei
GTTCAGGAATTTCCATTATTTTCTCGTATTTTTCAGGGCGCACAAGATTCCAGGAAATTCCCGGATATCTCGAGTCGCTAGAAACCCTGATTTTATACTGCCGAATTTCATACTTTTTAATTTTGAAATTTAAAATTTTAAAAATTGAATTCTTTTAAAAGATAGTTTAATTTTAAACGTAATCATAATAATTTATGTATTAGATGTTTTAATTTTAAACAGTTCAATGTGAGACGATCCGTTTTTAATGTGGAAATATTTCTTTATGGGCTTGTGAAAGAAATATATTTATATTGAATGAAAGAAAATTTAGTTTACATATTAATACAACAATCATTATGATTTCACTCGAACTGAAATATAATTTCCATTTTCGAAAATATTTTGAATACAAAACATTTAACTTTTGAGAATTTAAAATTATTTTTAGAAAGTAATGTATCAAGACACTAAATTAAAAAATTAGTTAAAACCTATTGTATAAATAATACTGGAACAATACGTTAAGCGCGCACTAATTAACCTTTCTGTAAATAAAAAACTCTGTTTATTCACCATGAAGGTGAAAGGATACATTTTTCTATAGATTTTACAGAAAATCGTATATGACTCGAGAACATTGTATATGATTTAAAGAAGTTCCTCCAATTATAGCGAAAAAAAAGCAATAAATTAAATATAAATGTCACAATTCTTTTAAATTTACATAAAATTATTACAAATAACAGATTATTTCTCACATTCACAAAGTGAGACTTGCTATGGTCAACATAATCCGACTCCGTACTTTCAACATTTTTATGATAGTTATTAAACATAAAAAATACGTGTTTGAGGTAGAATGAAATTCTACATTTTGAAATTGATTTGAATTTTCTATAAACAGAGCTGACACATATAAGTCACTTTTAGTTATTTTTTTCCAAACACTTTTTAATCACTTTTATAAAATGAAAATAACACTTTAGTAACTTTTCTTTAAAAAAATTAAAACAAAGAATCAAAGGATTAACCGCATTATTAAATTCAGATCTACACCCATTTCCCAGTTTTTTTCAATTCTTTTAAATCCCCTTAAAAACTACTGAATTCAATGCATTTTATTTAAATTTTCAATTTTTTAAATGCAACTTGAAGACTTTTAAATTCACCTTGAATTCTTATGGATTTTATCAGATTTTTATTCACTAATTCTATATGGGTTTCTTATATTTTTCGAGATGAAGAACTCCCAAGAAGAAAAATGGAAAAAATCTGGAATATATAGGTTATTTAAATTTGCAAACAGTTCTTGATCTCATCACCCTGTCAATTGTATGTACATTTTACTGATTTTTTTATACTGTTTATTTTGTGCAGTAAAGGTTGAGAACAATATAAATAAATTATTTAAAACCTTGAAGCAGTTTCAAGCTTCGAAGATGACCAAATGCGAGGGCTGTTCACTGAGATTTCATGTGACTCCCGAACTTACTGAAGTCCCTGTGGCGGTCAGTAGGAACCTCTGTCATCTACTGCGCAGTACCTTGGTTAGTCCCTTGGTTAGTCCCAGTAAGTCTCAGTTGGTCTCAGTAAGTCACGAGAACTGTTAATCCAGCCGGTCGGTGCGGCGAAATTCCGGTCGGAAATGTTCGTAACTCTGTCGGAAACATTCGGAACATCTGTTTTAAGTATATTTTAAAAAGTTTGTTGACGAAAATATTTTGAAAATTTTTGTCTGTTTAGCTGATCAGAAAGTGTGGCGATATACTGTGCTAAGTGAGATTTTTTTCTGGATTTTCTGAATATATAACCATCATTGAAAATTGCTTTTCATGGTGCTTGCTCGAGAAATGCACGAAACATCGATAAATGGAGGTTGGTTTCGCAGAGACGTAAATGTTTTTTGTGTGCTTTTGTCAGAATATTACCGGATTGAATAATAAGTAACTTTTTTAGTAAGCATTTAAATATGGGACATAAAATCCCGCTTTTTTAACTTCAACTCGTCGTAAATTAGAAACTTATTTTAATTTTAATTTCTAACTTAAAGGAGTTATGAACGAAGATGTGGGAAAATGAATAGACTGATTAAATTAAAAGTGTAAATTTTTAAATTTGACTTGATGTTTATGATATTGCGGATTAAAAATCTGACGTGAAATTTAAAAAATTAAACGGAAGATGCAATATGGCGACTACGGATAGTAGACTTTTTCGCTATTTTCTTAGATTCACAGTAAATTTCTCGACTATTTTAGCATACAATGTGTGATATACATGAATGGGAATATATTTGTAATAAGAGGCACAATAATATATAAGGAATGTTGACATTAAAATCATTTTTATTGACTTTGAATTACAAGAAAATATTTAAAAATGATATATTGCGCTTTATTTGACAATCAAACTAATTCTAGATACGTAAAATTTCTGAAAAAATAGTTCGAAGCAAGTGGATATTTTACCTACAAAGCAAAAGATTATTTTAATTCATTAATTAAATTTAGTAAAATAATTAATTACAAAATAATAATAATAAATTAGTTAATAATTAAGAATAACTAATTCATTATTAATTAATAATGACTAATTAATGATTAATTGATAATAATTGATTAATTATTAATTAAAAATGACTAATTAATGATCATTAATTATTTATTAATTAATCTTTTGCTATGCAGGTACAAATTCACTTGCTTCGAACTTTTTTTTTAAACTTCAAAGGAATCATTTACACCATTTTTGTTCGTTTAAATAATTTTTTTGCCCTACAAAGTATGAAAAATTTTATTTTTCTGTATTGAATAACTTAATTATCGGATGTTAAGAAAAATATTTTTTCCTTAAGGAATCTTATCAATTTTTTAAACAGTTTTCATTTGCTTAAAAATGTGATTTCCTGTAAATCGTAAAAAGTTATTGTCAAAGTTATTATTTTCTGCAATTAATGACATAATTAATCATGTCATAATTGATTAATGTTTAGAGTGATACCAGAAGTGATATTTGTTAATTTGTAACTTTTCGAAAATATTTAAACAACTAATAACCACTGACTTACGCCTTTCATAGGGAAGGTGGAGAAGTCTTGTTTTTATGAAATTTCTTGCACTATGTCGCTTATTATTTAGTATGTTCTTATCTCAGAACGTATACGCTTTATTGTTTAAAAGTGAAATTTAATTGCTTTAACAAAAGTATATTCCTTTTTTCCCTTAAAATGACTTATTTATTCTCTTTCATTTATATACTTTAGTAAAGCCAAATTATTTTTAATTCATAGATTTAATTATTTTACGGGGATCATCTTAAGAAAAAAGAGCATACAGTTCACTTAGAGAAATTGAATATAATTTTAAAAAGCTAAAAATATAAATAAATGTTGGAAAAAATATAACTATTCCATTTATTTATAAACATTTTAGTTTTATGCATTTAGTTATTGTCAAATTCATAATGTCTATTAATAAAATAAAAGAAATAACCTCGATGCATTTTATCATATATGATACGCCAAGTTCAATCGAGTATATACGATTTCGACCGAGTGCTTTGAATGCTCTTGTGTTCCGCACGCCGCGCCAATAATAGTGGGTTACTGCGCGTCTATAAATTTTCGAGAGAGTCTCATGGGAAGTCACAAGAAATCTGCGGTTAGTCCGAGGGAGGTCTCTACGAAATCTTCGTTAATCCGGTGGTCATAATTGTTAGTCTGACTTACTGATTTCTGAGTGAACAGCCCCTCGATGCTTGTACACGTATCTGCACGCCCAAATTCGTATATTTCTTTCCAGTGTCAAGATATTTGATAACATTCATACCCACACTCTCAGGGTACCTGTCTATATATTATACTCTGCCGCTACTTGCAGAACCAAAGTGTATAATATCTTTGATTTATCAAAGCTTTCTGCATACCTAAGGAGGTTTTGTTGCGTCACAAATTGGGTCTAGTATATGGCTCTTTGAAAAAAGAAGAAATTATCTGCTAAAACGCGATGTCAGAAAGGTGTGAAAATGAAGGGAAGTAGAAGCTTATGAGGTTAAATAATGGCGTCATATTGAAGACAAAAGAGAAACCGATACTAAATACCATCATCTAGCCGCAATGAACGCGTAGACTGCGTTATGCGTCCAAATTCTAGATAGTAACCAAATCATATGTTAGCTCTATCAGTCATTGGTGGCAACGGTTAGTGTGTTCACCGCCAGGTTTTAGCAGCAAACAACCGACGCAAGTGCAAAGGATATGGTTACTACCACCACTAGTAGATGGAGCTAACATATGATTGGCTATTATCTAAAATTTTGATCGTGCAACGATACAATTGATCGCTTTATTCGTTGTTTCCGCATGGAAATGCTGTGAAAAGATGTCTTATTACCGATTGTCTAACAGAGACTGAACTGTATGTTCCGAAAGCGTGCCAACTTTTTGGGTTAGTTGTGGGGGAGGGGCACGCGAGAGAGCGAGACAGAGCACATGTCGGCTCGCTCCGTCGCATGTGCTATGGCCCCAACTATTCCCAAAAAGTTGCCACACTTTTCTCATTTTCTTCTTCCCTTTTTCTGTTTCCCTTTTGTCTTACCCTTTTCTCTTCCCCTTTTAAACCTTTCCCCGTTCCCTTCAACCTTTTCCCCATTTCCCTCTTTTCTTTCTTCTTTCCCCTTTATTACTTTCTCCTTTTTCCCCCTTTAACTTTCGTAAATAATTGATGATGAAAGGGTTCAAGGAAAAAGCTCTTCAATTTACATCATATGATATTCCCACTTCTGGCGGGTGTCACACTTGCATGATGCAGTGCACGTATAGCGGGCGTAAAGATTTGTATGTAGCGGGCGAAAAGTTTTATGTTGGCCCGGCGGCGAAGTGCGCATGTGCGAAGGTCACTGGGCTGGAATTGGCTACATTACGCCTGCTTCACGTGCATAGAATGGCCCTTTTTCGAGGGGCGTTGGACAAAAAAAATATTATAGAAGTAGGTATTGGTTCCTCATTTTACTTTTATGCGACAGCATTATTCTGCCTCCAACGTTTCTATTTCCCCTTATTTCCACCGTTTTCCACTCTCGCTTTTTAGCAGATATTTTTTTATTATGTTAAAAAGCGATATATTAGGCCTAATTCATGAAACAGCGAAACTCGCTTAATATAAACTTAACTATGTACCTGCTAGAATTGTTCGTCAACCCTGAAAATTCATATTAGAAGCATGATTTTAGGGCAGGGAACTGCCCTAAAATCACAAAGTATCAAAAAGAAGGGGGCCGCAAGTGTTTTCTAACACGTGACACTTCTTTGTTCAAAGAATGAAACATAAATCCGTATTGATACATTAAAGACCAATTTTATTGACACAAAAAGAATTCAGTAGTTCATAAGCCTGCCACTTAAGTTAATCTATAAATTATGTGAATGCTCTCAAATAAACGAGAAATGTCTGAGGAGTTTATTTAAAACTTTTCTCATACTGTTATCAAATAAATTTTGTAATTAAAGATAGGTAGACTTGTGGCATTTCCTGACAGACAACCTTTATTCCGAGTGTTTTTAATAAATAAAGACTTCCTGTAATTAATGTGCGAAGTCTCCGGGGTAGCGTGATTTTTTCTAGTGCACCAGTCTTTTGGTTATTTAAAAATCAGTCCAAAGTTGTATGTTTTCTTGTTATCATTATTTTTCAACCATATACATACCTAAAATATTCGAAAGGTCACATTTTTCACACGGATCATATTTTACCTTGAGTGCACGTTTGAAAGGACAACACTTAATTTTACCGCTCCTTGAACAGGTTTACACGGTTTCTGACCCGAGCAGCCAAAAGGGGGTTTCAGGTAATTTTCGACGCTGATTACAAATCCAGTGTTCATTTTTCGCTATCAGGTCAGCTTGATGAGATAAGTGATTCAGCCATTTTAAGCCATTTTTGAACAAAAATCGTCATTTTATTTGAATAAATACCAAAAATAATAAAGTGGATAAAAACTGAAACATTTTTATTTACGTTAATTTCTCAAATGATCCGCGACAATTCGCGTGTAATCTCACGTTTTCTTTTAAGGAAGAAGTTTCGACTGACTCTTGAATCATACCTATGAAGCTATTTCTGTAGCTGGTGAACGTTTGGTAAAATTGTCATCGATTATCGATTGTCTAATATGTGGTCCATCAAAAGTTCCCTCTTTGATTTTTGCGTAGGAAATTTTGGGGAACAGCCTGGTCAGATACTGAAATAGTAATGCTACCAACATACGACATCTAAAAAATGTCACCTGATGGCGGGAAAACTTAATCTGATTAGAATTCAGCGCAAAAAAGAAATACTTAAAAAAAAAACACTCTTGTCTTCTCGAGTCGAAAACTTGACCAATATTTGTAAACCTGTGGTTTTCGTCGAATTTCGACGTTTTGAACTTCAATATGCAGAAAGGGGATTTTCACTTATTGTGTCGAAACCTATGTCTCTTATAACTCCCAAGATGACCCCGATGATGTCCCAAAGCTAAAATGAATATTAGGAAGAATACTAAAAGTTAATTTATTTTTACAGGTGTCTAATTAAAAGCGTTGGATTGTTTGCTCTGGGAGTCAAAATCGCTTTGGAATGCAAAGGAATGGAATTGATGCCGCCGATTACTAGTTGAATGTACATCGAAGTCATTGTATATATTATTTCAGTTCTTTATTATAATCAGGTTCATACAAGGATTTACTGGCTCATAAATTAACTTTACAATACATCAACTGTATATAACATGTCTTAAAGATGTAATCCAATGTCATTGCTACATTGTATTATGTATTTTTATTTTTAAAGAATAGCATCTATTGTTAATAAAATCATGTGCTAACTAAAATAATTATTCTTAAACTTCTTATATCTAAAACCAGGCCAAAGTTGAAGTCTCGCGTGGTCTATAAAAACGTTGCTTAGTAGATTATTTCATCGACCCGAAATTCTTTTAATATTATTTTTTTCAAGAATCTAAGTTCTCTTTCACGCTATGCCGGCGCTTTAGTCGTTAAATAGTTTTACATAAAAAAAATCTAACATATTGTTCCGGTACTAAACAATAACTGTCAATAAATGTTAATAAACAATAAAATGAGTTTCATAATGTTCATAATAATTAGTTATTTACGATCGTATAAAGGCGCTCATCTACAAAAAACTGTAAATATAAAACTTTACTTAACATTTTTAATCTTAAAATATCGTTGAGTTAGCATGACACATCTGAGATCTGAAAGGTTCCAATTTTGTGCCTACATAATTGAATCCCTACTTCCGATGAAAAACGAATAAGCACTCGACTTTCATATAATTTTGGTGCAGTGCAATTCAGTTCAAAACAGTCTTTTTATCCTAACGTGGGCTTTGCAAAGACGCGGGGATAAAAACACGTTTCCCTCTTTGGTACACACGATACTTTATGTAACGTAGGTGTCATTTACAAGTTTTACAGAGGCGACATCGAATACGCATACGCGGAGAACTATTATGATCATCTGATTGTCACAATTTTACTTCGCACTACGCCGCATATGCGCATTCGTTATCTAGCCCTCCTGTTGTATAAACGGCTACTTTAAAAACTAAGAAGTAGTTGATAAAATGCGTAAATCATAACTGCGGTACATAAAAGATTAAAAGATAACTGTCGAAGTATGCTATTTCAAATTGGCACCGGTTATGAAGTGCAAAAAGGCGGTCCAACACTCCTGTATAATTTAGTGTCTTGAAAGCGCAATCTCATGAAGGTAGATTAATAGAATAGTGGAATAGTTTTGACGTATGTGGCGATTGTTAGAGCTTGTGCAATCCCCTTAATCGTCAAATCTATTCCACTATTCTACTCATTTAACTCCATGGGATTGTACCCAAAATTAGATTATGTTAAGGTCAGCAGGGTAATATTAGGTAAGGCGAGAGAATAGGTGGGAGATTGCTCACGCAATGGAATAAGACACTCCATAAAGATCTGACTGCTAAATGCGCCCTCCGAATACTAAATGTTTAATATATAATTATTCATATGACTGGCAATCACTATTAAGTAGTTTTACCTTAAATACTATACATATATATTTTATTTTTTTAAATAAACATTAAAATATATTATTACATAGGTGTATGTATTTTATTATATGTATATCATAAATTATTATAATTAATACAATCTGTAACTGATAGATAGATAGTGTTTTAAAAGTAAATTGAAGGTATCACATATTTGAATTTTTTTTTAATAATACTTTCAAGAAATCCAATGTGGCTCATCTTGCCCTGGAATTGAAGTGATATAATTTTAAAAAATGTAACTAAGCTATATAAACAAAATTTATGCATTGAATTATTATATTTATTCAAACGAGATAGAAGAAAACAGTTGGATGAGTATTCAACATTTGAATATAACGTACACAACTGCAGTTTCCTAAAACTGCAAACAGTTCTGCAACATTGTCTTCAGAGACATGTGACCCAAATGTTTAAGGGAGCCGCTGTGATGCGACACATACTTATTTAAGGCAATTTAAAGTTTAAACCCCCTCATTTAAACGCGGGGAAAACCTTTAAGCCATTTATCTAGAATCTATTGCGAACCTCCTATATCTATCGTATAGTTCGTGTACTTGGTTATTGGACGCCCATTAGGGCGCGGTTTCTTGCTTCGCGCAACATTCCCGTTGTTACAGAATAAGAGACGATTGGCGAAAATGAAAATTTGGTGAAATATTAATAAATTGAACTTTAATAGGACTTTTGTTACACTGAGGGGTCCCATTTATATATTCAAAAGATCTGTAAAATTAATGTTTCCTTCATTAGTGCCGATATTAATATGCGCAGTTGCGGGGTGAAGGGGTAGACTGGGAATGCGCATCGCATAACTTAGTTCTCAAGTGGACTAAATGCCACGTTGCTTGGCTATAACGTCAACATTCGAGAAAAACCAGCTTAGATTCTTCTGAACGAACGTGTAAGTCGTAAGCTGCGGCGCGGGTATTGGGAAAAATATTTTTGATCTCTCCTAAACTTCGCAAATGTCTATTAAAATTATATTAATTTTCCCAACATTTTTTTAAACCTTTAAAAAGTCTTGTAAAGCTTCTTTTGCGAAACCTCAACAACTCTACACTTTTTGAAATCTTTTTTTAATTTCCTCTTAGAATTCTTTTTTCTAAATAAATAATCATTTTTAATTTCCCCATGATTATTAAGAACAAATGTTTATTCTCTTAAAACCTTTCAAAATTCCTTAGAAGCTTCTAATTTTTTTCTAAACATTCAAAAATCTACATCGCGTTAAAAAAACTGTTAAAATTCTGTCAAATTTTAAATTTATTTTCATCTTTTTAAACCCTTGAAACCTTCTAGCCAAATATCTTTAAACAGGATTTAAATTTTCCTACATGTTTTTAAAATCTGCATATTTAAAATAATTACCTTATTATCTTCAGGATTCCTTTGGGCAATTTTAGGAATGTTTTTAAATGTTTTGAAGTATTTTGGAATATTCTCATAAAATATATTCTACAAAAAAAATGATTTCTAATTTTCTCAGAAATCTTAGAAAAATTCTTTTTAATCTCTTGAAAATTTTCAAATCCCTTAAAAAGCTTCTAAACTTTTACAGTACAAGTCCGATAACTTTCCAACTTCGGGGCTGTAGGGGCGGCCAAAAAAAGAATTTTCACATGTTGTTTACTATTTTTAATTTAATGTTGAAATATGATATTTCTATCACGATGTCGATTGGAGGGCCCCTTTTACATCAAAGGGGTCGGATTTTCGACCAATCACAGCTTACATGTCAGTAATTCTCAAATATGTTTTTCTGTGCCAATGTTTTGTTTACGTGCACTTTAAATTTCGAAGTATGTTTTAGTAAAAGCCAACAGCGGAAATCTACTAAAAATAGATGTATTCATGGTATCGGGGTATTTTAAGAGTGACTGTAACTTCGAAAGTGTAGAAATACGAGCAGTGAAAGTGAACCGGTTAGCGAATTTATAAATATATTATTTCTGACAGTTACTGTACGATTATAGTTAGTCAAAATTGATCACACTTCTTAATAGGTGAATTTGGTATTTGATATATAGAAATCTTTTGACCATTTATATATGCAAGTATTCTCAAAAGATTTCACTCGATAACTTATAGGTTACGTTTCGCCACTGTGATATAGAATTACTTGTTATTGTCGAAAACAAAAATACTTTCTTGGACAAATTTTCAAAATCAAAATATCACAACAAGAGAACATTGTTGTCACATTAACCTTAATAAATAAAGCTATCAAAAATACTCAGAATCGACACCAGACTGCAGCCTAACCTCTTTATCATAATTTTCCTTAGTTTCCATCAAAATCACATCGTAGCATTGATAATTATGAGAACCTTTGAGTCACGTGACACCAACTTGAATAAGGTATTTCCCGCCTTCAATTTTTAATATTTTTTTTTCTCTGAACGACTCAAAAGAAACAAAATTCAGGAGGGTCTTTGAGTTTAGATTACACTTATGTATTACAAAATTATTTTATCTAAAATTGTGAAACAGACCTATTACTATAAACAAGGAAAAAATATTATTTCCATGTATGACACATTTTTGCATAAAGTAATATGGATTCATGGAATACTGTAAAAAATAGAACATTTCTTTAAAATAGTACAATTTGACAACTGAAAATCAATATATCGAATCAGAAAAAAGGCCCAAATATTTCGTGGCATATTGAGTATTGCCTTATGATGTCAAGATCATGGACGTATAGGTGGATTTGTCAGAAAGGCTAAAGAAGATGTCAGAGTACCGTGGTATACCTGGCTACTGTACTATGTTGCGATGGTACGTAAACATAAGTCCCCCATTTAAACGTCTCTTCGTAAATTAAATTTTCAATAGATGAAAATGAAATCATCTTTATTTTGAAATTTCCTAAAACTTTTCAAACTCTAGCAAGAACTTTACAATTGTATTTCGAAATCCCCAGAACTTTCGAAATTTTCAATAGCTGCTGAATAAGTTTTAAAATAATTGAAATTTTGTCTAAAACTTTAAAAAAATTCTGCATTTATGAGTATAGTAGGTGCTGAGATATCTACGTACTAGCATGCGTTATTAAGTTATCCCAAATTTGTATACAGAAGTACATACAAAGTTGTAATGTCGGCACATAGGTGGAAGTATAGTGTTAACAAAAATTTTCATATTGTATTGAAATTGTTGTAAGTTAAAATTTATATCTTAAATATCGACGGTAATATAAGAATTTTTTAATTTAAATTTCAGCATGCATTTAAGTCATGTTTAATTTTTATGCAATATGTTTCTTTGATAAAAAAGATATTTCAGGCTCCAATCGTGTACAAAAACTACGAATTTCGTCAACGTTTCGTGAACATTGCAGTTCACTCCTTCAGGGCTGACCTGAGACTGAGGTACCAGGTTATTTTGTTCTTCTGTATACTCTCTGCGATGCCTGTGATTGGTCAGCGTGCCCCACCGTGGGACTGGTCGAACCTCATTGGTCAATGAAGTCTTTTTTTATTAATCTGGGAGGACGGAAAACCAAATGGTATTGGTGTTGTATCCATTGTCCCTATTTACGTTCTTAGGATGTTTTAAGATTTCGATTGCTTCTCTATGTTTTATTGGAAAAATATTGTGAGTATTTGCGATGACGGTTGTTTTGTCAAATAAAATGTTATGTCTTGTTTCGATAAGATGTTCAGCTAGTGATGATTGCGTGAAATGTCTTAGGCTGACTTTAGTCTCATTTTCCTTTATACGTTGGCTCACCGCTCTCCCAGTTTCTCCAATATAGACTTTTCCACAAGAACAAGAGATTTTATAATCTCCTGGATCATTGAGGGCCCGGTAATAAGCGTTGAATTCAGAAAAATTAAGAATTTGTATTCTTACGGATACGCGATTTTTCCTTCGTCTAAAATCCTCAAAAGGGAACAGAAAAAGTGAAAATCGTATTCCTCTCAATCAACTGAGTAAAATTTAACGAAAGCATTTATTTAACCTATTTTTTATTATTAAATCTTTTTATAACTTATAAATTCGAAAAAT
>JAWWLR010002943.1:0-12079 GCA_035041075.1 Acraspis erinacei
AGACTCCAGTGTAAAAAAAGGGGTTCCTGCTTAAGAAACTACTTTGACCTTCAAATGATCTTGAAAATTGACCCTAAGGACCCTGTTATTGGTACGGTGTGTCTATATATGCTCAATAGGGTGGCTGAAAAATTCATTTTTAGAGGGTAACGATCCCAAAATTAATTCCAAATCCGAGAAAATAAATTAAGTAATTTATTTCCAATTTGATTTTAATATTTCACTTAAAGTTTAATTTTTTGAATGTTGACTTTTTGACTTGAATTTTTACCATGTAAAATGCATGGGGAAAATTACTTTTTATAGTTATTGGTATAATTTTTCAGCAATGAATTTTATTTATCAAACATATAATTTTGACACACCTGAAAAGCCCCTATGAGTCCCTGAAATTGGTTTATTAATTTTCAATTATTTAAACAAATGGAATTTGTTTAAATAATTGTTTTCTCTCGAAAAATCGTATTTTTTAGTAAACATTATTACTTTTGGTATAGTGATTAAATAAACAGATGATTACAAATGCATGGAGAAATAAATAGATAATAAATGAATGTTTGATTATTGGATAATAAATTTATGTCACTCGATAGTAAATTTATGTGACTTAATGATAATAAGCTGTCAGTTCAACGAATTAAAAAAAAAGCAAACCAATTTCTTAGACAAATGGAATTCGTTTACGTAATTACAGATTAATCAACGAATGTTGTTAAATATTCCACTAGACCAACACGAATAATTTTAATAATTCCTTTAAGTTTATTTAATCAAACAGAATTTTGTTTATTCTTATTTAATCAAACTATGTTAATAAATATTCCCTTAAAGGAATATTAATAGTTTTTAATAAAGAAGAAATAAAAATATTATTTAAACAAAGTCCATTGTTTAAATAATTCAAAATTAATTCCACCGATGTTGATACATATTCCTCGATACCAATATGAATAATTTTAAGTAAACGAAAGGCAAGAAAACAGTACTCAAAAGGTCTTTTCATGAAAAATAATTCCAAAAACTCAAAAAACGTTATTTTTTCGCCCTGCATTTAGATGGAAAGCTTCAAGTCAAACCGGGCACTTCTTAAAATCAAAATTGAAACACAAATTAAGGAATTTCTTTTTTCGGATTTGGAATGAAACGGGGGTATTACTAAAAATGTAAAAAAATTTGTAGTAATTTTTATATTCAATTCTGGGAGATTTATTTTCAGTTACCATAAATTACCTGTATTATTATCATAAACTACCAAAAAAAAATTGCAAATTTTCGGAAATTTATAAAAAAAAATTTAATTGATTTTGGGGTAATTTATGGTAAGTTAACATGTTAACCTGTAGAATTACCATAAATAACTGAAAATTTCCATCAATTTTCGGAAAATTAGAAACACTATTAAATTTAATTTTGGGCAATTCATGGCAAGTATCCATAAATTACCTGAAATATTACCATAAATTACCAAAAATTTTATACATTTCCGGACATTTACAAAAATGTTTGAAATTGAATTGTTTGTCATTTATGGTCATTTACCATATTTAGCTGTAAAATTGCCATAAATTACCGAAAATTTCCATACATTTCCGGAAATTTAAAAAAACACTATTAAATTTCATTTTGGTGAATTCATGGAAAGTAACCATACATTCCATGTAATATTACCATAAATGACCAAAAAATGTTATACATTTCCGGAAATTTATAAAAATATTTAAAATTGAGTTTTGGGCAATTTCTGATAAATTATCATGTTTAACTCTAAAATTCCCGTCTATTACCGCAAATTTCCATAAATTTCGGACATTTATAAAAATGTTTAAAATTTACTTTGTATCGCGTTATAGGCAATGCATGTTAATTAACCATATTCATCTGTAAATCATTATAAATGACCGAAAATTTCCATGAATTCCCAGATATTTATAAAAATGTTTTGATTTCCTTTTTTTTGTAATTTATGCTAATTTAACATATTTACCTGTTAAATTCCCATAAATTATAGAAAATTTCGGGAAATTTATAAAAATCTTAAAAATTCAATTTTGGGTAATTTAACATAATTAACTGTGAAATTACCCTAAATGAACTAAAATTTCGGGAAATTTATAAAAAAATTTTTAATTCTTAATTATGGGCAATGTATCGTAATTAACCAAATTTATCTGTGAAATCACTATAAGTGACCGACAATTTCCATAAATTCCCAGAAATTTATAAAAATGTTTAAAATTGAGTTTTTGGTCATTTATGCTAACTTAAAAAAATTACCTGTTAAATTCCCATAAATTATCGAAAATTTCCATGAATTGCCGGAAATTTATAAAAATGTTAATAATTCAATTTTTGGTAATTTAACCTAATTAACTGTTAAATTACCGTAAATCAACGAAAATTTTCATAAATTTCCAGAAATTTAGAAAAATGTTGAAAATCGCATTATGGGTACTATATGGTAATTAACCATATTTATTTTGTTAAATTTGTAAAATTACCGAAAATATATATAAAATTCCGAGAATTTATAAAAATGTGTAAAATTTAATTTTTTATAATATAACCTAATTACCTGTTCATTTACCAGAAATGATCAGAATTTTGATAAATTTCCGAACATTCATAAAAATATTAAAAATTGCATTGTGGGTAATGTATGTTAATTAACCATATTTCTCTGTAAAATGACTATAATGATCGAAAATTTTCATAAATTTCGCAAATTTATAAACATTTTTAAAGTGTATTTTGGATAATTTATCATAATTAACTGTTAAATTAACATAAATTACCGGAATGGTAATTAACCATATTTACCTGTATAATCACTATAAATGACAGAAAATTTCCATAACTTACCAGAAATTTAAAAAATGTTTTAAATTGATTTTTGGGTAATTTATGGAAATTTACATTCTTTTCCTGATAAATTACCGTAAATGATGGAAAATTTGCCAAAATTTCCGGAAATTTATAAAAAGTGATAAAATTTAAATTTTGGGTAATTTAAAATAATTACCTGTTAAATTACTATAAACGAACGAAAATGTTCATAAATTTCCGGACATTTATAAAAATCTTTAAAATTGCATTGTGGACAATGTATAGTAATTAACCAAATTTAATTGTAAAATGACCAGAAATTTTCAGAAATTCATAAAAGTGTTTAATGTCAGCATTCTCATCTTCCAGCACATCCTTACGAGGATTTTGAACCAGACTTAATTGATGACCCCAACAGCGGCTTTAATCCGTACCTAGAGCATCCTAATTATGATCCTAATTATCATTGGGATCGTCATGGAGGTGCAGGATCCAGCTCACGACACTAATACTTATTTTAAAAAATTAATAATAATGCAAATAATTAATAATTAATATTCCGTCATGCAAATATGTGTGTTTTAAAATTATTTTGTTATGTATTACTTTTTAAAATAATACATTAATCACTGACAATATTTTATTTATGGTTACTTCTTTTTTACCAGTTGTCTTTATTATGATAGAGCTGTCAAAGTTTATTTGTAAATGTATTTGCGAAAAATTTTTAGTGAGCGACTTTACCCTATATAGACGGTCTTGCACCGTTTTACGGTGATGAAAAATTTATTTTCGGCCTTCTTAAATCTTGTTTTTATCGTTAATTGGTGATAATTTGTATACTAACGTGGAGCAAAATCTTGTGATTTTTATTTAGCATGTTTTAAGTTATCCGAATTTTTTTTCTTTATTTTGATTCTCATGTGTCAATAAGAGAGCATCGTGGTTTAGTTGCTGTTTGTGCCTCCTCTATTAGTTTTTTTTTTTGCCTTGTTAAGGGTGCTGTATGTTCGTCGAAACGTTATGATTATTTTTTATAAATGCTTTGTTTAATAATGTGGAGAATGCCTGAAAATAAAACCAAGAATCTAAAGAACAAATTTGGACAACCACCATAAAATATTCCTATTAAAATGCGAAAACAAAAATTTATTTTTTAGCGGATATCCTTTAAAGTTTTAATTTAATTTAATTTAATTTTGTTCCTAGATAAGGGAACTCTATAAGTGTCAAAATGTTGGTGATTATTTCTTTACAAATATTTTTCTTTCCAGCAGGTAAGGGCATTTTTTTTCTTTTCTTTTTTAAGAGAAAAAAGTGATTTTTTTCGGATTGCAATAGGAACACTTTATGGTGGTTGTGCAAATTTGGTCGTCAGATTTTTGGTATTATTTACCAGAATACTGCACATTAATTTTATTATTGGACATTTGTATGATTTTAAGAATCAAAGTATTATAACTGATACCATTTAAAATAAAAAAATATTATTTTTTTATGGAAAATTTAAAAATTCATTCAAAACATTAATTTTAACCATGTTTCTTGCAATTGAATTTTTCCCGACTTTGACATCTTACCAAACTTTGAAAAATAATTGCATATAATAAATGGCGGCTTATGTTTTCCGAGGGAACATTCTCTACCACTCTACTATTTACAATTTTAAAAGCAGATTTTTCTATGACTGAAATCATTAGAAATTTTTTTTAAGAAAACACTTTTAAACAAATAATTATATTTTACTATTATTCAGTTATATTTAAAATTGGAATGAGTAGATTTGTAGATAATGTTTCCACTGAAAAATAAGCGGTCATTTATTAAAATAAACTTTTTTTTCAAAATTTTTGCATGAACGACGTGCGGAAAAAATTCAATTGCAAAAAAACTAGGTTAAAATTAGTATTTTTTTGTGAACTTGAACATTTTTGACAAAAAAAGTGTTGAAGAAAATACGCAAAATTTTAAACATTTATATTTTCAATTAAAAAAATAATTAATATGTGTATTCTTTATATAAGATAATAAATTTTTTTAAAGCCTGCACCAGAATTTTTACCTTAAAAATTAGGTTTGATTCTTATAGTGTCTCCAACAATATAGTTTGTTAGCCGAATAAATAAATTTCTAAAAAAAATTGATAAATTTTTGAAGAATAATGTAATAGTTGATGCTTTAACCAAAAAATATTTTTATTAAAAAACAGAGCCGTTGAGTTTTACCAAAAAGGACAGCTTTTTAACAAATTAATATTCTCTAATAAGAAAATCTCAAAATATTTTTCATGAAAAGTCAGTTTAATTGTGGTATAAAAATTTTGACGATTTAATTCAGAATTCCATCATTTGGGTGAAAATATATCTTTTTTGTTAAAAATTAGTCCTTTCTGCTTGAAAGTGCAACGATTTGTTAACTATTTTCTTAATGAAGCAATTTAGCGGCAAATACAAGGAGAAATTCAAACTAAGTACTTTAATTTTCTACAAGAAAATCTCATTCTTAACCAAAAATTAAACAGTTAAGATTTGATTAAAAAAAATTGTAACATTTAATGAAAAGCAATCGAATTTAACCTGAAAGGCGAATTTTTAACAAAATGGCGGTATTTTAACCAGAAGACTTGAAGTTTCAGTTTAAACAATTAATTTTCTACGAAGAAAAATAAGTTTTCGAATAAAAAAATGAGTCTTGAATTAAAAAAGTGAATTTTATAGATAAAATTTCAGCTTTCAAACAATTAGTTGAATATTTATTTAAAAAAAATTAATTTTGAACCAAGAGGCTTAACTTTATACCAAGAAAGATGCATTTTCAGCAAAATACATGAATTTGCAGACGAATTTTGAAATTTTGAAATTTAAGATTTACGTATTTAACCAAAAATATAATTTTGAAAGTTTCACTTTAAAAAATATTTTTTATTAAAAAAAATCCAGTTCTGAGAAAAATAATTAAATTTTCAACCTCAGACCAAAAGCAATGATAAAAATAAGCCTCGAAAATTTATTCTTTGTCATACAAATGTATTTTTTAATGACGCGTCGACCCTCAAACGATATGTGAATAGAGAAAACGATTTCAAGGAAAATAAATCCTTATTTGTTTTTCAAACTGCTATTTACAAATGTAGGCGAAATTCAAATGCAAACTAAATTTTTAGAATCGAATAAGGAAATCCAAATAATTTTTTATTAAAAATTAATGATTTTTTCTTCAAAAGTCGACTATTGCATTTTTTCTTGAGAATTAATATTTTTTTATTTGAAATTCTACTATTTGTATGGAATTTGATCTACTTTATTAAACACAAATTTTATTAGTGCAAAATTTATTATTTAACTTTTGGTTTAAGATTTACCTTTTTTGTAGAAAATTAAACTATTTGGTTGAAGGTTTAAATTTTTTGATCCGAATTAATTTTTTTATGAGTCGCAATTTATTTTGCAAATAGATCTATTTGTTTAAATTTCATCTTATTTCGAGTGCAATAGTTTTTTCTTTTAAATTTAGACCAATTAATTGAATATCAATTTTGTATCCTAAAAAATTAGCAAATTTGGTTTAAAATTCAGGTACTATTTTCGAAATGAGAGTGGTTTATAATTAATTTTTCCTAATTTTAGAACTTACCTAATTGGTTTAAAATTTCAACTATTTCATTAAAAATTCAACTATTTTACTGAACGATTTTTTGTTTGTTTAAAATTTAAATCATCTTTTTGGTTCTTAACCCAAATTTTACATTTTTCTTCAGAAATTGGTATTTTTTGTAGAATATTTAACTAATTATTTTTAAATTAAATTACTTCCTCCAAAATTCTAAAGATTTCGGGATTCAAACGTTTTTGTAAAAAAGCTTTAACGAATAATTATACTTTTAATTATATTTAGGAACTTTCAAAAGATTTATACTTTTTAAATAGATTTTTTATATTTTTGAAAATATTTTAAAATATTTCGAAGGATTCTATAGAACTTCCATACATTAGTTTAATTTAACTTATACTCAAGAGATTACAAATTATTTATACTTTACTGAATAAATAAAATTTCATTTTAAAGGATTTCGAAGGATTTCAACAATCGAACATAAAAAGATAATTTTTTATAAGAGATCTAATTATTTTAAATATTTCAATAAATTTAACCATTTTCAATGGATCTCAACATATTTTAATAGATTTTAAATATTTTAATCAATTACAAAATATTTCAAGGAGTTTCAAAAAGATTTTTATATTGATTTAAATTAAGGTTTAAGATAAAGTAAATGCGAAAAGTGGAATTTTGCAGCAGAAGTAAAAAATATTTTCTGTGATAGAATTAAAAATATAAAATTTGAAAAAATGATAGCAAATTTGAAAATATCATAGAACCTTCAAATGTCTGCAAACATTAAAAATATTTTTAAAAGGGATCTTTGCACTTTCAAGTTGCCTTCGTATTGAAACGGTTTTCATTATTAAACGAAAAAATTCTGTAAGCCACTAAACTTTTTTTCCTTGTTTTTCATGGCCAACCTTATAACAATTTCGTACCACTGAGATGACTGAGTTTTTTTAATAAGAGCAATGCCAAGAAACTTTCAGCTTCATAAGATGTGAATCAGTTGAAGGTTATCTAAAAAAGTGTCTCGACGCACCTTTTGAATCCTAAGATCTAAGTTAAAAATAAATTAGTTACAATTAATATTTAGAGTTCAGCAACTTTTTTTTAATGAAAATTTTTTTCAAGGAACCCGTTGAATTTGCAACCGAGGAACGTGAAGCTTCATTAATTCTAAATTTTTAACAAAACAAGATGAATTTTAAACTAACTAGTAAAATTTTTAACCAACAGAGACGAATTCTGAAAGGAAAATATAATGCTACACTTTTCAGTTAAACAGAAATCACTTTCAACCAAAAAAAATTAATTTCCCACCAAAATTTTAATTTTAAATCTAAAAAGACTAATTATCTCTTCAGGAAGACTAATATTTAATAAAATTGTTGAATATTTAACCAAGACTAATGCTTTCTCACTAAAAGTTGAATTTTCGATTCAAAATGTCAATTTCTTAACAAAAGAAGAAGAATGTTTGAATTTTGAATTTCCAACGAGAAAAGATGAATTTTCATCCAACAGGATGATTTTTTTTGCAAAGAAAACGAATTTTGAAATAAAAAAGACGAATTTTCAAGAAAAAATTTGAATTTTCTATCAAAGTATATGAGTTTTCATAAAGAAAGACTTTTCTACTGAAAGTTTAATTTTTACACAAATAGTAGAATTTTGAATTCAAAAAGACAATTTTTTACCAGAACAATTGAATTTTTGACCAAAAATTTAAATTTTCAACCAAATAATAGAATAGGTAGCCAAGACAGAATAACTGTGACAGAATAACTTTTGAATGAAAAAAAGACTTCCTAACAAGATAGTTCAATTTTCAACATAATAATTAAATTTCAAACCAAATATGAAAATTAATAAAGTAAATAAATAAATTTTGAACCTTCAAGAAGATGAATTTTTTAAACAAGTAGTAGAATTTTAAACCAAAAAGGATACATTTTTAAGAAAAGTTTTGAATGCTCAATATAACCGTTGAATACATTAAAAAAAAACACTTGTTTTTACTTTTTTGACATCTATAATTCTAACCTTAAATTTTGCTAACTGTTTAGGTATAGCTAAGTAATTTAATAGCAACTCATAAATTTAATTTTTCAAGAAAAATTAGTAAGTATGCATAAAATTTAATATTTTAGATTAATATTAAATATTAATAAGATTAATATTGCCGATTTACTTGAAAATTCAACTTTTTGGTTCTAAATTAACTTTTCTGTTGGAAATTTATATTTTCGAAAAAAATATAATGGGCTTGAAGAAAGCTTCCCTTTCTGGAATGAAAATTCATTCTTTTTGGTCGAAAAGTCGACTATTATATTTTGTTATTTAGAATTAATCTTAATTAAAATTAATACCTAAATTTTTAAAAGCGTTTAAAGAATTTTAATTATTTTTGGGTAATAAATTTTATTATTTGGCTGAAAATTTATCATTATTTTCTTAAAAAAATTAATTTTTTTGTTGTTGAAAAATTAAGTATTTTTTTTAAAAAGTCAACCTGTTTGGTAAAAATGCATCTTTTTTTTCAGAAAATTCGTCTTTTTCAAATGAAAATTTAGCAGTTACTTCGATATTTTTTTTCTTGACTTAAAAGTCTTTTTTGATTACAATTTCAACTATTTTGTGGAAAATTCGTCTTTTTTCTTTGAAAATATATCCTCTTAAATATAAATTTAATCTTTCTTGAATGAAACTGCAACTATTTTTTTTTAAATTAATCTGTTTAGGTTAAGGCTTCAACAGTTTTGTTGAATTTTTTTCATTAATTCAACTACTTTCAATTTTTAGTTAAACTCTTTTTTGGTTGAAATATCAACTATAATTTTTTTATTGGACTTCACCTATTTTAGTTAATCTCATAGTTCAAGTTTTTAACCAATTGTTTATTTCTAAGATAAAAAAAAAGAATTTTATACCTAAAAGTGATATCTTATCAAAAAATATAGCAGTTGACATTTTAACAAAAAAATGTTTTAATTATAAATTAAAATCAGTTGCATATTAGCTCAAGAAAGACGAAATTTTTAATGAATGAAATAAATTTTAAAACCAAAAGGAGGAATTTTCAACAAAATAGTTCAAATATTAATTAAAAGAGATTTTTCAGTCCAGAATGGAAAAATGATTCCAATCAAAATGTTTAATTTTCACGTCAAACAACGCATTTTCTACAAAAAGTTGCATTTTTGACGTACGGGATGACTTTCTAACAAAACTATTTTATTTTCAAATAAAGAATAAAATTTTAAAATAAAATAATTAGATTGTCAGCCAAGTAATAATTTAAATTGTTTGAGTAGATTTTCAATTTTTTTTCTTAATTTTAGTTAAGATGAATTTCAAATAAAAAATATTTAATATTAAATATGATACATAAGATAAATATGCTAAGATAAATAAATACATAAGATAAATATGATCAATTTACTTGCAAATTCAACGGTTGGTTGTAAATTTTTATTTAGAATTCATCTTGATAAAAATTAATGGATAAACTGAAAATGGTATTCAAAGGACTTGAATTATTAGAGGAGTGTGTCTTCAGCTGGTTAAAAACAAATTTAATAAATTTAAACTGTTTTTTATTTTGTTGATAAAAATTTTAATCAACAGTTTTGTTAATATTATTGAAAACTCATTTTACCAATAACTTCCGTTTAAAAAAGAGTTTATTTGCTTATATTACTCGTTACCTCTAGTTTAAATTAATTTTTTTACAGTTCAAGATTTATTTATTACTTACTATCATAGTGAACAAAAAAGATTGCGATCTAGAAAAATAATTCTAACAAGTAAAAAAATTTTTTTCAAATTTTTGGATAGCAGCTTTTATTAGTTATGTTTGTAACATCAGTTGAAAATTCATGCTACTAATTTCTGCTAAAATTTTAAATTTTTCTTATTGTTACACAATTTTTGTCAATTATTTTCAAAGTGAGCAATAAAGATTGCGACCTTTAAAGACAATTGTAATAAATTTAAACTGTTTTCAAATTTTTATTACAACTTTAGTACATTATTTTATTAATATTAGTGAAAATTCATGTTACCAATCATTTTCGTGTAAAAAACAGCTGTTTAACTGAATATTTTATTCATTATCTCTCGTTTAAATCAATTCTTTAAATAGTTTAAAACTTGTTTTGTAACTATTTTGAAATAGAGCAAAAAAGATTGCAATCTTCAAAAATAATCTGCACGAATAATTTTTTTTCAAATTTTGTTTAATAAAATTTTTAATGAACTATTTTATTAATATTATTGAAAGTGCGCCTTACCAATAACTTGCCTTAAAATGTTTTTTATGCATATTTTTACTCATTATTTCGTTGAAAATTTAAATTTTTCTTAACTTGCTAAACTTTTTGTAAATTATTTTCAGAGTGAATAAAGTATTCTAATATTTTGTTGCAACCACAGCAATAGTTTGTTTTATAAATATAAATTGAAAAATTTGAAAAATGATTCAGACATATATATGTACCATGCCAATAACAGATCTTTTTGACAGATCCAAGATTTTGAGGAGCATTTTTATTATTTTTTACTAAATATATAACTTGTCAGAACAAAAATAAATAATGGTAATAAATTTAAATGAATTTGAAAAATACCAGAAAATTGTTACTTTTATGATTTAGGTTGGAATGTAGAAGATAATACTCAACGATATTTATTATTCTCCCAATATGAGACATACTTTTTACGTTGTCCTACTAATATTCGGTTTACCTTACAACAAAACGATAAAAAAATTCTGATCAGTTAAAATGGAAACTTATTTTTTTATGTGAACTGAAACTGGATCAAGAAAATTTAACTATCTAGGTGATAATTGATATATTTTGTCGAAAATTAAGTAAAATGTGGTTTTTGATATAAAAATAGTTATTTCAATGACGCTTTGTCCCTCAAACTATAACGCAGTTATGAAGCAATAAACATTTGAGTAGCATTTCCTTATCTTCGAGGATAAAGGAAATGTCAAGAAAAATAAATAAAACGTTATAAAGTGTACATCGCCCTAATTTTTCCATCCGCTTTCTAAAAATTTATTGTATTTCGAAAAAAAATGCTATGAAGTGTGAATAGCCCCACCCGGTTTAGACCCCACTGTCTACAAACTAGCCAGTAGTACATATATATAGTGAGTGGCTTCCTGAAAAATCATCAGTTTCCTCGTACGCTAGTCTAAAAAAGTTTACTCTGTGCCGGAAGAAAATGAATCTGTTCTTTGGTGCTCTTGTGCTTAACTTCATGATTTTCCTTAACGAAATTGGTGAGTATCAGAATAATAATCTCTTTTTAACATTTGGCGTGTCTTGACCCTTGGTCAATATCTAGATCATTTGTTTCCGATTTGATGATTTTGATCCAGCCTACTGTCACCAAAATTTGAAAATTTTCCATGTGTTGAAGACGGCCATGCGATGGCACTAGTAGTATTCTAGTCGAAATATAGGCCCTACTTTGACACTCCAAGAGGAGGTATTGCCCCTACTTTGCAGCTGCTTATTCTACTGCTCCTACTAAGCCACTCTTAATAGTACATTGTGTAGCAAGGGCGTAAAGAAGGCTATTTTGACGAGCGTGAACTTGCCGCCCGAGCGAAGCGAGGCCGGAAGTCACACGAGGC
>JAWWLR010003111.1:0-12067 GCA_035041075.1 Acraspis erinacei
CAGTAAAAGTTTTTTAGGGAATCGGAATGGATTATACTTTTTTATTGGTCTTAAAGTGATAGAGATTATTAAGTAATCATTTAGCAAAAATTTAAAATAAATTCAATTGAACAAACATTTTCGAGGTGCCTTGACACGAGGCGTGAATGAAAGAAAGAAATATAGATTAGAAGTGTACACAATTCAACTTTGATCGTTTTGAGGAAGAAGAAATTTTATATATATATTACCTCCGTTAAGATAACGTATTCTATTCGAATTTAAATATTCCGAAAATTTCTTTTAATTGTTCAATAATGTATAGAATTAAAGATAATCGACTTCATTATTTAAACTTTTATTTATTTTTTATTTAAACTTTATTTAAACTTTTTTTATTTAAACTTTAAGGATTTCTTAGATTCTAAAAGATTGTAAAGTATTTAAAAAACTGGTAATTGACTAAGTTGTTTATTAGAGGAGAATGTGGGGGGGGCGGGCTAGTTAAATGCTGGTTTTAAATTCGTACTAGTAGGGTTAAAATCGATTATCTGGAGTGGAATTTCCTCTCAAATTAAGGTTAAGAGAATTTTATTTTGTCAACAGAACACATACATGTGTTACATTTTATATGTATAACAAAATGGACTGTCGAATAATTAATATTATTTTAATACAATTAATTTCCAGAATCAAAGTTACATTAAAAAAATGTTTTGTTTGTTGCAAAAATGTTTTCCCCAAAGATGAAAGGTTTCATAGATAATTAGCAACTTCTATCTCAATAGGTTTTTATTAAAATTATTATGTTATTTAAGAAATGGCGAAGTCATTCTTAAAAATTGTATTTTTAAATTAAATTGAAATTAAGCTATAATACATTAGACAAACATTTTCGACGAGCCTTGACACAAGACGTGAATAAAGAAAGGTAAAATAGAGAAGTCCGTTGAATATTTCAATCATTGTGGATGAGAATGTATCTCTAATATTCTATAATTACACTTAAATTTCAGTCTTTCGTTGAAAATAAAACTTTTGTTGTATATAATTAATCTTTCAATGATCAACTATTTAATGAGACATTCATGTGTCTTGTCAAAGATTCTATACTTGTTTTAGAAAACACCGAATTTCTTCTGGACTTTTTTCTAAATCGCACTATTTTGGATTTATTTTATTCAATAACAACTTTTCATACGTCTTACAAATAATTAAACTTTTAATACACATTTTTTAATAAAAGACGTAGTTAAATTTCACAGAGATGGAAAAATAGACCTTCGAATAATAAATGTTATATTCATAGACTACTTTAAATAAAACTCGTTTCGAATGATATCCTTAATTATTCTCCGCCGCTTTTCTTGCACCCGAAATAAGTTTAATTCCATTCGACTAAATATGCATAAATAAAGTTTAATAAATAAATTAAAAATTGATCATGAAGACCTGTATTTTTTCCTTAATTATTAGAACAGTTTTTTTTAATTTTTGGATTCAAAATTTTGGTTACAGAATTGAAATTACTATTTAAAAATATGTGTTTGCTGATTTGAGTAAATATTTTTCCATTAATTGAAACGTAATTTATAAAAAATTATAAACTTGGATCTCGAAACGGGGTTCTTAGAAATATTTGTTCCTTAAAAAGCCTTTAGGAAAATTCAAACTTTTTACTTCCATTTCAAACGAAAGTTCTCATCTTCACTTAAATTGAATTTAAAGTAGAAAGTTTGATTTAATACCTATGAGAATGTAAAATGCGCATTATATGAGCAAATAAATACATTCATAGTGAAAACGTCCATCGTACCAAATGGAATATTTTTGAATTTTTTTTCAAATATAATTCTTTTTTTTTTGTTAGAGAATTTACACTGTTTTGTTAAAAATTTACCATTAAAGATTGCAAATTCAGCTATTTGGTTGAAAATTCATACTTTCGTGACGTCGATTTAAGGTTTTTGTAGAAAATTCCCTTTTTGCTTTTAAAATTCAGCAACTTTGTAAAAATTTGTTCCTTTTTTTTTAAATTCCTCTCTTTTGTGTAAATTGATGTATTTTACTGGATATTTAATCTTTTTCTTTTTAAATTGAAATTTTTTAGTTAAAGATGAATCCGCGCAAGTTGAAATTTTGAGACGGAAATTTAAAATTTTGTATTTTGTTCTATTTCAGAATGAGTTTTTCAAATTGAAAATTGAGCTACTCCATTTTTATTATATTAGAAAATTTATCTATTTTAGATGCACATTGCTTGAATTAAAAGAATAAAATAAATAATAATATCAAATATAATATAATATAAATAATCAAATAAATATACTTAACCAATAACTGCTTAATAATTATTTTAGCAATATGGTTTAAATTATAGAAAAAAATTCAAATAGGAAACCACTGTATTACTTAAAGCATTCAAAAAAATTAATAGCCCTGTGTAAATACAGCGAACACAGCACTTATATTGATTCAACGTTATCTCAAATTGTATAGAAAGTGTTTGTCATTTTTTCATAACTACGAAGAGATAGATTGTTATAAAATGTCAATAAAAATGACTCACTTAAGATGTGATTTTTCTTGCATTTTTGAAATAGTAAACAAGAAATATATTGTAGCCCCCAATAGCTAAATTTTCACGGAAAAAATAAAAATGTATTGTTAGTGAATAATTAGTGTCATGCGCTTAGTTTGATTTTACAACCAAATTGTAAATTAGAACAAAAATGTTTGTAAGAATTCTGTTTTTAAACTTAAATATTTATTCTTAACGCAAAAATTATTTCATATGGTCATATTTCTTAAACATTTTTAGTCACGTCTCCGTGTATAATAAATGTCTCTTTTTGCAAATTGGAAATAAATTTCATTTTAACTTCAGTAATATAAAATGTTAACAAATTGCTTATTTAATATTTTTCATTTTGACTTCAATTTTTGTGTCGATAATTCCAAATAGGTATTATATTTAAAACAATCCTCTTTCGTATTGTGTCTTTGAAAATTTTTTCAAGGATTTGGAGCTTAGGTACAATATTGTAAGAATGATAAAATTCTGATGAAATTATAGAAACATTTGATTCTCAAGGGCTTTTCAGAGTAATAATTTGAAAACATGGAAATATGTTTTGTACGTGGGAAAGAGAAGAAACAAAATTTTATTTATTTATGATTCTGCTATATTTAGTGTCCATTTTTGTGGATGAAAGTACAAATAATTTTTGAATGTACTAAATATTTATCGACAAATATGATTTTCTATGAAATTAGAGATAATATATTTCCAATATTTTCAATATTGAATATTTCAATATTTTCAAAAAATCTTACCTTTACTTTCGTGCTGATACGACGTTATGTACTTTAGGTTAATCCCAAAAAAGATTCCATTCAAAAATTGAAAGAAAGGAATCAAAAATTATTAGGAGCTTTAAGATATATATTAAATCTATAAGAAAAAGTTTTATTATAGGCCCTTTTATGCTTTTTTAAGAGTTAGATATTTCCATTCCTTTATGTTCATTTTTTAACGCTTTAACTAAATTTTAATATATTTGCTCTGTATCAGTTTCTTAAAATTGTTTAAAATTTCTTAAGCAGATATTACAGTTCGGTTCGCATGATTTATAATTTCTCTGTAAAAAATTGCCCAAAGGAAATTAAATGTTAAGTTAGCCAATAATGTCCATTTTTTTCTTTTCTCTGTTTCTATCGTAAGAAAAAATCGGTCTTTTTTTAATAGTTTCAACGTGAATTATTTGTATGCGATAAGGAATGAATTTCCAAGTATTTTTCGAATTATTTTGAATTTTAAACAATTTTTTACCTAAATCGTAAAAAGTTATTGTCTTCTGAAAATAATGCCTAGAATAAAGAATGTTGAGAGCAATATATTTTTAAAGGATATTAGGTAATTATGTAAACAATTTTTATTTGTTTAAAGATTTTTTTCCTTTTAAAGCGAAAGAAATTATTATTTTCTGGAATTAATAGCACAAATAACAGATGTTGAGAACAATATTTTTTTCTAAAGGAAATTTAGCAATTTTTTTAACAATTTTTTTGCTCTAAATCATGAAAAGTTATTCTGTTTTGCAATAATGATGCAATTAACGAATTTCAAGCGTATATTTTTTTTTTTTAAGATATTTTATAATTATCGTTCTTATTCATTAATTACAGAAAATAATAACTTTGTACGAGTTTAAGAAGAAAAAAATGTTTAAGCCAGTGAAAATTGTTTCAATTATTACCAAATATGTTGAACAAGAACTGCAACACTTGACATTGATCAAAACCTTATATAAATTATCACGAAAGGTAGTAAGTTTTCACGATTTACAGGGGGGACGACTATTTCACTAATAATAATATTTTTTTGAAAAATTTAGAAATATTTGAAAAGTAATTGAAAGTTCGTCACTGGCTGATTAAAAATAATTCATGCTTAAAAAATTCAAAAAATTAACGCCTGAGCATGAATTTGATAGAAAATTGCTATTTTTAAGATCAAACAAATAAAGGGAGTGGGGCTATCGCCAAAAATCGAAAGTTGAATTGTTGCATATATAAATTTGGACCATCTAGTGTGAAAATTACTGTTTTTAATCTTATACGCTAAGAACCCCCAAATTTAAACATCCGAAAAAATTCCCAATGTCCTATTAAAAACTGAGATAGGACTCGAGTTTCATCACACACAAAAGTTTATATACTCATTTTGAAAATTTTTTGATTTTGAATTTCCGGGGAAAATTTGTTCGAAAAAATTGAGCATGCTGATGTTTGAACATTTGGGAGAATTTTTTTTATTGGACGCTTTCAAATGGCTGACTCAAAATTTGATTCCTTTTGTGGGCATTTTTTGCATATTCATCTGGCTATATCCTTTCATAACGATGAATGAAATCCTTCTTTAATTATATTATCACCATAGTAAACTCGAAAAAATATTTTCCCTAGTAGCAAAAGCTATTTTTTAACTAAATAAATTTTTAATGTAAAAAATATTTTTTAAATTTATACCTACAATTTTCAATAACATATAATCACTGTTACAAGTTGTACTTGTTCTTTCGATTTGACGAACTAAAATTGGAGGTTTTAAATAATAAAAAATTGGGAAAAACAAAATTTGGTTTTAATAATCTGAGGATATCTTTTTTCGCCTTGAAAAATATTTTTTTTTATGTCCATTTTCCAAAAACTTCTTACTTTTTGAAATTGGATACAAGTTGAATGAAGGTTTTTTAGCAAAATGTATCATTATTTCTGATTTCAAGTGTATTAATTTTATGAATAGAGATTTTTTCAAATAAGAAATTAAAATGTACATTTCGCTACAAACACTTTTTTAATCATCTACAAATATAAATAATAAGATTTCTTGAGAGTATGAAACTATCATAGGGTAACTTACATTAAACGTTTATTTATTCTCATCGTTCCTTTAGTATAAAATTGGGAAAAAGTAATTTTTACCACTTTAAATTTAAAAAAAATACTTTTCAAGAAAAAAAGAACGAGGTCAGATTAAAAATAGCAATGGGTATCTTCGGTAGACCTTTTTCGCATCTCGGGGTAATTTTTTTCATATTATAGAAAAACTTCTTGGTAAAATATAAATCAAAGGCATTTTCGAAAATCATTTAACATATATTCACAATTAAATAAATTACCTCGGACGCTAATATCATACGACTTAATTTTGCAACCATATTGCTTGTGTATTTTCATAATTGTTCTGTTTAAGACAATGTGATCTTAACAACATAGTGAATTGGAATTTTTGGTAGATGAAACTTTATAATAAGTAGCTAATAAATTAATTTATCGATTAGAACAAACAATACATTATGAATTTTATGGTTAACTAGACCATCATATGCGCGCGCTTACTTTTGTATTCATTTTTATCATTTACCGAATTTTCGAATAACTATCTATTTGTTAACATTTTTACCACTCAAAGTTTTTCTGTATTATACATATTTATTATAATTATGTTAATAAATGTTAATTGAAAAAATGGCGTGTCCAGATACATTGCTAAACAATTAAAATATATGTACATATAATTTAAAAAATTAAATGTAAATACGCAACTCACGGTCAGCTATTTAAATCTGTCAATAAAAAATATCAATAAATCAACCAAATACAATCTATAATTTTTTAAATAATATTTCGATACGACACTCAGCTAACGTAATAAAAGTCACTAAACATATATTTTTATTAAAAAGCTTGAAAGCTTTATTAAAAAGCTTGAAAGCTTGAAAGCTAAATTTAATTTCTGAAAATTTCAATTATCAATAAGCTTTTACACTAAGTTAAAAAAAGCACATGTACATATAATTTTGAAGATTGAATGCATACACTCGTTCCATAACATAATAAGGATTTCAAAAAATCATATAATTGTAATGCAGATAGGTTAAAAATAAGTCAACTTTTATTATACAAATTATATCAAATATAAAAAAAATTAGAATTTAATTTTAATGATATTTAACATTGTAAAAAAATTAATCAGCTAGTAAGTAATTAATCAGTTTACAACATAAAAAACGTTAAACAATTATTTTCAGTGAATCATCAAAATTATTTTTATTTTAAGTTTTTCAGAAAATTTTATTTATTTATAACATTTTAAACTATTCCAGAAAAAATAAAAATATATTCTCAAATACTTTCGAAATAAAAAATCAGATGCTCATTTCACATCCCAAGATTTTACAAATAATGGATAATAATAAATAAATAAATAAATTTCTGTTACTTAATTAAGGAAATTACAAATCAATCTTGACGTAATCTAATATTGTGAAAAAATCTGCTATTAAATGTATTAATAACATAAAAAGCATTAAACTATCATTTCCTTTTAGAAACTGAAATAATTTTTATTCTACTTTTTTTTTAATTTTCACTTACATTTATTAGAATTTGGTTTATTAATAACATTTTAAGCTAATTCTAGAAATTAAACAATAATTTTCATTGAATCATTCTAATAATTTTTACATTATATTTGCTTCATATTGGAAACAGCATGAAATTATTTTTATTGGAAAATTCATTTAAAAACCAAGCATCATTTGAAGTTTAAGGCCATGTGACAAGTGGGTCACGTGGCCAGATTCCTACCTTACCGAAACGTTTTTTATTTCCAAACTTATTTACACACGAAGCGCCACATCTAGTTGAAAATTTGGGATAATATATCAGATGCACTAAGAAAGTTGGTTCTGGTCTTACATTTTTATAATTATGAAAAAAGTTGTTTTTTAAATAATTTGTTTTTTTGCTTTTTTCACAATTATTAAAATTTAGGACCGGACCCACCTTTCTTGGTGCTTCTTATTTATTATCCAAAATTTTCAAATCGATGTGACGCTTCGTGTGAAAATAAGTTAGGAAATAAAAAAATTTCGGTAAGGGAGGAATATGGTCACGTGGCCAACTCGTCACATGGCCTTAAATTCTGAATAATTTTATTTCTTTTGAAATAATACCAGAAAAATTAAATTTGAACAGAGTTATTTAATAAATATTCTATAATCTAAAAACAAAAAAAGCTTTAAGCCATTACTTTCATTGGAAATTCAAATAATTTAAAGCTTTAAAAAATTATTTGTATTGAAACATTCAAATAATTTTCAATTTATATATTTTTAATTTACAGGTATCGTACACAAAAAATGTGTTCTTTTTATAAAAACAATGACAAATGCTTAGAATACTGCAAGAAGATAATTCTAAAGCCATTTAAAATTATCTTATTGCAAGATTCTCAATATTTCTGATCCTTGGTAGAAAAAGAAACTTTTGAATGCAAATAAAAATTCAAAAATTTAGGAATAATTTAACACAGGCATTGACCTTAAAAGATTCGAACTCTTGAAGGTAACCATTTTTTTTATTTAAAATTATAAAAACTTAATTGAAAATAAAAGTACTTAAGATAAAACACATTATTATTTGAAGCTTTTCAAGTAAAACTTGAGAAATTCTTCAATTCAAACCCTCAATAATTGATGCGTATAAATGGGAAGCTTTGAAAATTTTTCAATTGAAAATTTCATTGTGTTTCGACCCAAAATTTAACCTTCTGGTGAGTTTAGTGAGTCAGTCCGGGACGAAAAATGAAAGACCTAATTTTTATTTTATAAAAACATAAACTAATTTTTACACAAAAAATAATATTATTAACATTTTGAAACTTCTAAAGCATTTCAAGAGTGTTTAATTAGAATTATATCATAGAATTTGAAAAGATGTGCAGGAATGATTCATCAATTAAATTATTTGAAAGAGCCTTGTGGCAATTGCACAGCTTGGCCTCTTTTGATTAGTGGCCCTCTAGAGGCCCCACTATCGGGGCCTCTAAAGGGGGGCCTACACATTTGCTCCTTTATTTTTCCTAAAAAAAATTCCAAGTTCAATCCCCAAGTTAAACAAAACACTAAAAAAAAAACTCGAAAAAGAAAGATTCAATTATTATACAAAATTCTTATACATATATATTTTTGTCTTAAAATTTTTTACATTGCTTGGGGAATAATATGATTTTTTAAATTCTGTATGAGACCTGAGTTATGGAAATACAAAATAAATTAACGAGTATAGTGATTTACGTTTTTAATGACATCTTGAAATTTAGGATGGTTTATTGTCATATTTCGTTCTATGATTCAATAATTCCCTTCTACGCCATTCTGCGTTTCCCAGCAGACACTTTAACAAAGTACGCATAAAAAGTTGCTTATTTGCGGATTTGTGGTTTACTTTGTAATTCAATTTCAACATTTAGAAAACTACGAATTACAATTTAAGCATTTGTCAAAGAAGGAGGTGTTATTTGTACCAACTAATATATTTTGAACTTTCTACTTTTGACAAAAGACGTCCCTGGCGGACCGAAGGAATCAAAAGGAGCCTCTACAAAGTAACCATAAAGACCGCACTAAATCCGCCTTCGGTTCCCTCTTAAAAAATTAAAAAAACAGCAAGATTAACTTTTAAATTGTTCAAATTCGAATTCTATGTTAACATTTCCATTAGAAACTCATGGAGTAATCGCAATACTTCTTCTTGCAGCGTTAAAAACATTAAAAAATAAAATACCCGTCATTTACATGGGTGAAGGCCCCTTCAAGTGCATCTTCTTTTAGTAGCAGTTAATAAGCGTTCCATCGCTAACTTTAAGAATTTGGTCTGGATGCTGGCGCCACGTAGTGGAAACATCAAGCAACCACGCTCCGATGCCAGTGAGAGCAGTCAAGCAATGTCCTGGAGGTTACGTGGTGTAAAATGTAAAACTGAAAAATTCAACGACGTACAAGATGAAGAGCCTAGGATTGGGAGAAGTATCATGGGAAGAATGCCGACGGTCACACTAGACAGCCGTCGACGAATTAGTGAACAAACAGAGGAACGACCTGTTCGTATTCAATTTCGCGACATCGAAGGTACTATCCCTAAGCTTACGGCAGAAGATACAAAATTTCCAGGAAGTAAATGGTCGGATATTTTAGAGGAAAATGCGATTTTTTGCGACTGGACAAACCTACAAACTCTCGTTATTGCAAAGAGGACATTAGGCGGTACGGTAAGATGACAGCAAATAGGAAAGCTGGCGGAGAGAAGACGAGTTATGCAAGACAGGGGCCTTCTACTAGTTCGAAAGATCAATCAAAGGAGAGGGGCATCAACTGCTATAATTGCGGTGACGCAGGCCACTTAAGTCGTAACTGCCTGAATAAAGGGAAAGGGAAAAAGTGCTTCAAATGTAACGGGTTTGGGTATATTGCTTCCGAGTGTACAGCAAGCACCTCATGGAAAAGTGTATTTACTAAGAAGAATATAAGACGTGTCAGAAAGACTGAGGGAAATTTATGGGTGATGGATACGTGGCGCACGAAGCTGTGTTATAAGGATTGCAACATTAATGCGATGAACGTGGCAGCTGCGATAGTTTGCGGCAGCGATTTTAATCTGAGGCGAGAAGATCAGTATCGAGAAGCAGGTTTTACAGGCCTGAAAATTATTCAGAAGATTTTAATGACAACTAGTGTTGGAAAGTTCCAAACTATCGGGAATTTAAAAACTACCACGACAATTGATAATGTCGCATATTCGTTAATTTTCAGAGTTACACCACAGGCTGTTATTCCAGAGAAGACTATTTTAGGTTTGGAAATACTTGACCAGATAGTGGTGGAAACTGTCTCAAACCTAGACCAAGAGTTCAAGAGCGTGGTGCAGGAGCTAGTAACAGCCTACCAGCCTACCGGTAATGACGAAGTCCCAGTAGAGATGGAAATGATCTTGACGGACAACAAGCCGATAAGTCGCCGACCAAGACGGCTCGCACCGTTAGAGATGGCTGAAGTGGATCAGCAGTTACAGGAATGGAAGGCTAAGAATTATCTCAGAGCAAGCTGTTCCGAGTATACCAATCAGGGGGTAGTAGCCAGGTGGAAGGATGGCACACCTGGAGTTTGTATAAACTACAAGCCTCAGCACAAAGTCACGGTGAGATAAAATTTTCCATTAAGTTTGATTCAAGAGCTTTTAGATAAGATGGCTGATGCCAGGTTATTTACAAAATCTTATTTTCATCTTGAATAAACGCAAAGTTATAGTAAAAGTGTGTCCGTTTTCAATTCGAATCACATACCCATATTTAATTACATTTAATTGCAAATTTTAAATTTTATTTTTAAACTTCGCGCACATCATACTACTTGAGCTATTGTGGGTGCTTCTGAAATCACTTTCAGCATCCGAATTTCAACAATTTAAAATTTCATCTTGCTGTTTTTTGTTGAATTTTTAAGAAGAAACCGAAGAGGGACTCAGTGAGGTCTTTAAGGGTATGCTAATGATTTTAAATTAAGCGAAATTCTTAAAATGGGTAAACGATCTTGCAGGGCAGTAAAGGGGAAAGCTCCTGTAGGGCCTATCTGGGCCGAAGCTGGGCGCTACAGAGAGACACTTTATTGGCCCTTCGTGGTCAGACTAAAATAATAAAAATTTGATATGTTTAAAAAAAATTATTTATGTCGGAATAAAATTCAGACTTTTTGTTTGGCATTGGCAAAAATAAGGCCAAGAGGCCGGAACTGAACTGTCCTAAAATCTCTATTTATATATTTCAGAATCTGTAGACAGTGACAGAGACCTAGAATTAAAACTAAAACAATTTACATAGTGGTCAGTAAATAGTGAAAACCTTTAAAACTTAAATATTTTGCAGAGTAAATATCAGAAGATCGAAAATAAAATAACAACATAATCTGTAAACTGTCAAAATTGCGTAACATTTTTAGCTCATTTTGACAAAATTCACACTTTTCTCTTCAGCAATTGTATTAACACTGTGAGATTTACATTCAGTTTACCTAGTCCAAATTGAAACGCGACTAAACTGTTTTATGAAAAGAAAATCAAAACACAATATAAGCCGATATTCTCTCTGGAGGACATGCACGTTGGGCACGGCGCACAGTGGGCGGAAACAGGAATTTCCTGTTCATGATCCACTACATTCTACAATTCTTGATGAATTTTGAATGTTTTTTTAAATGCTCAGAATTAAATCCCACAGAACGTCAATAGGTCCGACTTTTTAATTTCACTTTGTGGCATTTATTAGTTAAACAAATCGAACGTGAAAATAGGACATTTGACGAATATCATTTTTACATTCTCATCATAATGAGAAGGTATCGGTTTTGTGTGAAAAATGACTTTCGCGGATTACATCAAATGTCGACGTTCTGGGGCCCTCTGAGTCAGAAAAAACAGTTTTTTCATTGGTGCCTGTCTGTCTTTCGTCGTTGTCGTCGATGCCGTTGTCGTTGTCGTCGTTGCCGTCTGTAAATCGAATAACTTTTGAAAGACGAGTCGGATTGGGTTGCAATTTGGCACACCGTTTCAGGGACTAAAAAGAAAAATCAAGTTAGTTAACCAGCTATTTTGTATAAAAACTGAAAAAGTTGGAGTATTTTGAACATTTTTGAGACCACTTTTTCATTAAATCTGAAAATTCTATCAACATATCTTTATAAGACGA
>JAWWLR010003143.1:0-12064 GCA_035041075.1 Acraspis erinacei
TCAACTGTCTGGTTCAGAGTTCATGAATTTTAATAAAAATTCGTCCTTTCTGGGAGTAAATTAATCTTTTTGTTTGAAAATTCTTCTTTTTTAGTTGAAAATTCAACTTTTTGATTCAGAATTCTTGAATTTTGCTAAAAATGTATCGCTTTTATGTTAAAATTCAAGTTTGTCGCTGAGAACTCTTGAAATTTATTTCAAATTTGACTTTTTCGTAATAAATTAATCTTTTTCTTTAAAAATTCATCTTCTTGAATTAAGAATTATCCTTTTGGTTGAGAATTCTGGGATTTTATTAAATTCGTTTTTGCGGTAGAAAATTAATTTTTTTATTTACAAATTCACCTTCATGGTTAAAACTGTGACCACTCGGTTTTTAAAGTTGAACTACTTCCTTAAAAATTAAAAAAAAATGGAGTTTTTGGTTGCGAATTCTTTAATTTTATTGAAAATTCTTCTATATTGAAGTAAATTAACTTTCTCATCATAATTTCATATTTTTAGTTTGATCATTCAACCTTTTTGTAAAAAAATTCTTTACCTTATCTTGAAATTTCTAAAAAATTTAATTTAAAAAATCGGCGATTTGGAAGAAAATTAATTTTTTTTATAATTTAAAATTATGATGGCTCAACCTTGGAAACAGTGCGCGTCTCCGCGCTTAACTGACACACTTTTTCATATGGTTAATTACATTAAAAAATATAATTCTTTTTTAAACGGCCTTTACTACAAGTCTTACTACTTTTTATATTATTTAAACAAAAAATTAAATAAAATGGCTTTTTCTTTTCGCCTCAGTTCATTAAGTCCGATTTACCAATGTATTCCAGGAGCCTTAAGGTTTGCTGACAAACTTCGTAATCGCCGGAAATCGCTGTCTTTTTCCACTTCACCTGAAATCTATTTATGATTTTTTTATAACTGTTTCAGAAATTGTCATTTTCCACACGCTCTACGAACAATTTATTTTTAAATTTCTAATTTCTTGCATTCTTATATTATTGAGAAGAAATTGGTCTTATTTGAAAATTAACTTTCGCGGATTCCATCAAATTAAAAAAGAAAAGGGACACAAGGGATTTTAGAGACGACTTATTATTGGCCAAATAATGTTATGGAGAAATGAAAAAAATCTGCCTTAGCTAGGATTTGAACCGGCGATGCCACTATTCACAAGTAGAGCCTTAACCAATTACGCCACCGAGGCTTCAGCAGATATTTTCTTTTTACTCGTGAATAGTGGCGTTCCGAGTTCAAATCCGGGCCAACGAAGATTTTTTCTCGCTTCCCCAGAAAATTATTTGGCGATTAATCGGCAATATCTAATATCAGAAATTTAATAATTAATTACCCTGCTCGACCAAATAACATGAATTATTCAAATAAATTAAGGAAGGTTAAAATGGATTAGGTATGCAAATGACTTTATTTTTTCACATTTTTAAGTAGTGACTAAATTTTTATTATTTCAATCGAGTTTAAAGGCTTCCACAAACACTTTCTTTTACAATAATTATCTTTTTTTTTAAAATTATTATATTAAACATAGTGTAAAGAACTTTTTTTTTTATCAAAAATAGTAATTTCTATAATATTTATATATCTATATTATGAGACAGTGCCTAATAATTTTTCGGAAGAAAAAAATTAAAATGTAAAATAGATTAAATAAATTTTTACATAATCCTATCTAATAAAATTGAAGGAGCTGACAATTTCAAAAAATATCTGAAAGATTTTAAGGCATTTTCATTAATTTTTCAGAATTTTTTCAAAACTTTATGGATAATTAAAATAATTTGAAAATATATTGATAAGGTTTTCAACAATCACAAAAAACAATTAAAAAATTACAAAGTTTTAAAAAATATTTAAAAAATTGTGGATTCTTCAAAATTTCAAACTAAACTTTTGAAGTTTTTTCAGATTTTAAGACAATTTTAGGAATAATTCAAGTCAGTTTTAAATATTTTTCGAAATTTTGAAAGATGTCTGAAAAGGTATGAAATATTCTGAAATTTTTTTCCAAACTTCAAAAGTTCCTAATATCTTCTAAAGATTCCCAAATTTTCCCTAAAATTTTTTGAAATCCTTTGAAATAAAAACAAAATCTTTAGAACATTTCTAGCAAATAAATAAGCTTAAGAAATAGTTATTCAAAGTTTTTAATTACTTTAAAAACTATTTTTTCCTTGAAATTTTAATTTGCCTAAATTGGTTTTCTTTATACACCGAAAAATCTTTTTTTATTAAAAATCCTCTTTTTGATGTTAAAATTTATCTGCTCTGGTTGACATGTCATTTTTTTTGTTAAAATGGCAATTTTTTGGTTTAAAATAATAATATTATTTGTTTGAAGATTCAACAATTTTCTTGAAAATTCGAATTTTTTTAATAACTCGATTATTTTTTATTTGCATAAGAATAAAGTATTTTTTAGTTTTAATATGACCTAATGTATTCATCGTTAAGAATTAATTTTTTTTAATCCAGCAGCTTGGCTAGAAGCATTACTAGTTTTTAATTATTTTGTAAAAAATTCACTTTCTTATTTAAACTTTTTAGACAAAAATTGCAAAAGATAGGTTAAAATATTTTTTTTTTAGAATTGAAATATTTTATTAAAAACTTGTATTTTATGGTTAAATTTAACAGCTTTTTATTTTAAATTGAAATCTTTTTTGTTAAAAATTAATCGTTGCGGTTCTAATTTTACTTTTTGGTTGTAAATTTACTTTTATGTAGAAAATTCATTTGTCATGTTAAGTACTTAACTGCGTGGCATAAAATTTGTTTTGTTTTTTCTTTTCAAATTTTAACAATTTCATAGAAAATTAAATTATTTCGTGGAAAATTAACTCTTTTTTTGAAAATTGTATTTTTTTTTAATTCAAATGTTTTGTAGATCATTTTTCTTTTGGGCTTCAAAGTTCAATAATTTTGTTAAAAAATCATGTATTTTGTTGAAAACTTATATTTATTATTAGAAAATTAATCTTTTTGGTGTAAAATTTATTTTATGGGTTAAAAATTCCACTTTTTGGTTAAAAACTAATTATTCTTGTTTTTGAAAATTCAACCTTCTTTTGTAATTTAATTTTTTTGTATAAATTACATATTCTTATGCTAACATTTTTTTTGTATAAAATCGGACTTTTTCTTTAAAATTCAACAGTTTGGTAGGAAATTAAAATATTGAGTTAAACATAGACTTTTTACGGAAAAATTTTATTTTTGTTGAAATTTAAACTATTTGGTAGAGAATTATTATTTTTGACTTTAAGATTCAATAATTTTGTTAAAAAATTTTTTTTTTTAATTCGCCTGTTTTGCTATAACATTAATCTTCATAGTAAAAAATTCACCTTTTTGGTTAAAAATTTAATTATTTAGTTAAAAACTCAAATTTTTCAGTTAAATGTTCAAATGCTTGATAGGAAATTTATGAATTTGTTTAAAACATAATTTTTTTATGGAAAAATAAAACAAACTGAAAATCCAACAATTTTTTTTTAAAATGAAAAATAATGTTTTTTATTTGAAAATTCAAAAAAATTGGTTAAAAATGTAAATAGTTGTAAAAAAAATCATTTTTATTACAGCTGGCTAAAAATTAATCTTTTTTGGTTGAAAATTAATTTTTTAAATGAAAATTAATACAAATTTCGTCTTTCTTTGTTTGGATATTGATATTTTGATTCAAATTGAATTTTTTCAACAAAAATGCAACTGTTTTGGTCAAATATATTATTTATTAATTGAGCATCCGACATTCATTACATCGTTTTTGTTTAAAAATTCAACTATTTGTTTAAAGATACAGTTTTTGTCTCAATTTTTATCTTAAATATCTGAAATTTTCAAAAATGTTTTCAAATTTTCTAAGGAATCTGAAATATTTTTTCTAGAATTTATTATTTTCTTTACGAAAAATGGTCTGAATGAAACATTACAGCAGATTGTAATTATAGGAGAATTTTTGGAAAAATAATATTTTCAAATTGAAAAATTTTCTTCTGGGCTCGGAAATAATTTTTTAATCTGAAAATCCAACTATTTCGTTTTTGGATAAATAATGATGTTTTTTATTTGAAAATTCAATAATTTAGTTAAAAATTTGAATAGTTGGGATTAAATTGATGTTTATTATACCTAGTCTGAAAATTTAAATTTTTTGGGAAGATAAAGTTTTTTGTCTAAATTTGGATCTTAAATATCTGAAATTCTCTTAGGAACCTGGAATATTTTTTCTCAAACTTATTATTTGCCATACAAAAAATGATCTCAATGTAACATTATCACAAATTATAATCATAAAGATTGCGAAAGATTTCAAGGATATAAACCACTGCTTTACTAACTGTAAATACCGCCATCGATTTTTCCAATCGTCAGTAAAAGTTTATTGTGTACATATATTAAAGAGCTATAGTATTATATAAGCTTTTGCAATTTATGAAAAATTATCAGTTGCTCTCCATAAAATTATAAATCAGTGTTTTTGATTTAAAATTAAACAAAAATGTGGTCCATTTTCAGGGCTCTTTTCTTCATGCTTGTCTTCAATTATATTGGTTAGTATAATTATAATAATTATTATTATTCACTCAAACTTATTTTTAAAAATATCTTTTTTATCATAAACGATGGCTTATTAACAGAATACTTGGATTTTCAACAAAATAGTTAAATTTTTAACGTAATAGCTAAATTTTCAACCTCAAAAGATGAATTCCCAATACAAGAATAACATAGTTTATATTCTAATAAAAAAAGATGAAATTT
This sequence comes from Acraspis erinacei, assembly GCA_035041075.1. Classification (NCBI taxonomy): domain Eukaryota; kingdom Metazoa; phylum Arthropoda; class Insecta; order Hymenoptera; family Cynipidae; genus Acraspis; species Acraspis erinacei. The sequence continues at coordinate 4,789 of JAWWLR010003143.1, forward strand.
ATAAAGAAAAAGAATTTTACAACCAAAAAGTCGAATTTTCAACTAATAAAGATTTTTAACGCAAGAAATAAATAATGTTTTATCTAAATTAATGAACCTTTTAGCCAAAAGACGAATTTTCTCTACAAAAATTGAATTTTTAAAGAAAAATATTATTTTTCAGCAAAAAATTAATTTTCCACGAAATTTATGAATTCTTAACTAACAAAAACGAAATTTCAAACAAAGAAAATATTTTTTTTCTAGAAAAGAAGAATTATCAACTAATACAGATGAATCATAAAAGAATCGAAAAGTTTCATTTTCATTTAAATAATTAATTTTAAACCAAATAAAGGCTTTTCCACTTAACAGATTAACATTCAACCAAAGAGATGAATATTTTAATGAAAACATAAAACTTCTACTAAAAATGCTTTCTTAACAAAGTAATTCCAACAAAAAAGTAGTTAAATACTCAAGCAGAGAATAATAATTTTGTTTAAAAAAATTTAATTTTCAATACAAAAAGACTAATTTTTAATAAAAATTTTAAAAAACTTTCTAACAATTATGTTAAATTGTTTATACCAAATAGTTTTATTTTTATTTGAAAAAGATGAATTTTTTCTTAAAACAGATAAATTTGTATTACAAACAAAAAATTTCAAACAAATAGTTGAATGGTCAATAAAAAATAAGTTTCTACGAAGAAAAGAAAATTTTCAATACTGGTAAGTACTGGAACAGAGGCATTTTAAATAAAAAACGAACAATTTCGTTTAGTTAAACTTTCATCGAGAAAAGATTTCTGTTGATTTTTCAATACTAAGATATAAATTTTCAATGAAATAAATAAATTTTTAACAAAACAGTAGAATTTTCAACCAACAAGTAGCAGTTTTTGACAAAATAGATGAATTAAAAAAAAACACAGATTCGTTATCGCCCAAGGAGATGAAATTTTTACTGAAACAAATGTATTTTTAAATCCAAAAGATCAATGTTCAAAAAAAATGTAGGCATTTTTTGAAAAAGAATTTGAGTTGACTTTTCACGAACAGAATATGCATTTTTAATCAAGAAATAAGTTTCTACGAAAAATATTGAAGTTTGAATTAAAAAAAAACTAATTTTTAATTAAAAATTACTTTTTCACAATAAATTTCTACGAAGAAAATTAAATTTTTATTATCAAAAAGTACTAAAACAGATAAATTTCCAATAAAAAATGACAAATTTTTTCATAAGTAGAACTTTCATCCAGAAAAGATTTCAGTTCATTTTTCAACACTAAAATATAAATTTTAAACGAAAAGTAAATTTGGAACGGAATAGTTAAATTTTTAACAAAAAGTGGATTTTTGAAACAAAAAGTATGACTTCTTATCAAAATAGATTAATTTTTCACAAAGCAGTTTAATTTATATCCAAGAAAGATGAAATTTCTAGTTAAACAAATGAATTCTTAAACCGAAAAGATAAATCTTCAAATTAATAGTGGAATTTAAATAAAAAGAATTTAAGTTGACTTCTCACAATCAGAATATACATTTTTAATCAAGGAATACTTTTCTACGAAAATAAACAGAATTATCAATCCAAAAAGACGAATTTTTAATATAAAAAATTACCTTTTATCAAGCTTTTTGAATTATATACCAAATAGTTCCATTTTTATTTTAAAAGGATGAAACTACTCTTAAAACAGACTAATATTTTATTACAACAAAAATTTCAACAAATAGTTGAATTTTTTAACAAAAATAATTTTCTACGAAGAAAAGAAAATTTCCAATATTTAAAAGTTTTAAAAGAGATGAATTTTTAATAAATAAAGAAAAATTTATTTTTTAAATTAAAACTTTCATTTCATCCATAAAAGAATTTAATTCATTTTTCAACACCAAAATATACATTTTAAAGAAAATAGTTAGATAAATAGTTAGCCAAGAAAAACTTTGTTTGATTAAAATAGATGATTTTTACATTTAAAAAAGGACTTGAATTTAAAGAAAAAACTAGTTAAGGTTTCACCCAAAGAAGAGTCAATTTTATTTTTCAGCATCAAAATAAGAATTGTAAGCAAGAAGTTAATTTTCTGCTACATAGTTGAATTTCTGACCAAAAAGTATGACCTTTTAGCGAGATTGTTAAGTTTTCAATCAAACAGTTGCACTTTTATCCAAGAAAAATCTAAATTCCACTAAAACAGGTGAATTTTTTAATTAAAAAGACCAATTTTCAAACAAGCAAAAGTGCAATTTTCATCCAAAAAGATTTCAATTGGCTTTTCAATACAAAAATACGAATTTTAAAGAGAAATTAAACTATCTGAGAAATAGTTGAATTAAAAAAAAAACACTTGCATTTTTATTTAAGAAAGATGCAATCTTTCTACTAAAGAAGATATACTCTTAAAATAAAGGAGACCAATTTTCAGGAAAAAAACAGTTTTAATCCAAAAAAGATTTCAGGTCACTTATCAGGACCAAAATATACGTTTTAAACAAAAGGTTAATGTATTATGGAAAGAGTTCAATTTTTAACCCAAAGGAAGAATTTTGATAACGCTTGAATTTTCAATAAAAAAGGATGCCTTTTTAAGAAAATTGTTCAATTTTCAAGCAAATAATAGAATTTTTAACTAAAAAAATAATTTTCAGAAGACATTTTTTGCAAATTTGTAAAAATGACGCGTATGAGTGACGATCCCCCTTCCGTAACAAATTGCTGCGAAAATTGTCCCTGATTAGTTTTATACAAAATATTTTATTACTCTTAAATAAATGTTTCGAATTGATTAATTTTCTTTCACTTGATCGAAATATCGCCAGGTGTGAAGGGGAGCAACGAGACAAGGGACTTTTTGGCAAACTTTGGGAGCAGTAGACAACCTCCCAATAATGAAGACATTAATACTGAGGACAAAAAAATATACCATGGGAATCCTGTATATGATCCGAGAATCCTCCGTATTTTTTGTAATTTAAAAAGTAATCGTGAACCTACAGTAATCCTATTGACCCCTCCAAATAGGCCTATACGCTTGCAACGAAATGATCTGCCAGATCTAAATAATCAGAGAGAGTCAATGACCACTAATCCCCAAGGAAGAGCTGGGAATACAGTTAACAATATGTATGAACAATTTTATCAACAATGTCCTCAGCATCCACAATATGGTGGTCGTCCAAAATCTGCTAGATCTGGCAATCAATAATGTCCTCAACATCCACAATATGGTAGTCTTCATAAATCTGATGTATTTGGAGATAAACAATATCCTTATCAACCACTATCTGGTAGTCTTCCTAAATCTGATAAATCTGGCAAGCGACAATGTCCGCAACATTCCAAAATCCGGTAATCTTCCTAATTCTGATGAATCTGGTAAGCGAAAATTTAGAAGAACTAGTTTCGAATAAAGTTAAAAACTTGTATCAACAATGTCCTTAGCATCCACAATGTGGCGCTCTTCCTAAATCTGATTAATCTGGCAATCAACAATGTCATCAGCATCAACTATCTGATAGTCTTCCTAAATCTGATGAATCTGGCAAGCGACAAGTTTAAAGAATTAGCTGCAAATGAAGTTAACAATTTGTATCAACAGTTGTATCAACAATAACCTCAGCATCCACTGTATCGTGGTCTTCTCAAATATACTGTATCTAGCAATCAAAGATTTTAAAGAACCAGCTGCGAATGATGTTAACAATTTGTATCAACAATGTCCTCAGCATCCACAATATGGTGGTCTTCCTAAATCTGCTGGATCTGGCAATCAACAATGTCCTCAGCATCCACAATATCTTGGTCTTTCTAAATCTGATGAGCCTCACAATCGAAAATTTTAGAGAACTAGGTTCAAATAAAGTTAACAATTTGTATAAAAAATTTTATCAATAATGTTCTTAGCATCCACATTATTGTACTCTTCCTAGATTTTTCTGGATTTGTCAATCAAGAATTTTCAAGAATAAGCTGCGAATAAAGTTAGGAATTTGTATCAACAATTGTATTAACAAGGTCCTTAGCATCCAATATATGGTGGTCTTCGTAAATCTTCTGGAATTAACAATCAATTTTTTATTCCTTTTTCTCACAAACCAGCCTTTTCTCCTTTTAAATTACAATTTGTCTTTCTTTATAGACGTAACAATCATGTAACATTTAAGGGGTTTTACGTCACACTCACGGCTTGTAACAGCCTTCCAATTCAAGCATTTATGTTTTTAAATTATTTATTTCATGTACGCACTTTTTAAATAAATGAGAAATTATTTATCGAAACGAATGCATTTTTACTAAATATTATCTTTTCAGCTTATTTAAACATAATTTAGGAAAAAATAATGGAAATTGTTTGCAATCCTCTTATAAGCATAATTGGTGTCAACTCTAAATTAAAATCTGTAAAACTTTGACTGATTTGTTTAGTCAAATAGACTTTAAACAAAAAATTTATGTATTTCGATAGCGATTTTGTATTTTCTGACTTATAACTGCAATTCTAGCATATCATTCTCTATTTGTTTTTTTTTCCTTTTAAAAAGTTTTTGAAATACCTAAAAATAAATTATTGTAAAATTTTTTTTTATAAATATGTTTTCCTTTTCCTTTATGATACACGGTGCCTGTTGTAGGGGAAATAGTTTCTGGGGACAAATGAATTTCTAGCCCACACTACTCATTCCAAATGAAATTTTTCTTTCACGAAGAATAAATTTCCAATGGGAAGAGATAATTTAAGAGCATTTTTTTATTACTTTATGAAAAAATGAATTAACAAAACTTCTTTCTTTGAGATGGGGGATATTTAGTTTATTCAAATCCAGAGTTTTTTATGAAACGTGAGATAAATTAATATTTGATTACGATTAATTGGAAATAGATGCTATTTGGCAATTTTTTAAACATTTTTTTTTTTAGTTCAATGTTTGGGTATTATTTAATGGTTAGGCTTAATTAAAAAAATATATAGTCAAAAAATAAAACAACTAAGAATATCTTTCTGACGATTCTTTCTTCTGCCACTTCACAACTGACCACAATTATTAATTAAACATTTTTTATAAACAACAAAATTCCAATAGCAAGGTAGATTCCATAAAAAATGGAGCGTATTCTTCGACATATAATCAAACTCTAAATTTGTTTAAGAAAATTGTTTAAATGATTAGGAAAGAGTGGTCCTAAGTCGGCACTCTGCTTTAAGCCGGCACCCTCGTTTCTCAGAAATTGTTTCTTTATTTTGTGCTTAACAGCGTGAGCAGGGTATACATTTTTCGTGCAAAATAAATTCCCTTTTCTTCTATTCTTTTGAAGTAGCTACAGGTGTGTAAATATCTTGAAAAGCCTAATCAATTACGTGCGTTGGTTTCTGTATTTTGTCTGATTTCGCCTGATAAGGTTGATTTTTTCATTCGGAATGGTTTCGTGCACAGAACAACATTAAGTGTGTAGTAGTGGCCCTGATTTGATACCAAGCAGGTGGTCCTGAGTCGCCACTTTTTTTCTTTTGTTATTATTTGTGTGATTCAATTTCATGTCCTTCGTCTCTTGTTGGTTTGTTTAGTTTGGTTGTGGTTTGACTGGGTGCTCCTTGGCTCTGGTAGGTGTCCTTTTATTTTCTGTGTTTTCTCATTGACAATATTCTACATGTTTTTTTTTATTGTAAATGGCTTACACTTGTCCTTTTCTTTCTCAAACTTACATAAATCGCCCTTTTTCTTGCATTTGAGAGGAAATAATTATGTGCCGACCCACGAACAGAGGGTGCCGGCTTAGGACCAACGTTTTAAGAAATAGCAAAAATAGAATTTTTCACTTTGCGCTACATTGCGACCGAAAAAATCAGTCCATACTGCTCAGAATGATGTAGAATAGTAAATAAATGGTTCTGTATTTGGCCGAAGACATTAAAGTGCCATTAAACCCTCTTTACCCTCTGTTTTAGACAAACACTCTTACTGTGCCGACTTAGGACCACTCTCCCATAATTTTTGTAAACTTGCAAAGTATCAAAACAAAGAGTTCTCAAAAAGAGACTTTTCATTCCGAAACAAAATCCTCCATTTTTTCATAAAAATGGCCTAAATAATTAATAATTCTTATAAATGTTTAAAATATCATAAAAAATAGTTATCCGGAAGATATCCTCAGTTTATAGCTAAAAAATTGAGCCTATTCGTTGAAAAATAGACAAGTTCTGTTTTTGCTTTTGAAAATTGCTTAAATTATTAATAAGTTTTGTTAATTTAAAAAGTATCGAAACAATGAGGTATGGAAAAGAGATTTTTCTTACAAAATAGTCAAAACCTGAATTTTTTATTAAAATTCTTTGGGTAATTAATATTTTTTACGACTTTTGAAAGTATAGCAACGATTTATCGGAAAGATATCCTTATCTAATATCGCAAAATATTGAGCCTATTAATTGAAAATTGATCATACTCTGAATTTGTTCATATAAAAAATTGTTTGAATAATTATTTATTCGTGTAATATTTTGTAGAAAATTGAGCATATATTTTGAAACATATTAAAATTGTCAGTTTAAGCAAAAAATTGTTTAAACATTTGCTGAATAGCATTCATTTTTGATGAATCATTGTGAAACATAAATTTCATTTACATTTTATAGATACCAAAATTCTGAATTTAAGTGAGCAATCCCGAAAATTAACTTTTTTTCATGAATTTGTTTATAACGTAATACATTTTTTTAAATCATTCTAACCTAATGGAAATTATTTCGAAATAGTTTTATCATAGATTTACAAACTATTTTGAAAAATCTCAAAATCATTAAAAAATGGTACTTCTTAAAAATAAAAAAAAATAACAGTTTTGTGAAATTAAAAAATGATCCATTTTTTAATCAAAAATACGACGACACAAGTCTTTTCGAAATTTAAAAATATTTCATTAAAAAATAAGCCTAAATCGATTAAATACTGTAAGCTAAAAATTTATGTGTCCAAACAAAATTTGTTTGTCCCATTGTGTAATGAGTCATCAGTTTTGATTCTAATCTCCATTTCGAATTCCTTGAAATATAGAAACGTTAATTTTTTTTTAATTTGAATATTTAAAAAATTTGAAACTCATTTATTTATTATTAAGTATATACATTAGTAAATATTGAATTAGGTATTTTTAAATTTAAAAGTTTCTTCTATGGATCGAAAATAAAATATTATAAAAGTTAAAATATTCACTAACCAAAATAATAGCGTTTTGGGATTTTCACACGTTAAAATTTTCTTTTTAAAAAAATTCTTTCACTTTC
>JAWWLR010003183.1:0-12062 GCA_035041075.1 Acraspis erinacei
TGAAAATGTAGATATTATATATTAGGTTTTAATATTGATATTTTTATTGGAAAAAGGTATTTTCTATAACATATCATAATACAGTACAACTTTAATGTTAAAAACAAGAAATTAACAATTTAATAGTTTTAGTGAAAAAAATCTTTGTGTTCTCCTATCTTAGCGTCAACATTGTAAAATAAAAATTATTATTGTGGGCCAACGCACATTATTGTTCGCTATTTCAGGAGAACGAAATTCTACGTCACATACGACTGTGTATTCTCGCCTCTAAGCCTGAGCAAAGATGGCCGCTGGCGCCTATTTTGAAACCTTAAATGATATTTGTATGTTTTTAATTTTTAAAATTAACAATTGTTTCTCAATAAAACAAGAATACGATAGATTTTTCTCAAAAATTCAAGATCGGATCTTTTTTTAACAGAACAATGCATCTCTTGCATCTTTTAAAAATTTTTTAACATTTAAAATATTCTCGTTTTTAAATTTTGGATTTGATAATTTAAAAGCCCTGTCTGTAAGACCATAAATTACAGACATTTGGTCTTTAATCGCAATATTAGAATTGAAACTTACATATCTACCTGCATTAGTATCTTTACGGTCAATATTATCTTCATGCACGGATGTGACGATATTGTCCAAATCCACTCAAATGCCGAACGTACGAGGCTTGAAGTTACGAGCGTTCCACAGACACGAGCGTCCCAATTCTACAGGGGCGTGTGGAATTTGCTTCCCTATACCCCCACCCTTTACGAGATTTGCGCGAAAGTGCGCCTGTGTGCGTTCTCACGCATTAACTCCGAAATCTACGCGATGCAGGAGTGGAAACCCCTTTCACGCTCGTGTGTTCGGCGATCACGATTCCCGAACCTCTCGTACATTCGGCATTCGAGTGTACCTGAATAAGAAATCATATAAACATCTCGTTTGCTTAAAAAATTGATTTTGCAAACTGCAATAGAAATTATCAATGCAATATTCTCGTCAAAATACATCCGTCACGAAAATCTGGAAAGTACTTTTCTCGCTTTTCCTCGATGTCGATTTAATTTGAATAATTCAAAAGAACGAATTTTTCAAAACTCACACACACACACAATTAACAATTGTTTAGTTGCAGTTGAAGATAATGGACAACAAATGTCGCATTTTTACACAGAATAGAACTGAACAAAACATAATATTTTAAATGCAAAATTTAATTATTACATATTTAGTCAAAATAATTATTTTAAGCAGAAAAAAATTCTTCAGCAAAATAAGTAAATTTTTAATCAAATTGAAAAATCTTGGACAAAAAAATGACTTTTTAATTATCAAATTTATTAGTGGATATTTTCGCAAACAAATATCTCAATCCGCAAACAAAATTGATAGATTCCAACAAAGAAAAAAATCTTATTCAAAATTTTAAATTACTCAGCCTTGAAGGTCAATTAAAAAAAAAATTACATTATAATACGAAAATATACATTTTTTACAAAAATAAATGAATTTTTAACGACAAAAAAAATGAATTTTTAACAACATGTATCAAATTTTTAACTAAACAAATAACCTTTTTACTAAACTGATTTATCTCCAATAAAGAAATGAATGTTTAAGCCAATATTTGAATTTCCAAACCAAAATATGTTTTATTTTAACGACAAAGATAAATTTTTAATGTTTCTATCTCTGTATGTAGGTATGTATGTCTCTCCGTCTTTATGTATCTATGTCTGTATGTATGTATATATGTCTGTCTGTCTGTCTGCATGTCTGCCTGTCGTCCAGTATGTATCTCTGTATGTATGTATGTAGGTATGTTTATCTGCGTTTCTCTATGTCTGTATGTATGTCTGTCTGTCTGTCTGTATGTCGGTCTGTATGAATGTATGTATGTATGTTTACCTGAATGTTGTAGCCTCGCCAACTTTTGAAGGATTTGTCCAATCGACTGAGGCTTTGATAAACTTCCTAATGTTCCAAAATAAAGGGCACGTTCATTAGCAGTCATTTCCAACAAAAATTAAAAAATTTACAGCATTTTCAAAATTTGAAAAAAAAACTTTTTTTTATTTTAGAAATTTTTGTCAAAGTTTCTTATAGATGGTTATAAAATTTGCAAATTGTCCGAAAAAAATTTCAATTTTGATAAAAATACAATACAAACACAATACTAATCAAGTAAACCCTCTCAAATGATTCAATCGCAAATCCGAAATGACCACATGGACTCTCTGATATAATCGAATCGACCATCTGAAACGATCTTGTCTAATTGTTGAGAAAATCAGATCGACCATCCGACATGCGAAAATCAACGCTTGACAAAGAGCGGTTCAGCCAACCTGAGATGACCGAGACGACGATCCGAGATGCTCGAGTCGACTTTCTGAATTATCCAATTTGGACCTCTTGTTTTAAAATTCTAGAGATAGTCGCCTTAGGCATATTGAAGAGCTATCCTATAGTTGACGCTCCAATATGGTCTGTCTGCATATTTATATGGCCAAACATACCTTCCATTTTTCTCCGTGCATGGAGACATTGGGAATTCGGAAAATTGAACTGAAAAAAGATAAAGCTAAGACTAAGGAAGCTAAAAAGCAAGGACGACAATGCCGAAATGAAATTTCAGAATAGCCAAAAAGATAGAAATAGAAAACTGTTCAAAACCAAATAGACTATGAACTAAAAAAAAATCAATCCTTGAATATTAACGATCTTATTGATTCTTCTGAAACAGCAGAAAAAGTGGAGCATCACCACCTAGGAATTTGAACTCGAGAGATGCTGAGATTCAAGTAATTTAATCCCTTAATACACGCTATAGTTTTCGTCCTACCCTTGTTGAAAAGAAGCATATGAAGCCATTTTCCTTTCCCCTTTGTCAGTCCCCTTTTCCTGAACACTTTTCAGTTTTCAGCCGTTCCCCTTTCTCGTTTTTACTTTCCTTTTCCTAATTCCTCTTTCCTTTTCCACCATTTCCCCTTTACAATTTCCCTTCCCCTTTCTCTTTCGTCCTTTAATTTTACTTTCCATTTCCTAATCATCCTTACCGTTTTCCTTTGTCATTTTTGCTTTCCTCTTTTCATCCGTTCCCCTTCCCTTTACCCATTCCCCTTTACCGTTCCCCCTTTCGCTTTTGAACCATTTCCCGTTTCTCTATTTGCACGTTTACTTTACCCTGTTTCCTATTTTGCCAACTTCCATTTTATTTTTCCCTTTTCCGCCTTTTAAATTCTCATTTCCCCTTCCTGTTAGCACCCTTTCCGGTTTCTCGTTTTTTCTTCCCTTTTCCCTTCCCCCATTCCCTTTGACATTTTCGCTTTATCTTTTCCCCTTTCTCATTTCCCCCTTCCATTTTAATTTCCTCGTGTCCCTTTGCAGTTTCCCCTTTACCTTTTCACCATTTGCCTTTCCCCTTTGTTTATTCCTCCGTTCCCTTTACCCTGCTTCTTTTTCCTATTTTCCCTTTCTCCTTTTACTTTTCTCTTTTCCCCTTTTCTCATTTTACCCTTTTTCTTTCCCATTTCACTCTTTTCGCTTTCTTATTCTCTTCTTCCTTTTTCCTGCCACCTATTCCCCTGTTCTGTTTCCCTTTACAATTTTATTCGTTCCCTTTTCAACCTTTAACCGTTCCCTTCACGCTTTTCCTCTTCTTACTCTTTCAAATTTTTAGTTTGCTTTTCCCCTTTCACCCTTTTCATTTTACTATTTCCGCTTTTCGCTTCCCTAAATATGTTATGATAAAAGTGTTAAAAGAAAATCTACTTTAATTTACCTCATATGATATTACCACCCCTTTCGGGCGTCCCACTTGCGTGTTGCTGTGAATGTATAGCGGGCGTAAAGTTTCATGTTGTCCCGACGGGGAAGAGCGCATGCGCGAAAGCCACTGGGATCTAAGCGGCCACATTGCGTCAGCTTCACATGAATGCAATGGCACGTTTTCAAGGGGAGTCGACAAAAACGTTAATTTTGCCCGAAAAATGTAAAACTGTAAAACATTTGGAAAATCCAAAACAGAATTCTTTCAAAAATTACTGAATCAGGACCCTCCCTATCCATGATTAATTTATAGTCCATTAAAATAATTTAAGTGATTTTCATTCCTTAATGGAAATACAGACTAACATTCGGAAATTAGGATTCTGTAGGCTTTAAAATTTGGTATTTCAGAAACAGAGTTCTTATATTTTCAACTATTTGGAGTTGACTTAATTTCCCAAATAATTTTTGTAAAATTTGTATTCATAATTACTAGTAACTAGGAAACTCATATATCAAATTTTAGTTAATTCGTACTAATTGTTAAAGTGATAAGATAATTTTTTGGTTTTGAAAAGACGCAAATAAACTATGTAGGCAGCATAATTAATACAGATGCCCGTAAAAGAAACAAAAATCTTGATTACAAGTTTCAACATAATTGTGAAAAACAAATATATGAACAAATGATGTAAACAAAAATATTTTTGAAGTGCTCAAGCACAGAGGGAATTTTTCTTCAATCTAAATGCTTGTTCAGAAGAAAAGAAAATATTCTTCCAGAAAGTAGACATTTTGAACTGAATATTTAGAAAAAGCTATCATTTATTTTTACTGTATAAAGTTAATTTACTTAAGGAGAGTTTTTTTTCTCTGAGAAACAAAAATTCGCGATTTTTTGCCAAGACGAACGGGCAACCTTGTTTCTCAAAAAACGTTATAATGGGGTCATATAAAATAAGGAAGAATATAATTAAGTAGTGTCAACCATTTTCCATCCAGGTGTTACCTTTGAAGTGAATAAACTATTGAATTATATTAAAAACAATAAATTATCAAACAAAATCTTCAAAACTTTTGGAATAAAACTATCCTTATTTGAATAATTTCCAGGTTAACCGGATAAAAATTCCTCGACTTGAGTTCGACTTGGTGATGTCTTGATTTCGTCTCCAAGACATCGATGTCTGGCTGCGTCTCAAAATTGAGTCGAGACATACGCATTCATCTTACGTTTATGGTCACGAGAGTCAAGACGAGGTATACTTGTCTTAAGACAAACCTTCCTTGACTCAAAAATGACATTGAAATTTATAAATGAAAAATTTTTAATTAAAAATTATTTTTAATTAAAAAATGGAGAATCTGTGGGTCTGAGCGAGTAATACCTTGTAAAATTTTCTTCAAGAAAATTAAAAATTGTAACTATCTTAAAGGATCGCCTAACCCGTTAGAAATATGTAAAAACAAACAACATTTTTGGTATCCTCTCCAAACAAGTAAAATAAAAATGAATTGTTTTTCATTTTTAGCTATTAATGAATGTTTTATTTTAGGGAGTGGAGGTTTTGGGGGTGGAATGTAAGTGAGGAGGTAAATAGGATACAGGAGAGGTATGTAAAGTGGACACTGAGGTTGGCGAGGAATACGCCGAACTATATTGTCAGGAGGGAGATAAGAGGAACGAGTTTAGGGATTAAATATGAGGAGAAATGTTTGGAAGAGGGGTGAAGTAAACTGGTTAGGGACTGTTGGTGAGAGAAGGAGAACAGATTTAAGGGTGGGAAAGATGGAGGTGGGATGGGAAAGGTATTTTCGAACGAATGGATTGCAGATGGATGAAGTTAGAAGGATGAACGAGGAAGGGAGGAGAGTATATGAGGTGGTAAAGAGAAACGGCATGGAGAGAGAGAAGGAAGAAAGTGAGGAGAGAATAAGAGAGTCAAGGTTTAACAGGAACTATGTGTGCATTATGTCAAATGAGAGAGCTCAAAATTTGTGCGACCCATGTTTTTTTATTTGTAAAAAAAACGTTGCTCTAGCCATTTTTATGTTTTATGGACTTTAATATGTAAAATTTTTCCAATTTTTACTTGTAAAAATTTATCGCATTTATCCCATTTTACATCTCAGAAATGTTATGCAAAAGTTTTCGGCATATCTAAAATAAAAAAAGGCATATCAAAAAATTGAGAACAGATTCGTAAAAAAAATGAATAAGAGTTTAATTTAATTGAGAAAAGAGTAAGAAAAGCTTATGAAAAATGACACCTTTAAGTTGAACACTGGATGAAGGAACTTCAGGTGGATGGCTACAAAAAAAGTTGACCATCGGTTTGATCTCTCATTGTGCACGGTATTTGCTGCGTTCCCAAGCTGCGGTCACTGACAATAAGTTGAATGTCAGAGTAATAATAAGTTAATCAGTATATAACTGCCCTACTGTTAGATGTCTCAGAATATTCTCAGGCTAAATAGCCTAGCGGGCAGAGTTATTTACAGTAGGTGGCCATCACCAAGCCGACTCCCTTTTTAAATTTTTCTTCAAATCATAAATTTTTCTTTTCAATTGATTAATTTTTTCATTATACATATTTTATAATTATAAATTATATATTAATATACTATTTGGGGTTGAATTAAAACATGTTGTGTGTTCTAGCGTATCTCATTCCATTTACGAGATACGTTATATTAATTCCGATTTTAAACATTTAAAAAAAGGTAGATATCTGAAATAATCGAAACCTGTAGATTTCAAATTATTATGTTTTAGGCTGTTAACTTTGAAATTAAAAATATCTTTCTAAATTTTAATCCGAAAACTTAACAAAGGACCCTTGAGTGTCGGCTACTCTATTGAGAAAGCCTCTCTGCTTGTTACTAATGATTGAATTCTTATTTCAATTTCAGCCTCTTTGCTTTTTATTTATGATCGTGTTCTTATTTCAATTTCGGCAAGAACATTTTAAAGCCTTCATACCATTTAAACCTGGGTCGAGCCTGTAGCTGGTGTTGGGACTTCTCTGCTTTAAATCAGGAAACTTTGAAGCCGCAGAGCAACGGCTAAAAATATATTTTTTTTCAAAAAAAAACATGGGTAAATTTATTTGCCTAAGATAACGATTTGGTTAATGTCCCCGATGAAATTTCTCAAGTGTATGTAATATCTTACCTCACAAACAGCTGATTTCAAGTGAGTTATCCCAGCAACTCGATTAATATTTTTAATATTAATTATTTTTTCACTAAAATAGCTTATTTTCAGAAACAAACACTTCATCGAAATATAGGGAATATATGCCATGCCTCTAACTACGCCAGTCTTAAAAAAATATCTGCCTGCTCCGCGGCAAGAACAACAAAGACAACTACAACAGACAGGCAGACTCCGACGTAAAAACTTTTATTTCTGACTCAGGCGGCCACAAAACCTCGACATTTGCTGAAATCCGCTAAAGTCAGTTTTCACATAAAACCTTCTCGTTATGGATGAGAATATAATAATTTATTATTTTTTTCGCGATTAAAATTTGAAGTTTCCATTTATTTTAACATTCAAACAGTTGTGTATACGATCTTGTTGGCCCTAGAGAGAGTAACATTTTTCTTCTTTTGACTTTTTCTCATATCACGCATTGTTTGACACAATTCAATCCGATGAGACTTTCAAAAGTTATCCGGTATACAGACGGCGACGACCACGGCAGACAGACAGACACCGACGTAAAAATAATTTTTTCTGACTGCATTTTCCGAAACGGACAAATATACGGTTAGAAGAGCCCTGTAACTGAACTGCTGTATTTGACAGCTCGGCTGACCCTTCGTATTTTAATCGCGGTAAAAAGCAGTAATTATTTAATTTTTCACAAAAGAAATGTTTTTGTAGACAAACATTTTAATTTCGGCTGCGTCTAGTCGTCCCTAATTTCGGGATAAATAGCATTTTTTTTCATCTTGAGCTAGTCATCCCGAATTACGGGGCGACTAGCCTGAAATCAAGATAAATGCTAGTCATCTCGAAATTCGGGAGGACTAGACCATTTGCACCATTTGGCCAATCGTCCTGACAAAATTCTAATAGTGCAGTTATGGTTTCTAAAATGAAGTGATCTTTGATCCTCGAGTCACTTAATTTTTAGTTTATAGTTTTATCAGCTGTTCTACCTCTGCCATCATCAAGATAATTAGGTTATGTTCAGCGGACTCTATTAAGAACATGCTTATCACCAACTGATTTCAAATTTTATTAATTAAATTTCGAAACATACAGACAAATTATTAAGATTTTATTTTCTAAACTAACATCATTAAGGCCATGTGAGCGTAACCTCACAAATTTGGCTCACCTGTTTTTCAAAAACAACTTACGTTCACACGAAACGCGATATCGAGTTAAAAATTCGGGAAATTAAATATGAAGAACACACAAACGTTTCTTAGTGCTTCATATTTAGTTTCTCAAATTTTTAATCTTGATATCGCGTTTCGTGTGAAGGAAAGTTGGTTTTGAAGAACATGTAAAAAGAAATTGTGAGGTTACGCTCAAATGGCCTTAAAGTAAACAATGATTATTTTGATTTGAATTCCTTTATGAATAGATAGTTTTTCGAAAATTTTAAATTAATACAAGAATAAAAATTAATTTGCTATGGAAGGGAAAATAAGGAAATTGAAGAATACTAAAATATTATATTAAATAATATATATTTAGGTACGATTACCAATTCAGTCTTAAGTACAAAACTAAATTTGTGTAATTTTTCACAATTAACATAAAAACATACAAACTCAAACTGAAATTTTCTTTATCACACCGCAGTTTTATCAAATATTTATTTCTTGCGACAGTTTTTGCACATCCAAAATTTACTCTGTGAAATTCACAACAAATGTGGTAAAATGATCACTTACAGGGGTGCCTTCCCGCCCCCCTAATGCGTTGGAAAAGGGGTAGGGTGTGACCTTAAATTATTTCTGTGATCAGTCTCAGGGGTGCCTTCCCGCCCCCACGGGGCGTTGGAAGAGCGGCTGGGGTGTGATCTTACATTATTTCTGTGACAAGTCACAGGGGTGACTCCCCCCACGAGGCGTTGAAATGGGGCGGGGGTGTGATCTTACATTATTTCTGTGAAAAGTCACAGGGGTGCCTTCCTGCCCCCCACCCTACGAGGCGTTTGAAAAGGGACAGGGGTGTGATCTCAAATTGTTTCTGTGATCAGTCACAGGGATGCCTTACCGGCCCCACGAGGTGTTGGAAAAGGGGCTAGGGCTGTGATCTTACATTATTTCTGTGACCAGTCACAGGGGTGCCTTCGCGACCCCCACGAGGCGTTGGAAAAGGGGCTGGGGTGTGATCTTACATTATTTCTGTGTCAAGTCAGAGGGGTGCCTCCCCCCACGAGGCGTTTGAAAAGGGGTAGTGGTGTCATCTTACATTATTTCTGTGACCATTAACAGGGAATTTTGCTCGCGCGACTTTTTAGCGAGAAAATACACTCCATTTTCAATTACAAAAAACAACAAAAATGACATCTTCGGGAAAAAGGGAGCTGAACCGACCGGTATAATTGCCTTTATATTATGTGCTTAAACATTGTGTTCAGCAACTAAACCGTTTAGATTTAGTTTGCCCCTAGCAAATTTGAAAGCCTTTTGAAGCGCCTTAAGTTTTAACTCATCCAAATCAATTTATATATTTGCTCTGTGTCACCGTAGTTTCAAGTTCGTTAGAAACTTCCCTATGAATGTAGTCGAAAACAATTTTCAGAATGGCGCCACTGCACTGACTAAAATCTGTTAAAGTGACTCTCAAAGCCGGGCCAAGTAAGCTATAGTCAGATTATAGTATGAGGTTCATTATGCGAAACTAATCGTAGGTGGCAGCACCGAGCCGAGTACTAGACTCTCTGTCGATGAGAGACTAAATTCAATATGGTGAACCTATCCTAACCTAACGTCACATTGCAAATGACAGTCGAGAAAGGTTGATTAACATTTTTACAAATGCGATATGATAAATATTGATAAAAAAGTATTAAAAATATATTTTGTGATCTTTTCAAGGTATAAATGGCACTTTATACTTATTCGCAAAACTCCCTGTGACTGGTCACAGAAATAATGTAAGATGACACTACTACCCCTTTTCAAACGCCTCGTGGGGGACGCGAAGGAAGCCCTGTGCATGGTCACAGAAATAATGTAAGATCACACTCCTGCCCCTTCTCCAACGCCCCGCGGGCGGCGGGAAGTCACCCCTGTGACGTCACAGAAATAATGTAAGAACACCCCCTGCCCCTTTTTCAACGCCTCCCGGGAGCGGGAAGTCTTCCCGGTGATTGGTCACAGAAATAATTTAAGATCACACCCTTGTCTCTTTTCCGACGCCTCGTGGGGGGCGGGAAGGCACCCCTGTGACTGATCACAGAAATAATTTAAGATCACACCCTATCCCTTTTCCAAAGCTTTATGGTGGCGGGAAGGCACCCCTGTGACTGATAATTTTAATAGATCAGTCAGCCATTTCAATAAACGCAGAAAATTTGTCGGATGGAATTTTAGATAAATCGATAGCAACACTAAATTTTTAGAAAGGTACTGTTCAAAGAGCCGTGAGCCTTGATGGAAACTATTATAGTAGAAAAAACTTCTCTCAATCAATTGCAATGTGGAATATGTGGTATAGAAACGCTGCAAAATTGAAGACTTCGTCTTGATGTACGAGTTGGATTAGAGAATCTGTCCTTTTTATAACTGAGCAGGCTGAAGCTAGAACCAATCTTCGATGAAAACATTGTAAGCTCAACAAACCTCTACCCCTTTTTTCTCGAATGAGGTATAAACGAGGTGCGAAAGATCTAGGATAATAACTTCGATCTATTGTCATAATTCTTGCGTTTGCTTCGTTCAAGTTCCTCAACTTATTGACTTTCCATTTTACTGCACCAAACATCTACAGATATGCATGTTTCTCTATTACCGAGATGTTGAATAGTATTTTATGTAAATATATACACATAGTATATATGTACATAAAAAGAAACGATTTCGAAACTTTTGAAGATTTAGAAGATTTAGGTAAAGAATGGGAAACTGAGCTAGCCAAATCCAAAATTCGAAGGCAAGTTTTACAAATCCCTGAACCTAAAATCGAGGATATAAACGAACAAAAGCATAATAACGGGAACGGGAATAAAAATAATCAGGAGAATAATAAAGATTTTAGTGAAAATAAAAATGGTCAAACTGATAACCAAAACAGAATCAGCACAACCAGGGTAAAAAACTATAAAAAACCGATTTCCATTTCCACCATTGGGATGTCCATTGGGAGTATGAAATCAACGCAGTAAAGAAAAGAATTAACAAAACTAACAAAAGTCTATTAACTTGGAATCCCGTGGTCTGGCAGTTATTGTAATTCTTGTTTGAGGATCTAGCCTCCTCTTTTTGACGGGTGATTAGTGTTTCTGCATTTGAGGTTATTTGAGTTGTATTGAAAGTAGTCCGTTTAAGTTTTTAAAGAAATAATGAATTGATGATTACTGTGTAATTTTTTTTAGATATTAGCCGTCGAGCTCTTATATTATAGGCTAATATTTCATTTATCATTTTAAATTTTATTTAATTTAAGCAAATTGAGTTAATGTAGAATAATAAGTTGCAATTGATACTAGAATTTTTCCTAAATACTAGCCGTAGGGCTCGTATATTACCCGCTAGTATTGTAACTGTTCGAAACAGCTCATTTTTTTACTAGTTTTTTCACTCATTTTCTCAGTGAATTTTTTAATCAAACTACTCGAATTTCGAATGTTTTGCGTGTCCCCAGTCCCCCGTCACAGTGTATATCCGAAAAAATGTTATACTTTATTTATTTTTCATTGGGTGAAACCAGTGATTCTCTTTGTTTTAAAGACAAATATATCCTTTGAATTCAAATTGAAGTTAATATACAGAAGAAAACTATCACTTTGTGTTCGATTTCATAACAAGCATTTGGCGCTCGTAAAAGTCATACAAAGTATGATTTATTTAGAACTGACAAAAGTAAGAGCATAATTGTACCACTATATATATATATATATATATATATATATATATATATATGATTTTTTAAGTTATATACACTGATGTTAAAATCGGTTCCCCCACACTGCCCCCTGGGAGTGGGGGTGGGGGCAAGTTCGAAATCTTAAATGGGAACCCCTATTTTTTATTGCCTATTCGGATTCTTTGGATAAAAATGCTTATGATTTGTCTAAAACACTTTTCTCGTTTCGCGATAGATGGCG
>JAWWLR010003232.1:0-12056 GCA_035041075.1 Acraspis erinacei
ACGTTGTAACGATGTCGTAAAGATGTCGCCAAATTTTGTGCCCACTGGGAAGGCTTGTAAATTAAAATTTTACAATAAATTTGGAATCGTTAATACAAATTTAAAACAGTTTACCTTTTGCAAAGCAATGATTTAAAAATATATTACGCAATGATTATAAAAAAAAATCAAATTAAATGCCGGGTTATCGGAAAAATGCAAAATTCTGTCAACACTTTTGATCATCTGTAAAGTGCCAATCAGCAAAAAAAAATTGCCACGTTCAATTTTAATGGAAAATAAAAAAAGAGTCAAATATTTGACAAAAATATGATTATTTATCATATTTTTACTGAAAATGTAACGATTTTATTTTTCGTTGAAACATTATCTTTTTTAGTAAAAAATTCAGCCATGTGGTTGAAAATTCATGTATTTAATTTTTTATCCGTCAATTTAACTATTCAATTTTTGGTTGAATATTTATTCTTTTTAGATAAAAATTAATTTCTAAATTTGAAAATTTATCGTTTTTATTTGAAATTTATTTATTTGGTTGAAATTTTATTTTCCAGTTGACAAATTCAACTATCTGGTTCAAAATTCATGTAATTTTTGGAAATTCGTCGATTGTTGTTTAAAATCCTTTTGTTTTTTTTGTTTAAAATTAATTTTTAATAAATTATTATTTTTTCAACTAAAAATTCGTCTTTTTTAATTGAAAAATTATCTTTTGGGTGGAAAAATAATTTTTTTTGTTAAAAATTTAAATAATTTGTTTAAACTTCGTTTTCTTCCATTATTGCTTTCCTCAGGAAATGTTGCTATACCATCCTTGTTGAAAATTCACCCACCTTTTTTGAAAATTCCTTTTTTTGTTGCAAATAATTTTTTTTTAATTTCCTCTTTTGTTAGAAAACTACTTATTTGAAAATTATTTTCCTTGGTTGAAAATAGATATATTTTTGGTTTGCTTAGAATTTTTTAAGTTTCAACTTCCTCTTTTTGGTAAAAAATTATTTTTTTTCTTCGTTATTTACTGAAACTGTAACAATTCCTTTTTTGGTTAAAAATGTATCTTTTTAGTTCTAATATTAATGTTTAAGGTTTAAAATTTTTAAATGTTCTTGATTTTTTTTTGTTTAAGTTTTTCAGTTAAAAATCCATCTTTTTCAGTAAAAATTATTCTTCTTATTTAAAAATCATCTACTTTCGTTACAATTTTTTAATTTGAAACAT
Source organism: Acraspis erinacei (assembly GCA_035041075.1). Classification (NCBI taxonomy): domain Eukaryota; kingdom Metazoa; phylum Arthropoda; class Insecta; order Hymenoptera; family Cynipidae; genus Acraspis; species Acraspis erinacei. The sequence continues at coordinate 1,219 of JAWWLR010003232.1, forward strand.
TAAAGATTTTGTTGCTTTTTTGCTTAAAAAAAATTGTTTAAAATTATTTTTTACATTTAGAATTTCTGTTTCGAATAGAAAATAATTTGGCTTAGAAATTAAATTATTTATTTTGAAATTCAATCTTTTGCTTGAAAGTTTAAATATTTTGTTTAAACTTAGTTTTCTTTTTTGAGGCAATATTTATTTTTTTACTGAAAATGTAAGTATTTCATTTTTTGTTGAAAATCAATCATTTTTATTTGAAAATTCAACAATAGTTGAAAATTCGTCTTTGTTAAAAGCATAATAGTCTGTTTGTTCGCAAACTAATTTTGTTTGTTGAAAATTTCACTATTTTGTTGTAAATTCGATTGTTTTCTTTACTAAATTAATTTTTCGAACTGAAAATTTAACTGTTCCATTTTTGGTCAAAAATTAATTTTTTTTTTGGAAATTAATTTCTTTCGTTCAAAATCGAACTACTTCGTTGAAAATTCCATTTTTTATGTAAAAGTTTAACTACTATTGGCGAGAAAACGATAGATTATTTTCCTGGTTTTCTACTCAGATTGAAACTGGATTAATTAATAAAACCCAATAAAAAAAATGCAACTATTTTTGATTGGCGTTTTATCTTTTTTGGTTAAAAAGTTTAATATTATTTTTTGGTTGAGAATTTATTTATTTTTTATTCAAAATTTAAATTTGCTGTTGAAAGTAATTTTTTTTGGTTCAGAGTTTTAACTGTTTTTTTTTAATTTTGCCTTTTCGGCTTAGAAATTCAACAATTTATGATTTTTTTATGTATCTTGAATTAAAAATTATTCTTGATTTGAAATTGAACTATTTTCTGGAACATTTGTCCATTTAGTTTTGCATTATTATTTTTTATTTGGTTAAAAGTTAATCTGTTTTTTTTAAGGTATTCAGGATTAAAATTTTTTTATAATGCATTTTAATTAATTGAATTAAACTGTTCTTCATTGAAAATAAAATTATTTTTTTCATTGAAAGATTATCTTTTATATTTCTCATTGAGAATACATATTCTTTGGTAAAAAATGTAACTATTTGGATTAAATTTAAAATAGAATACTTTGTTCACAATTTATTTGTTTGGTTAAAAATTTATCCCTTTTTCTTAATGTTTATCTCTTTGGTTCGAGAATTCATCACTTTTAGTTGAAAATTCGATTATTTCTTTGAAAGTTGAATTACTCTGTTATTTTTTTTTTTTGAAGATTTACAGTTTCAGTTAAAAAATTTTTTCCGTAGAACAATTAACTTCGTTGCTAAAATTATTTTTTAATAATTCCTTTAATTAAAATCTATATATTTCATTTTTGGTCCAAACTAGATCTTATTGTGTTTGTCTTTATACCCAAAAAGTTCAACTAGTTAATTGAAAATTCGTATATTTTTTTTGATAAAGTTGTATTATTTTGTTGTGAATTCGAACAATTTTGTAACTTTTTAACAAAATTGTTCGAATTCACAAAAAAAGTACAACTTTTATAACAAAAAAGAATTTTTAATTAACTAGTTACACTTTTTGTTTAAAAAATTAATTTTTTACCAAAGAAAAAATAATTTTTAACAAAATAATTAAATTTTCAACCAAACAACTAAATCTTTATCTGAGAAAATAGATTTTTTATTATAAAGTTCAAGTTTAAACCAATTAGTTGAATTTTTCAACAAATTAATTAATTTTGATTAAAAAATATTTTAATACAACTAAAAAAGATGAATATTAAAAAAATGAAAACCTGAACCAAAAGAAATTAATTTTCAAACAAAGATTTGGGTTTTCAAACAGAATAGTTGACTTTCTAACTCAAAATCACAAATTTTTATTAAAGTATTTGAATTTTCCACTCAAAACGAAGAATTTTTAAAAAGATTTTTGAATTTTTAATAAAAACTTTGCATTTTCAACCAAATAATAAAATGTTTAATCCCAAAATATCGAATTTGCCATAAAATAGTTGAATCCTTAAACAAAACGGATTATTAACTTTTAGCCAAACAGAAAAAATTTCCAGAAAATATTTAAATTTTCATTTAAAACAAAAAATATTTTTCAGCAAACATCATAACTAACTTTTTACAACATTTTTGAATTTGTGAACTAAAATGATAAATTTTCAATTAAGAAGTTTAATTTTTTACTAAATATATTAATTTTCTATAAAAAAGCCAAATTTTTTTACAAAATACATCAATGTTTAAGCTGATAGTGAAATTTTCAACAAAACACGTAAATTTTTAATAAAATGCTTGAATTATTCACTAACAAAAATAAGTCTTTAACCAAAAAATTGAATAGTTAAATTATCACTTACAAAAATTACTTTTTAACCCCCCAAAAAATAAAAAATAAAATTTCAACAAAATAGAAATATTTTAGCTTAAATAACTAATCTTCGAAAAAAACAATGAATTTTCAAAAAAGTTTCATTTTAAACCAGTTAGTTGAATTTTAAACCAATAAAGAGGAATACTCAACGAAAAAGAGGATAAATAAATTTTCAGTTAAAAACAAAATATTTTCAGGTAAAATAATAACGAATTTTTTTACTAAATATTTGAATTTTTGAACTATAATCATGAGTTTTCAATTAAGAAGATTAATTTTCTACCAAAAAGATTAATTTTTTACGATATATATTAATTATGAACCAAATATTTGAATTTTCAACTAATTAGATTAACTTTCTATCAAAAAAGTCAAATTTTTAACAAAATGCTTAAATTATCCACTAACAAAAATAAATATTCAACCAAAAATTGGATTCTTAAAATATCATTTACAAAAATTTCTTTTTAATAAAAAACAACAAATTTTTAACAGAATATAAAAAATCTCAATAAAACAGATTAATTTCTAACTTAAACAATCAATCTATAAGCAAAACAATGAATTTTAAAAAAAATTCCAAAAATTTGTACTAAAATTTTCAACGAAAAATTTAATGGTCGATATTTCCACTAAAAGTGAGAAATTTTTCACCAAATACATAAATTTTCAATCATATATGTAGTGAAATTTTCAAGAACAAAAAATATCAATTCTTAACAAAATAGTTGAATTTTCAACCAATTTTCTTCCAAGACAAAGAAGTTTCATAAAAATACATTTTCTACCAAAAAAGATGATTTCCCAATAAAAAATATAAAAGTTAAAATTTCAACTAAAAAAAAATTTTATTTTGAATAAAGAACAGTTGAATTTAACCAATTAAAATAAATTTTCAAAAAAATTAAATGCTTAGCAAAAAAATCAATTTTTACAAAATACAAAATTTTTCAACTATAATAAATAAATTCTGAACGAAAAAAAAAAAATAGTAAAATTTTTAGTTGAAAAGAAACTTTTCATTTAAAATGATAAATTTTCACAGAAAATTCTTTTTTCTGGCTGAACTGATGTTTGTTTGATTCAGAATTAAAAATCTTTTTTTGTGGAAATAAAGTTGTCTTTTGTTGAGTATTCGAATCAATTGAGATTTCCAATTTGATGAAATTTGTAGAAGCAAACACGCAAAGAGGGATTTAAATTTCGATCTAATCTAAATTTAATTTATTCATTCTGAATAATAATAACTTTGACACTATATAGGTCAAAGAGGGAAAGATTTCGTAATCTTGCTCTGAACACGATAGTTCATAATCGATTAAGCAAGAGAGGGTCACCTAATCTCAACAACTAATCAAAGCATTACATTCAGTCACTAGTTGGTTATTAATTTATTATTCGACACAGTTTCGATCTCGAAATTAGTGTCTAAATTCAAATATCTTTTAATTAAATAAGAAAATAAAAAAAAAAATTTATAATAATTTTTATTATTTATAACGAATTGATTACATTTCTAAATTATTCCTCGATTAATCCAGTTTCGAAAATCTCACTATCATTGCTGTTTCAGATATTTCGTTTTTTTCACAGAAAAACGGTTATTTAAAAAAAAATTATTATATTTTCAAAATTTAATAGTGTTTTTTTTGTTGGGTCTTACAGACCAATTAAAACAAATACAACAAAATATTCTAGTTGTTAAAAAATATTGTGGGCCTTCATCAGGAAAGTTTCCCTCTCTAAAATAAATAGTGTTTTTTTTATAATAAATTAAAACAAAAATATAAATAACGAGTATCATAATTTTTTTTTATCTTGTCATTGCCTAATGGTAATTACGTAGATTTGATAATACTCGGTTAGATTTGGTTTTGGATTGTTTGGATGGAAAATTAAATGGACATCGTTACTTAAATAATTTATCAGGAAATGAGATTTTAATAGCAAATAAAACTGTTTTTAATAATACAGACAAAAATTTTTTTCTTTATTTTTTTTTAAATTTTAGGTTTAGTAGAAAGATAAAAACAATTAATTAATGTCATAAAATACAAAATTCACGAAATTTACAATAGTATAAAAAAATAATAAGCCTAAAAAAAATTTAGAAATTACGAAAAAAAAAAAATTTTAAAGTTACCTTACCTTATGTTCAAGGCCTTTCTGAAAGACTAAGATCTTCTTCAACAACATTTTACAGGTTCGTTTATTTTTCAAATAAACAGCATTTTATATAAATTGCTTGAAAATGAAAAAAGATTCCGAAAAAATTGAAAATTTACCAGGAATCATATAGATTTTTTTTTATAAAATTCGAATTATTAAATTGATATTTTTATTTAAAAATTTACAAAAATTTTAATCAATATTTAACCGAAAGTATTGAATATAAACCAGATGTATCAATTTTTTTAGTAGAAAATTAAAGTTTCGGTTTGAAAATCTATGTTTTTAGTTGAAAATTTAACTTTTTGGTTAATAATTCTTGAATTTCATGAAAAATTCGCCTTTTTGGTAATTTTCATGTTTAAAACGTAATCTTTTTTAGTTGGAATATATAATTTGTGGTTGAGAATTCTTCTATTTTTTTGAAAATTTGGCTTTTTTGTTATAAATCAATCTTTTTGTTTAAAAATTCATCTTTTTTAATTGAATGTTAAAGTTTTTCGTTGAGAATTCTTAGATTTTTTTTTAATTCGTTCTTTTTTTTAGAAAATTAATCTTTTTGGTTAAAAATTCATTTTTAAAGTTAAATTACTTTCTTAAAAGTTCAAATTTGTTTAATTTCTTTCTTAAAGATTCAAATTTTGGTTGAGAATTTTTTCTTAAAAATTAATTTTTTCTGTAACAAGTGTACACATTTTTTTAAAATGAATGAAAAAATTAAATCTATCTATTTTAAAATTCATCTTTTTCTTGAAAAATTTAGCAACTGGGTTTTTGAAGTTGAACTAATTTCTTAAAAACTTAAAACAAAATTTTGTCTTAAAAATTAATTTTTTCTGCAGAAAGAAGAAAAAATTTTTTTAAATTTAATCTGTCTATTTTAAAATTTATCTTTTTTAGTTTAAATCCCCTTTTTGGTAGAGAATTCTTTAATTTTGTAAAAAATTCGTTTTCTTCGATAGAAAATTAATGTTTTTATTTTTAAATTTACCTTTTTCGTTAAAAAATTCAACTCAATTTTAAAGATAAATTACTTTTTTTTAAATTAAAAAACGTTTTCTTTTTTTCTTAAAAAGTCATTTTTGGTTGAAAATTCTTTAATTTGGTTTAAGATTCGTCTTTTTTTATAGTAAATTAATCTTTATATTCTAATTATCTTTATATTAAGAAATTCATATTTTTGTTTAAAAGAATAAATCTTTTTGTTTGGAAATTGAATTGTTTCGTTGAAAATTTCTTTCTTTTTAGTTGAAAAATTACTTTTTCAATTAAAAATTTAATTATTTCATTTTTGGTCGAATATGGTTCTTTTTAAAATAAAAAAAGCATTTTTTTATTAAAATTGAACTATTTGGTTAAAAATTTTATTTGTTCTTGAAAATTTGTCTTTTTTTGGTAGTAAATTAATATTTCTATTTAAAAATCCATCTTTTGTAGTTGAACATTCTACTTTTTGGTTATGAATTCTTGAATTTTGTTAAAAATTGTTTTTTTTCAGTAGAAAATTAATCTTTTTATTTAAAATTTTAACTCAGTTTTAAAGTTAAAATACTTTCTTAAAAATTAAAAAAAGTTTTTTTTTTCTTAAAAAGTAATTTTTTTGGTTGAGAAATCATTAATTTTTTTCAAACTTTGTCTTTTTTTATATTAAATTAATCATTATATTCAAAAATTCGTCTTTCTTACATAAAATTTTTTTTGTGAGGATTTTTTAATTTTGTTCAAAACTCGTCTTTTCTATAGTAAGTTAATCTGTCTAATAAAAAATTCGTCTTGTTTAATTTAAAAAAAAATATTTTTTTGGCAAGAATTCTTGAAGATTGTTAAAAATTCGTTTTTTTGTTGTAGAAAATTAATATTTTTGTTTGGAAATTGAATTATTTAGTTAACAATTTTTTTTTAGTTGAAAAATTACTTTTGTAGTTAAAAATTTATTTATTTTATGTTTGGTCGAAAATAGTTCTTTTTAAAATAAAAAAGATCAACTTTTTATTAAAATTTAACTATTTGGTGAAAAATTTGATTTTTTGTTGAAAATTCGTCATTTTTCGTAGTAAATTAATATTTCTATTTAAAAATTCATCTTTTTTTTTTAGTTCAAAAATTCATTTTTTGGTGGGAATTCTTTAATTTTGTTAAAAGTTCGTTTCTTGCAGTAGAAAATTAATTATTTTTTTTATAAGAATTCATCTTTTTGGTTGGAAACTAAACGGTTTTGTTAAAAAAAATCTCTTTTTGTTCAAAAATTACTTTGGCAATTGAAAATTTACTTATTACATTTTAGGTGGAAAAATGTTCTTTTTTAAATAAAAAATTCAACTTACTTTTTGTTAAAATTGAATTGTTTTGTTAAAAATTCGATTATTTGTTAAAAATTAATCTAGTTTAATTGAAAAATCGACTTTTAGGTTTATAATTCTTGTATTTTGTTGGAAAGTCGTATTTTTCTATATAAAATTAACTTTTTTAATCTAAAGTTCATATTTTTAATTCAACTGTTCTGCATAAAAAATTCTGTTTTTTTTTATAATAAAATATTTTTAAATTAAAAATAAAACTATTCCATTTTTGTTTACAAATGCTACAAATTTATGAAATTACGTTGTTAAAAACGAAATCCAGCAACTTTTATAGTAAATTTACTAAATTTTTATTTAACCTCAGAAGCCTTTTCTGAAAAATTACAAATATTTTCCTAAAATTCCTGAACTGTAACACTAAATATGAGATATCGTAATGGAAAGAAGTGCGCAGTTGCATGCGCACTAATCGCTTCTCGAGCGCGTTCGGCTAGGAGCATTTCGGTTCAGTATCAGTAGTAATCGAAGGGCTCGAGAGATTTTGTTCTGATTTTTTACGAAAGAGTGGTACTTTATTTAAGTGCATAATTTTTCGGAACCTGGTGAGTAAAAAAATAACCTAGTTAAGAACAATTTTTTTTCAGTCATGAAATTTTGTTGGTCAGGAAAAAGTCAGGGATTTAAAGAACAAAAATCGCTTAAAAGTGAGAGAATTTCTATAATTTGAAACTGTCAAGTAGAATAAGTTCGACATTTTTTCAATTTTAATTCGAAATTGTTTTATTTTTTTTTATAAAAAATGAAACAATTTAAAAATGTTACAAGTTTAATATTCTTGTTTTTGAATATTAATATGGTCAAGGAAAACGAAAAACTGGTAATTGGAAAATTATAAAAAACGAAAAATGAAGTTTTGCTTTATATTTAAATTATTTTTTTTTAATTTTATTCTTCCCCAAGATTATCTTTATTGTTATAAATTTTATTATTTGTTTTGAAATTCAACAATTTTGTTGAAAAGACACCCTTTTTGGTTTCAAATACAAAATTTGTTTTAAAAAGTCGTATTTTTTAGTTGAAAATTCAACTAGTTTCGTAGAAAATTGACATATTTTTTTAAACTCATATTTTGATGCTAAAAAGTGAAAGTAAAATCTTTTTCGTTGAAAATTTAACTATATTTTGAAAATTTGATTTTTTATTTTAAAAATTCAACTATTTTAATATAAATTGAATATTTCTTCGAAAAATGCAACGATTTGGTTTAAAATTCAAGAATTTTGTTATTGAAAATTTTTGGTTAAAAACACATATTTTTGGGTATAAAATACAACTATTCTCATAGAAAATTTCTGTCACATTTAAAACTAATATTTTTATCCTGAAAAGTCAAACTGAAATCTTTTTTGGATGAAAATTCAACTATTTTGTTATAATTTGTATTTTTGACTTAAAAATGGATATATTTGAGTAGAAATGGGATCTTTCTTAGATAAAAATGGAACTTTTTGTATAAAAATTTAAGCATTTTTTCCGAAAAGTTATCCTGTTTTATTAAAAATTCAACTCTTTCGTTGAAAAATGGTCTTTTTGGGTTAAAAATTTTTAAATCTTTTTCGGATGAAAACTCAACTTTTTTTTAATTTTATTTTTGACTTAAAAGTTCATCTGTTTTAGTAGAAATTATATCTTTCTTGGATAAAAATGCTACTGTTAGTTTCAAAGTTGAACTCTTTTGTTACAAATTAATATTTTTGCTGAAAATCCAAATTTTCTGGTTGAAGATTCATTTTTTCACAAAAAATTAAATACAAATATATTGTATAAAAAATCAAATAAAATGTTGTAAATAAATTTCTCCAAACATAAATTTCCCCAATGGTGACCTTCAATTTGACCTTGAACTTCAAGGTCATTTAAAGGGCAAATTTGTGTGTTTAAATGAGAACCCGTATTTTTGAAAGCGGCAGTCGAAAGAGCGGGAAATTTTATGTTGAAATATGCACTCAGGTCCTAGGTCAGGTGTGACTTTCCAGGTCTGCTGAAGGTCATTCAAATTTAAGCAAGGCCCGGCTCGGGTTAACGGGACGGCTCTGTGTTTCCTCAGGTCAAAGACATACTTGGAGTAACTTTTGACGAGAAATCCAATGGTGACCTTGAACTGGACCTTCAAGGTAAATTCAAGGTCAAATTTGTTATTTAAATCGGAAACCCCATTTTTGACCCCGACAATCAAAATAATGGGAAATTTTACGTTTAAATACGTACTAAGGTCCACGTCGTTGTTCTTGGGTAACCCTACACGTAAAGAACACAAAGTTGATTTTGAAATTATCTCGAAGGTGAAGTTCAAGGTTGGCTTGAAGGTCACCATTGAATTTTTCGTTGAAAGTTACTCCAAGAATAACCTTGACCTGAGTAAATAAAGAACCGTTCCGTTAACTCAAGCTGGGCCTGGCTTAAGTTTGAATGACCTTTAGCAGACCTGCAAAGTCACACCTGACCTAGGACCTAAGTGCATATTTCAACATAAAATTTCCCGCTCTTTCGACTTCCGATGTCAAAAATAGGGTTTTCCATTTAAAACCACAAAATTGTCCATGTCATGACCTTGAAGTTCAAGTTCAAGGTCAAATTGGAGGTCAACATAGGATTTATTGAATAATATTTTATCTGGACAGTTATTTAGGGGTTTCCAGACTTTTTGAACACCCTGTATAAACGTCTATCTTTTTCTATATTTTTTTCTATCTAAATTCCCATCTATTGTTTTCAATACCTTCTTCTCTATTTTATTATATTCTTTATCTAACCACAATAATCCTTTTCTATCTTGTAGTCAATTTAAATTCTCGACAATCTTTTTCAATCTCTTCTTGTTGATCCTATCCGTAAGAACTGTAAGGAAATTTTTGTTGCAGATAATAGAACTTTGCAGAAATGTATGGAAAGTTATCATAAATTACCTGTAATATTACCATAGATTAATTTCATCCATTAATTTCCGGAAATTTATCAAAATATTTAAAATTGAATTTTGGGTAATTTATGGTAAGTTGCCATATTTGCTCGTAAATTTACCATAAATGACCGAAAATTTCCATAAAAAATTTTAAATTTAGAAATTTCTACGTTGAATTTTGGGCAGTTGACGGTAAGTTATCATGAATTATCTGTAATATTACCATAAATTTCCGAAAATTTATAAAAATGTTTCAAATTGAATTTTGTGTAATCGATGGCAAGTCGCCATATTTACCTGTAAAATTACTATAAATGACTGCAAATTTCCATAAATTTCGGGAAATTTAGACATTTTTAAATTGAATTTTGGGCAATTTAGGGTAAGTTATCTTGAATTATCTGCAATATTACCACAAATTACCAAAAATTCCCGGAAATTTATCAAAATGTTTAAAATTGAATTTTAGGTAATTTAATGGTAAGTTAACATATTTATCTGTAAAATTACAATCAATGACTGAAAATTTCCATAAATATCCGGAAATGTCGACATTTTTAAATTGAATTTTGGGTAATTTATGGTAAGTTACCATATTTATCTGTAAAATTACCATAAATGACTGAACATTTCCATAAATATCCGGAAAGGTCGAAGTTTTTAAATTGAACTTTGGGCAATTTACGATAAGTTACCATGAATTACCTATAATATTACCATAAATTACCAAAAATACCATAAACTTCCGAAAATTTATTTTAAAAATTCAAATTGAATTTTGTGTAGTCGATGATAAGTCGAAATATTTACCTGTAAAATTACTATAAATGACTGCAAATTTCCATAAATTTCCGGAAATTTAGACATTTTTAAATTGAATTTTGGGCAATTATAAATATCCGGAAATGTCGACATTTTTAAATTGAATTTTGTGTAATTTACGGTGAGTTACCATGAATTACCTATAATATTACCATAAATTACCAAAAGTATCACAAATTTCCGGAAATTTATTTAAAAAAATTAAATAGAATTTTTGGTAATTTATGGTTAGTCGCAATATGTA
>JAWWLR010003266.1:0-12051 GCA_035041075.1 Acraspis erinacei
TATCAATGGCCTAACCACTCCGGTTTGCATGTTTATAATCGCCCGGGGTTTCTTACCTTTACAATTAATATACAATCCTGCAAAAGCCTTAGTAGTCTCCAATATTGCATAGACGTCACCATCGGATGTAAATATAACAATTTGTTCATTGAGTGGCGCAGGCACAAATTTACTCGTAGATGGTATTTTTATTTTAGCTATAGTATTGCGAGGAAAAGTGTATCTTCCAAATTGAAATATCCGTTGCCGATTTCCTTTAGAATAAAGCCGAATTAATTCCATTTCTGCAAGGTCATATCCACGCCCGTTATTAGAAGGCAGCCTTGTAGGTGGAACGATGATTCTGTCAGGAGGATACCCGACAACAGGATTTTCGGCAGGATTCTCGACAGGGAGGGACCTGGATATGGGCCTATCAGGAGAAGACCTGGATCTGGAGCTCTGAGCAGTAGATCTGGGTCTGAACCTCTCAGTAGGGGGAGACTTTGGAGGAGAACGATTCAGGTCAATGGGTTCCCTATTAGGTAAAGACTCGAAACTCACCTCTGCAACAAAAAATAGAGGATTTTTTCCGTGAGGAAAGCTAGACTGCTATTGTATCGTGGAATAAGTAATAATTTCCGAGGTCTGAAAAGTCAAACATTTTGGAATAATCCGAATTGAGGGACCACGTTCGATAAAGCGCCCTCTAGTAACTCGCCAGAAAGCAGGGACGTCGAGGCGATCATCGGAAATAACGTTACAATCGTACATAATGTCTCGAACCTTATCTGATTATAAATTTCAACGAGGTTGGCAAATATTGCAAAAGATGGACCTGGAATTGTGCAGTACATTAATACCTTTGAAGGTTTCGAAACCGCTTTCATATTTCAGGCTTTACGCACTTTTCTGGTTTTCTGAAGAATTCTTCTTTTATCTTCTGTTTTAAGCATCTTCCCCTTCTTTCCTTTTTCTACTTTCTGCACTTAACTTAAACTCTTCTACTATATTTTTCGTTTGGAATTCATCAGGTTTGGTTAAAAGTCCTACTGTTTGGTTGAGAATTTAAGGGCTTTATCTGATGTATAGGTGAACCAAAAATGACGGTCTTCGGTTTTTCTTAACCATTTTTTAAACAATGCCTGATGTTTTTGTTTAGTAGTTTGCCTGGTTGTTACGAGGGTTGTTCTTTTCTATTAGGTTTTTTTGGGTTTTAGATCATTTTTGTAATTTTGTATTTGACTCTGCGAAACTGATCAAAACATTTTTATAAAGCAAGGTAGGTAAACCAATGAATCCAAAAGGTTTCTAAAAAATCGATTTCTTCGTGATCATCAAAATTTGAATCATCAATATTATACAATTATCGAAACCTCTACATATCAAGTGATTGTTAAATTTGTTTTTGTTCCTTGGAATAAACAGGAACTTTATTTTCTTGAAGCGCTATGGATCTTGAGTAACAAATTCTCAATAAAATACTCGCGCTTAACGCTCAATATTTCATATTTAAAAAAAATATGAAACAGAGGTTATTATTAATCATTTTTAAAAAGGATGAGTAAAAATCTTAATTCTTCTGACATGATTTTGGTTTATTTACGGTTTATTTACGGATAAACAATGGAATGGTGAAAAGGCTTAAAAAAAGTTTGAACTAAGGCTAGTTTAAGTCAGAAAAGAGATGAAATTTTTTTAGTATGGCCAGCACTTAGTCAGAAAAAAGAGAAAAAGGGGAAAGAATACGAGTTCTAAAAATGTAGCAATGCATGCTACTTTAAAGTAACATATGTTACTGTAAGTGTTCAATGGTTGGTCATTTTGAATGTTAGCTTTCCATTTAGAAAAATTTTAATTTTTAGAATATGTAATATTTCATATTTACGTTAGGAATTATACTATCTTGTGTACTCTTACCACAAAGAAGCAGAAAAACCGCGGTTGTAAGGATGAGCGTCCTTATACGGATCTTCATCATATTAGGAAAAATTCCTAAATGATGGATAAGAACGATTGAGTATATTCACCACTGTTATATATTCTAGTCACTATCACTTATCGCTAACCGCAAAACCTACAGAATTATAAAAATTTCCATTAGGTGGAGAACTTTTATGATCGTCAACATAATTTAATAGGTCTTGTACGCTATTATTCTGTTAAGAAAATATTTAAGTTTTTTATCTGATTTAAAAATTATTATCATTAAGATTAGCTGCGCTATAAAAATTCTTAATGCGTAATAATTTTTATCATTTTTATTAAATGTGATCCCAATTTCTTTTAATTGCTATGCATATTCACCTGGAATCTATTACAATACACATTAAAATGCATGATTGTTATAGCAATATTTAGATGTTCCACACAAGATCTTCTTCAACCAAGCAGTTCAACTTCAACCAAAAAGTAAAAAATGTCCACCAAATGGTTATATGTTTAGTAAAACAGACAAAAAATTGTACAAGCTGGTTGAATTTCTAATAAAGAAAGATCATTCTCAGCAAAAAATACTTAAATTCCCTTATTGGTGAACACAGGTTCAGTTTGCCTTCAAATGGGAAGCAAAAAAAAGGATTCAAAAAGGTGAAAAGAGATTTTGATTCGAAAATGAAGTTGAATTTTTAATACAGAATTAAATCTTTGAACCTCGGACTACTAACTCAGAAATCTAGATATCTTAATACTATGAATGTGGCAGGCTCAATGGAATACGTATAGAGAGAGCTAAGATTTATTTGGGAGTGCTGGGACTGCCTAGATTTCCAAAGCGTCCAGTGATTAGGACTCTCTAGGAGAAATTAGACTCGGCTAAACTCGTCAGCGTTCTGATGAAGTCAGCCGTTAGTTCGACTTACCGACTTAGCGCGTGATTCACGAACCTGCGAATGTGTGATTGCTTCGCGGTGTGAATAATACATTCTTGGTGAAAGATTTTCAACACGGAGAGAATTTTGATAGTGTCGCTTACCCAACAAGTGTAACTACAGCATGAGTCAGATAGTGAACAGCGCCACTTTTGTTTAGTAGAACGGCTCCACTGATTCGGGAGAACCCTTACCCCGAACAGACCGAAATCCGACCACAAAAGCTACACCAAATCGAAGGGCAGTAACTTTCTAAGAGCTAGCGCGACGGTTTTACCCAACTTCTGACTAGTCCCTTAAATTTGTATTTATGGCTAAATAACGTTCTTTAAATATTTTGAATTTTCCAGACCTATTGTCCAACACTTATGAAATCTTGACCAGTTTTCAAGGTTTTATGAAACCTTACAACCCTATGACTGAAAAAATAAGTCAACAAAGTTTTAAAATAAATCGATGATTTTATTGTCTATTTTGGGTGAGCCCCACAAGAAATCCACCAGCGACAAAATTCTGTCTGGCAAATGGGCTAAACACCAAAATCCTTGTGATAAACAATACATTGACATTTTATTATTGTTTATAAAAGCAAGTTATTTATCTCATTTTTATAAAACTTTGGATATCCAATAACATAACAGAATAGAGCGTATGCGACCCACTGGAACTTGTCTAACTTCTTCTAAGGTCAATAACTCAACAACCTCGGTTCGCATGTTTATTCTCACGCGGGGTTTACCGCCTTCATAACTCATATACAATCCAGCAAAAGTGGAGGTAGTATCCAATATTGCATAGACATCACCATTGGATGTAAATAGAACAATTTGTTCATTGAGTGGCGCAGGCACAAATTTACTCGTGGTTGGTATTTTTATTTTAACGGAAGTATTCTGAGGAAAAGTGTATCTACCAAATCGAAATTCTCGGTCCTTATTCCCTTTAGAATGAAGCCGAATAAATTCCATTTCTTCAAGGTCATAGCCACGCCCGTTATATGAAGGCAGCCTTGTAGGTGGAACCATGAACCTGTCAGGAGGATAAGCGGCAAGAGGATTCTCGGAAGCAGGATTCCCGACAGGGAGAGGCCTAGATATCGGCCTATTAGCGGACCTGGAACTGGGTGTCTCACGCGGAGACCTGGATCTTAACCTCTCATGAGGGGGAGACGTTGGAGGTGAGCGATTGAGGTCAAAGAATTCCCTATTAGGCAATGACTCGAAGCTCACCCCTGTAAGAAGAAATAGAAGATTATTATTTTTTTAATGCGTGAAGAACACCATAATGGTTTGTAGGAAAATTTGAGCAAATTTCAGAATAAGAATTTTTTCCGAGGTTCGTCGAAAAAGCAGGAATGTAGAACAAAACACACGAATCTTCAGCGAAATTGTTGAAATTTTAACTAAAAACAATTAATTTCGAACCAAACATAAAATTGTTGAATTTCAAGCTGAATAAATTAATGTTTAACAAATAAAAAACGAGTTTCGAACCTAATAGGAGAACTTTAAATAAAAGAAGAGATGAATTTTGTGCTAAAAATATAATATAATAGTAAACTTTTTAATGAAAAGGAATCAACTTTCAATGAAAGACAGTTTGAGTTTCTCATTATCTTCTGATAAATCAGTTTTTCTTTAAGCGAAAGAATTACGAAAAATCTACGTATATAGATCATAAACTTTTAGGACCTTTCTGAAGGTCCACCATATACCATCAATTTTTTCTTTTTCCTTTTTAATTATTGACAACGGATTTGTAATCGGTATGCTCAAAAACCCCATTATACCAATTTTTAAAAGAATACAAAGTTTATGTAGCATACTTGCCTGCCATATTGTATTAGCAATTTTGTTTTTTAGAATGTTTGACATCGAACGCGTAATCAGCGACCTTGAAAACCCCCTTAGATCAATTTATTTTTAAATACCCAATTTATTTAAAAAAATTATATTTCGATCAAGCATAATCGTTCGCCATATTGAATCAGCCAGTTTATGAACATTTTATAATTTTGACCACTTTTTTCGATTTTTCACCATTGCGAGTGGCGAGAACTGGGGTAATTTCTATACGGAAAATTTCAACAACAAAAAATTTGGATTTTTTAATTGGGTTCCATTAATTCAGCTCATATTTAGCAATCAAAACGAGAACTACGGAAAAGCATACGTTTCCTGAAAACGTATCGCGAAGTCTACCTTTAGATGCTACATGTGTGACATATATTCATTATTTTTGTATTTTCAAGTATTTAAAAAATAAATATTTTTATTTTTATTTTCCATGTGAGACATTATAATATGTGTTAGGCCCTCCGCCTACGTCACAAATTTTCACCTATAGGTGTTAACGCCCCCCCCCCCCTCACGGTATCACTGTGTTTCTAGCATATGTTGCTTTAAAAGATGAATGATAACTTGTATTTAATTTTAGCTTTACATTTAAAAAATTTTTATTCTTGGAATATTTAATATTTCAGATATATTTTATGATGATTTATATTTTGTTGAGTACCCTTACCACAAAAAAGCAGGAAAACTGTGGTTGTAAGGATGAGCGTTCTGAGACGGATCTTCATCATATTGGGAAGATGTCCTAAATGATGTGCGAGCAAGATTGAATATATTCAAGATTGCCAAACATTCTAGTCATTATCGGTTAGAATCAGCTAGAAAACCTACAGAAATATAAGAATGTCCAATATTTGGTGTCTACGTGGAACAAGTATTACGATAACTTTCAAGGTTCCACGAGCTTTTAATATTATCAAATAGATTTAATAAGCCTTCTAAGCCGTTCTTCTATTCTTATCAATACAGTCAAATGCGCAATACAAATTTTTAAGGCGTAATAATTTTTGTCAGTTTTATTATATGTGCTCCTAATTTTTTTTAATGTTGTGTATGCCGCCCTGGAATCTTTTGGAATCCACAAAAAAGTGAATACTTTTTTATAGAAATACTTACATATCCCAAAAGAAAATATTATAAAAATATCAAAACCTCTACATATGAAGTGATTGCAGAATTTGTTTTTTATTCCGTGGACTAAAAAGAAACTTTATTTTCTTGAAGCACTATTGATCTTCAGTAACAAATGCTCAACGCAATACGCCGAGAAGGGTGACTTCGTGCTCAATATTTCATATTTAAAAAAAATGGGAAGAGGTAGGCTATTATTACTTATTTTCAAAAGGATGAGTAATAATCTTAATCGGTCTGACATGCTTTCGGTTTAGTTACTTTAGTTTTAAATAAAAATTGCAGCTCCTTTTCGAGGAATCAAATGTTGTTCATTTTAATTTAAGATCGAAAAGAAATCTATTTTTAATAAATACTTGTATGCAAAATATGGCAAAATATGAAAAAGATTTATAATTAAAAACCAGATTTGTTTTGAAAGTTCTTGTGTTAAAAGATTAAAAAATTTACAGACCCACGGAAGGTCTAAAAAAGTGGACTTTTTAACAAAAGCAGTGGTGGGAATCAAATTTTACACAAATCTAATATCTTCTCGAATGAAAATGTAAAAACTATTTGTTTATTAGTTATTTATTTCTAATGTTATTTTTTAAGATTTGAACCAAAAATTCGCATCCGAGCGTGAACTGTTCCTTAGAAAGTTTGTAAATATAATGTAGGCAACAAATTTTATTTGTTAAAATGTTATTGTAGCTTGTGTCGTTTTCACAAAAAGGTATTTTTTCATTTTATTTTTATAACCAAATTTTAAAACAAATTTGTCGATTTTGCCTATTCTCATACCTTACATCGTTTATCCAAAAATTGGATTTTTTTATTCTCCATGTAATTTTTCAGGATTTAAACAAAAAATACGCACTATATTAAAGAAGACTAATACTAACTAATACTACGCGTCCTATAAAAAAGTGAATGATAACAAATTAAAATTTTCTTTTGAATCCACAGTTTTGTTACACATCTATTTTCGTACCTTGATCGTTTTTCCAAAAATTTCATTTTTTTATTCTCAATGTTATTTTTCACGATTACAACCAAATCTACAAAATTTTAAGTTTAAAAAAAAACAGTATGGGGGCTTGTAGAGAATTATTATCCAAAGAAGAATTGCATGTATTATCATTTTTAAATTACTATCTAATTATTTAAATAAATGGAGTTTGTTTATTTTTGTTCGAAAATTGTTTTTTCCCCAATACATTATAACTATTAGCCTTATTGAATATTTATTAACATTGCTTCATTAGTTTTTAACTGTTTGAAAAAATGGAATTTGTTTAAATAATTTTGTTTCGAAAATTCGTTTTTTTTTTAAATTATAGCTATTGGTCTAGTGGAATATTTATTAAAATTCGTTCATTCATTTTCAGTTGTTTAAAAAATGAAATTTCTTTAAATAATGTTTGTTATTAAAAATTATTATTATTTCTTCAGTGGAATATTTATCCGAATTGTTTTATTAATTTAATTTTTATTTTTTTATTTTTTATATAAAAATGTATACTATTGGTCTAGTGGAATAATTAACAACATTGGCTAATCAATTTTTAATTATTTAAAAAAATCTCATTTGTGTAAAGAATGTTGTTTTTACAAAAATTCGTTGAACAAGCAGTTTATTTTCACTAGGTGACATTAATTTAGTTTCAATTATTCTTCAATTGTTGAAATAATAAATTATTATTTATCTTCAACTAACAATTTGTTTGCATAATTGAAAATTAGTAAAGCAATATTGATAAATATTCCACTAGACCCACAGTAATAATTTGTATTTAAAAAAATTCAAAGCCAAATTATTTAAGCAAATTCAATTTGTTTGAATAATAGAAAATTATTGAGCTAATGTAAATAAATATTCCAGTCGACTTATAGTAATCATTTTATGGAAAAAAAAAATTTTTGAGAAAAAATTCTTTCAACAAATTCCACTTGTTTAAATACTTAAAAATTAATTAACAAATGATAATAAATATTACACTAGATCAACATTAATAATTTTAAGTAAAAGAAAGACCAGAATACAGTGCTCAAAACGTCGATTTCATGAAGAGTTGACATTTCTGGTTTTATCGTTAGTTTTCAGGTACTAGTGAGTGTGTGTTACGGGTGTGAAACCCGTATGTCTGATACATTATATTCATATTTCAATAATTCTCTATAGGACCCGATGCCTTCCCGTATATTTTTGTTCAAATACTAAAAAATTATGCTAAAAACTCAAAAAAGTGATTTTACCCTTTATATTTTACATGGGAAACTTCAAGTCAATACCGGCAACTGTTAAAATCACAAAATAAAAAATTACGGAATTTCTTTTTTCGGATTTGGAATGAAATGGACGGGATCGTTGCCCTCTAAAAAAACGAAGCGTTTTTAAACCACCCTAGTGTACACTTATCGGGCGGCAACTTATCTTAATTGTACTGTAATAGTAAGCTACGTACTAAAAAAAAATTAAAAACTGTCAGTTTCCCTTTTATTAATGTTTGGTCTGATCTTTTGGCCTTCACCAGGACAAACATCTGTTATAAGAGTACACCCAGAAAAAATATTTGGTTGAATGAACAAAATTTTTGTTGAGTTAACCCAAGAATATGGTTATTATATGGAAAAAAAATATTTCGTTGACCAAAGAAAATTTTTTGGTTAATAAAATATTTTGGTTGGTACAAGTAAGACTTTTGTTTATTCCAAACAAACATTTTGCTCGATCCAAAATAATATATTAGTTAATTCAAATAAGTGTTTTGCTGGTCTAAGCAAAGAGTTTGGTGGGTTTAATAAAAAATTGTAGTTTATCTAACCATAAACGACCCAGCAGAATGTACTTTGTAGATTACTTAGTAGTTTATTAAACTAATAAATATTCCAAGAATAGAAAATACCACGACAAGCCATTTGTAATGTAAACTGTGCTGAATTTTTTATTTTTTTGATTAAAAAAATAGTTCTGTTTCTTTGCTATCAAAAATCTAATCACGCAACCGGAGGCACACAAAGATTCAAGTAATCTTACGTATTTTTCACATATTCATTTAATCCCAATCGATTCTATTTCCAGATTACTTATTTTAATAGGGTTCACCGAATTGCAAAAATGTTTATGTTTTTTTCGCGATGCTACGAACTTTCGAACGTGGACTGTCATGTTGAATTGGAGTACGCGATCGTTCTAAGTTCAAAAGCATCCATCACTTTTAAGATGCTTTCAAAAAAATATTTTGGTTGAATTGACCAAATTTTTTTCAAGATTATAATAAAATGCTCTCTTAGAATATACGATTAAACCAAAAACTTTGATTGATTGGACCAAAAGAATTTGGTCAACTGAACGAAAATGGTGTTAATTTAACAAAAATATCTTCAGAAATCAACCACATGCGGCCAACAAAACGATTTTGTTGAATCAAAAAAATTATTTTCCTGGGTGTACATTTTCAACCATAAAAGAAGACTTCTTAACAAAAGATGTATGCGTTGATATTTCAATCAAACAAATTTTAATTTTGTATAAAAAACAGTAAAATTAATAAAAAATTGAATTTTTAACGAAATAGTTACATTTTTCAAACAAATGGATGAATTTTTAGCTAAAATGATGAATAAGATTTTCAAACAATCAAGTAATTTTTAAACAAATTTTCTTAACTTAGTAGTCGAATTTTTCAACCAAAAAAGATGAAATTTCAAAGGAAATATAATATTTGAACTAAAACTATTTTCATTTTAATCCAAAAAGACTTGAATTCATCCTATAAAAGGAATTTTAATAAAATAGATAAATCCTCATCCAAAAGACTTTTTCATTTTAATCCAAAAATTTGCAGCTCTAACACAAAAATATAAAATGTCTACCAAAAGAGATGAATCTTCAAACAAAAAGATGAATTTTGAACCAAAAACGATTTTTCAGTCAAAAAAAAAGCTTAAGGCTAATTATAATTTGAATAAAAAATAACTTTTTGAGCAAAATAAAAAATTTGGAATAACAAATGATTAAGTTTTCTTGTTCATTGGCTTTAAGGTGTTATAAATATAATTTAAAAAAATATTTTGAGTCAGTTTAAAAGAAATTTAGGTTTATTTCACTCTGGGCAAGAAATACAAAATTGTTTTACACTCTTCCGGATTCGTTCTGGACAATTTAGGAAATCGTTTGTAACGTTTCAAAATCTTTTTAAATATGTTCTTTAAACTAATTCAAAAAAATAAGGAATTTATTTTGATATTCCCATAAATCTTAAGAAAAATGTTTTACTATCTTAAACCCTAAAATCTTTTAAAAATTTCAAATTTTTATTTAGAAATCTTCAAAAATCTATAATTTTGTTTTCAGTTTTTAAAAATCTTTTCAAATTAAATTTTTAAAAAGCTGATTAATATCTTTTAAACTGATTCCAAAATTTCCTAAAATTATGAAAAATTCCGCAAAATTAAAACAAGGTTGCTCAAAAAATTTCAGATTTTTTAATACAAATTTTGGAAATATTTTAGAATGTTTTGAAATCATTTAAAATATTGTCCTAAAATAAAGAATCATTTACAATTGTCCAAGAAATCTTTTTAAATACTTTAAAAGCTTCTAAATATTTTATTTGAAATCTTTGAAATTCTGCATTTTCTTTAAAATTTGATTAAATCTTTTTAAATTCATTACTATTTTTGTGTATTTTCAAAACTTTTAAATATCTCTTAGAATTATTAGAATTTTTTCGAAACAAAAATGATGTATATACGAAAAAAACTCAACATAGTTGATTTCTCAACCAACAAGATCAATTTTAAATCAAGTAGAATAATTTCCTGACAAAAAAGACAAATGTGGAAGAAAATGGTTACATTTTCAACCAGAGATAAATTTTTAACTAAAATAATAAATGTTCAACCAAACAAGTAATTACTTAACAAATTAGTTTAACTTTTAACCAAGTAATTTAATTTTCAAACCCAAAAGGTGAATTCTCAGCGAAAAGTATAATATTGTTGTTAATTAAAGTTAAAATTATTTTTTGTTTTAAAACAAAAAAAGATTTGAATTCATCCAAAGACGCATTCATATAAAAAAGAATTTCCAAACAAAAAAGTTGAAGTTTCAACAAATTTGTTGAATTTACAACCAAAAAGATTTCTTAGTCTAGAAAAAAATGTTGGCAAATTATAATTTAAAGGAAAAGATAATTTTGGATACAAAATAAAAATCTCGAATGACCAAATTAATCAATTTTCTTTGTATATTTATTTTAAGGTTAGATAAATATAATTTCCTAGGTTTTTCGAGGAAAGTCAGAAAGATTTATGAAGATTTCAGATATGTCAAAACAGTATGACGCGCATGTGGGTTGTTATTTTTTCTCGCATTTCTGAGTGGAGGAGTGTCCTTACCCTTTTTTTCACACATAGTTTCTTAATTTATCTTTTCATTGGTCCTTTGGTCTCAATTTAATATTTATTACTTTTCATGGGTTTCTTTTTCAAATAGTTTGAATGATTTTTAAGTTAGACGTAAAGGCGTAAAAGGACCTCACCGCGCGTAGGGTTCGAGTTACAGGGTCTAGGTATCTACTTGAGTTTTTCACTCACTCGCTCTTTTTGTAATTAAAAAGTTAAAAATTAATAATTCTGCAATCCCCGAATTGAAAGTAATGTATTCAGAATGTGCCAATGATTCTGATCCCAGCGATATGTAATTTGTCCATAAAGTTTGAAAATTGGGCAAGTAAGCAATATTAAATTAAATATTGGTCTAAAGTTTCTTCAATTAAACTTCTTCAAATTTTCAACTTTCCTATGCAAGTAATATATCATTGCAATCGGAAAAGTTCGTAAATGCTGATTATGATATTTTTAAATTGCTAACTGCAATATAATTTTGGTTTAATTTCCTTACTTTGAAATGCCTATGGACAAAAGGCCCCTGCTGGACTAAGTTCACTCAAACTGAGGTAGTCAAACAAACAGAAAAGTTGAAGAAAACATAAAGCCCGTCCGCTAGTATCGTAAATCAATCTAATAACATTTTTTTCATGAAGTTGATGAGCTTCACTTCAGATTGGCTGAAACTTCTGAAGAAATCTCGCCTTCTTGAAAAATTGAACAATGGGCTGCGCGAAGTAAATCAAAATAGTTTTTTTTTATTTTAGGGATCGTCCATAAACTACGTGGCTCCATTTTAACTACATTTTAGGGGGGGGGGGGGGGGGGGGGGGGGGGGGGGG
>JAWWLR010003303.1:1475-12047 GCA_035041075.1 Acraspis erinacei
ATTCTCGCTCATCGTCGCACGAGTCTTGCGCAGAAGCAATCTCTTGGAAATCAATGTACTTCGGTGTTTCCACGATGTTCTTAAACTCCAAGAATATTGTAAAAAAAGGAAAAACAAACGAATCAGCCAAAAATTAAATTAAATAAGATCTAAAAACAAGCCGTGGAGCATCTTATGATTCCCGAAGTCCCAATTTATTATTAACTTTGTCAAATCGCGTTCGAAGAATCGCCTTTTTGTGGTTGCAAAATCCGCAAGGTCCCAGTTTATTCATGTATCTTAAACATATATATATATAAGTTATCTTCTGTATACTAGGATGTACAAAAAGCTCAAATTTTAATGGAGTTTCGCGCAAGACTTACAGTCAAGAGCCAAATGGTGTAATAAAACAATTTTATTAGAAGTATTATAATCTCATAAAATTGAAACCAAAATAATTTAAAACTTTTAAAATACCAATTGATCTCGTTCGGGCCACGGACGGGCAGTTCGAGCATATCACGGCCATGCTTCATGGCCGAACGCTGGCCAGCACAGCGTGACGATGCTGGCTGGATTCCGACCAGAAACCTATTATCATTATTATTTATACGTATAGATATTTAAAGTATTCTTTTGTTAATAGCCTATATATAATTATGTAAATTATAGTTCATCTCATCACTTTTGTTAAATACCTATTTTTTATTCCAATCGTCAAGTAGATCGCCTTTATATTTTAACTGGAATATCTATCACCTGCTCCTTGAGCGGCTACTTAGACCTAGGAACTTTTTATAAATAAATACAAAACACAAATGCAAATATGTAAAAATTGGAAGAAGGAATCGAAAAGACTACGATTGTTTTGTAAAATACAAATTATTGCAAATAACTTTCAATGAATTTTAGTAATGGCGGATTTTGCAGAATCTATAAGAATGTAATGAGACTCTACAATTGTTTTGTAAAATACCAGTTATTGCAAATAAAATAAGTTGAATCTAAATTGATGTTTTCGTATTTAACGAAGCCCTAAAAATGATATCTTTTAAAGTAAATTTCCTTCTAATTAAAAATTCACATCTTTTCTTGAATCCACAATGCCAACGATGTTCACTGACCTACACAACCGAATATCTACAATTCGCACTTATTATTATAAGGAGAAGGTATCGTGAGAAAACAACACACAAGTTTCTATTCATGTGCTTTTTATTTTATTCGTAAAAATCAGTACATTATATACTTAAAAATAAATATATTATAATTCAATATATATCGAAAAAAATTTCTTATTTCTGTACATTAAAAATTAATATATATGTTCTGTTAAAAAAAATGCAGATTTGAAATAAAAGAAGATTTTCAATTGCACAATTAGAGAAATTTTCGTACATATGATGCGCACATTTAATATCATTAAATGCAAACATCTCATGTAATTCCGGTAGCGGGGACTTTTCAAATCAAGGATGCCTAGATAGAAAAATGTCTGCATGGAGCCCGCATGGTGCAGGCGTGATGTGTAGATCAATCCCCACGCCGTGAGGGCGAGGTTAGAGACAGATATATCAACAATTGAGTTGCATATGCGCCGTATGACGTGGTCGCACGCAAGCATCGCATCACGTGTTAGCACGCGTGTGCCGGCATATTGCCCCACAAAGATTCAACATTTTTAACGTGTTTACATTGTGTAACAATGAGAGGGACAATGTTTTAAGAACTTTTTATGGAAGCCTCTTGATTCAAAAATTATTTTTTTTACTATTTTGAGAAAAAGAAGTATCTGCTATAAATGCGAAGCACAATATTTTTCCTGTCACTATTTAAAATATACTGCAAAACAGTAGGTACAATATAAAGAAAAAATGTGAAGACAGTTTTATTTCAAAATATTGTTATTTTATTCAGTTTTAGGAATATCCTGAAATAACGGGCAGTAGGGCCCAATCTCAAGATTGAATTGCCTTATTTTCTACATAAATACTACTAGAATTGCATCTTTTTTTATTTATTATGGCCTATTTCAGCTTTGAATCAAATCTGTATTCGGATTCAAAAACTGGCTAATTTCAGTAGCTTTTGTGTAAACTGTTTTTCGTTTTTATATATTCTAGTTAGAATTAAAGAAGAATGTTTTATACCTAAACTCTGAAAATTAGTCAATTTTTCACTCAGAATAAGGATTAAATTTAAAACAAAAACTGGCCCTAATTATCTAAAAAAGGATGTAATTCTAGTATTCATGGTGTAAAATCAGGCATTTCAATCATGAGGTTGGGTCCTTGTTTCAATGCCCTTAAAAGTAGTATCACAATAGATAAATTTAGTTCTGTTGAGGCACTGATAGAAATCACATTTCTTAAACAAAGCTGGGGCTTACCAAAGCTGGGCTTACCAAAAAGTATGCAACCCCACAAACAAGCCCATAAGAATAGCATTCCCATGTAAGACGGATTGCATACTTTTTGGTAGCCCCAGCGTGTCCCACCCTGTATAATACTGCACACTCTAATGATGTATTGAATGTATGAAATATTCAAACA
This sequence comes from Acraspis erinacei, assembly GCA_035041075.1. Taxonomy (NCBI): domain Eukaryota; kingdom Metazoa; phylum Arthropoda; class Insecta; order Hymenoptera; family Cynipidae; genus Acraspis; species Acraspis erinacei. The sequence continues at coordinate 4,010 of JAWWLR010003303.1, forward strand.
GTTTCAAACCATTTTCTCAACCATTTTAAAACAAAATCTAATTGTAAAAAACCTTTGTACTTAAGCATCACTCGCATCGGATGAGCCCTCTATGTCATTAGGACTGTCTTTGTGAGTTACTATTATTATTATTGTCTTCTTCGCCCACATCTTAAACAAATCCAGGTTCCGCTGCCTCAGCTGTATTATCTGCTTGGTTCCTTCGGCGTGTTTTTTGTTTTAGACTAGTTCTGCATCTTTGCTTTGCATTTATTAATACTTCTACCATATCGAGCTTAAAGTCTGTTTGTTTTAGTGGCTCCCGCAAAGTAGGAGACTTTCCATTACTCCTGGAAAAAACTAATATTTATTATCATAATAATAAAATATATCTTAAGTTTGAGGCCTGTACCTAATCAATACTTACTACATAAGAGTGCAGACATTTTTTAGTCACTAAACTTTGTAGATTCTTTTTCCGCGCACCACTACTAGATATTAGAAGCTCATAATGTCTTTGCTTTATCGGAATGATTTAAAAAAATTCTTCTTCTTTGCTTTGCAGTGTGGCCACAATATGACCGCGATCAGCTGCTGCACGAACCGGCATTTACTTTTATTGCATATTAATAATTTTTGGTATGTTTTGATAAAAAGGACTCCCTCGTGTAATGGGTTTTTCTATTTCTTGCATTGATTTTTTACGTTTTTAAACTATTTTGAAACCAATTTAAATATTTGAACATACTGATTTTTATATACATGAGTATATTTTAACGTGATAAATAACGTTGAAGTGTTAGTTTCCTCTTACAAATCATAACAGGAGACATAAATGAAACTTACAGCTATGTTTTAAAATCCGCACGCTACACCTTTTCCCGCTGATATTTCTACAAATTGTTTTAGCTCATTATTTTTTGTAGATTTTTATATACATTTTTGTTGCATCTGTTCAAATGTTTTCGAGTATTGCAGGTACCAAGGAATATGGTAAATTACCAGAATTCCAAGGGTTTCAACGATGATTGCACTTTGTTCAAATGTTTATAGGCTTATATTTTGGCGGAACGTTCTTCTACTTGCAAGGCGATTGAAAAAGAATAGAATATGGCTTTTTGCCTGTTTCATCAACTAGTAATAATATAGCCAATTTTTTAAATAAAAAAAGTATTGACTGGTAACTTCAAGCCCTGCATATTCACCAAGTACTGCATCTTGAATGCAACTAAATTATTTCTACTTCGTTACAGCAATTTTATACCAAATTTTTCACCAAGCCACTTATTGTTTTATACTCACCTATACGATCATGCAAAATTAAGCAATATGCTAATGTTTTAGCGGGAAAATTGCACTAGTTTGATATTCCAAACGAGCGTCAACTGGTCCTTATTTCAGTGACTCATTTTGTTTAGAACGGTTAATTGCGGATAACACTGATCATTCAAAAATACTTTGACATTAGTCAGATTGCAATAATCAAATTGTTTAAAGCTTCTAGTAGGATTATTTTTTCTGTTTTTTTTAATCCAAGTATAACAAATCTCAGTTTTTCCAATCGTGTTGCAGTCCAAATATGGTTTGAAGTAGCTAAAAATAGAAGATATTCATAGAGCTCTCAAGTTCGAAAACTTATTGGAATAAGTCGAAAGCTAGGCAATAACCTGTATATTTGATTAATTTCAATTTTATACTTCTCAATGGGGGCTGTTTGCAAGATGCCATTTGCATCACTCATTGATTTTGCCAAAATGAGTTCATGCGAAGCATTGACAAAGATTTTATGATAATCTTCAGCAAAACCAAATATCATGATAAGAGGTATGGCTACATCAAAGTAACTAATGGCGACGGTTAGTGATTGATTATTCTCATTTACATGAAGCCAGCCAACTAGTATGTATAGTAATGATAGATGACATTAGAAGCTAAAGCTGTATTTGCCACTTGTGCTCTATCAGTTTTTACGATTCTTCTATATAGTTGAAGTGAAATTTGGCTCGGTAGGAGACAGTGGTCCTGATTTTGAACAGCGAACTGAATTTCATCACTGTTGTTGAAGGTCGATGAGGTATAAGACTGAGGTGCATGAATTTCACATTAGGCAATCAACTCATCAAAGATGATTGGTGCTTGAGTATTAAAAATTTCCCTCTCCATGATAAATAATCAAACGATGATACAAATTTACAGATGCAGGTGCAAAAAATCTTGAATCTCTTTATTCGCTTCTTCTGTTTCTGAACTTCAGACCAATACTTTATAGAAAGAGGGTGCTTTGAGATGTTAAATCTTTTACTGCTCATTGTCTACTGATAAGTTTGTGGCATTGTGCTGGTTTATTATAACCAAAGCTAATCTTCTTGTTGAAAACGATACCCATTATAGAGATTTGATGTGTAGTCTAATTGTGACAACTTCTCCTCGAAAATTGAACAAATGTGGCGCTAGAAGAACAAATTGATGAATATTAGGTACTTTCTGACCATAAATGTATGCACCTGTAGTAATGGTACACTCTATTCTCAAAGAAGTCACTTTTATGATTGTTACCGGTTGATCAGATCCTTAAGGTTGTTTAGCTTTTAGTCTACGTGCAGAAAATGCCAGAAAATGACCGATGAAATTTTTTAGGTTCGAAATTAATACCGTGACTGCAATCAATTTCACTTTTTAAAGTATTGATGTTTGGTTTAATATGAATTTCAGTACACTTTTCCACTAAAGCATTTTGCAGATACCACTTTATGGCACTTATTTCACAACTTTGTGTAGGTATTTCAATCAGGTATTTTCACTTCAACTAACAGCTAACTTCACTTTTTTTATTGCTGAGGGGAAAACCAGGGACTAAATGCATGAAAGTCAGTTCATTTCTGCCCTATTTTGCTAATATCTTCGTAACAGGTAATTTTTTCTATATAATTATATTTAAAAATAGTTTTGATTTTTAATTAATATGTAATTAAATAATGAAATAATAATAAATATGATTAATTACAAATATATGACAGAAGTACAGTTTTGTTCCATCCATTTGGTCCATTGTTTCCCTCTCAGCTTTTAACGAAGTGAAGTTAGCTGATGGTTAAAGTGAAAATACCTAATTAAGGCCGTGAGAAAAGTTTTTTTTTTACTTTTTTCATAATTATGAAAATTTAGGACCAGACCTAGATTTCTTAATGCTTCTTATTTATTATCTCAAATTTTCAACTCGATGTGGTGCTTCGTGTAAAAATAAGTTAGGAAATAAAACCAGTGTCGGTAAGGTAGGAATCTGGTCACGTGACCCACTCATCACATGGCCTTAAGGGCATGCGATATTTCGTCGTGTGGTCAAACGGGTACAGTTCCCCCTGATTTTTATTCTACAAAAATGAAAATTTTTAAAAACTGAATTCGGAGAAGCTATAAAATATCATAACGGACGTCCGTCGACTCTTTTTTGAGGGATAATACCAAAAAAAAATTATTGTGCTAAATAAAAATGGTATGCATGTGCATTATTTTGAGGTTAGGGTCGTTTTTTATTTCTTTGTCATTCCGAAAATATAGGTGCCTATGGGAGAGAATTGTAATAAACATAACCTAAAAATACACACACATCAAATTAGGCAAAATTAAATTTGTTTATTAACCCACGAAAACAGTGTGGAGGGACGTCCCTTAGGATTTTCGCTATCATTTCTCAAATTTTTAAGACAAAATATTTATTATTCTAGAAAAAAGCCGGAGGGACCTAAAACTGAAAAAATCGATAACTTTCTAAGTATCACATGCCCTTAAAAAAGTTAAAACACCAAATCTTAAACTCTCTTTTTCTAATTAATTATTTATTATTATAGGACATTACTTAAATGTAAAATATACAATCCGTAACAGGAATATCAATAAAACTTGACAAAAAATAGAACAGTTAAATTTTCTACAAAGCAAATAATTTGTTAACAAAAAAGATTACACTTCTATCAAAGAAGGTAACTAGCAGAAAAATTGGAATACTTAGAGTAAATTTTCAACTAAAATAATGAATCTTCAAATAAAAAAAAATAATAATTTTGGACCAACTACTCTTTTGCCAAAGAAGACGATTTTTCAACAAATAGTTGAATTTTCAACTAAAACAGATATTTTTTCAACTAAAAATAAAATAGTTAAAGTTTCAGCGAAGAAAATTAATTTTCAATAAAAATGAAAAAAAATTCAACATTTTTAACCGAGACGATTAATTTTCTATTTAAAAATATAAATTTTAGACAAAAAATAGAACTCACCCTTATTCCTAATAATTTGCCCTACTTCAAGGCTTCCACTTCCACTTCCTCATTTCTCTTACTTGACCTAGATCCGCTCTCTTTAATTCCCCTACTTCCATCTCCTCATTTCCCCTCTGTTTTCTCAAAACTTAATGCCATTTTTTTAAGAATATTTTTTCCCTTCAATTTAGTTACTCAGTAATTGAAAAATAAATCTTCAATTTAAAAAAATAATTAAAAATTATACTTCTTATTACAGTCAATAATTTAAAAAAACGTGCTCCTCGAGGAACAAAAAAACATTCTCCCTGAATTTTTGCGGAATGTAAATGAATTAATAGAGCACAATAAGAAAATCTAATTATTTTTATTTAAAAAGTCTACAGTTTCCCTCTTTTTCTGGAAATTCAAAAGTTTTTAAAGAATATGTCATTTTATTTGAAAATTCATCTCTTTGGTTAATTTGTTAACTATTTTATTGAAAATTCGTGTTTTTGTTTAAGGATTAATTTTTTTCACTAAACATATAACTATGCCATTTTTTATTTGAAATTGATATTTTTCTCGATATTTTTAATTAGAAATTGATCTTACCTTGTTAACAATTGAACCTTTTGGTTAAAAATTAATAATTTTTAGTTGAATTCACCGGGTTAAAAATGTTTTTCTTTGTTTAAAATTAGTTCCTCAAACTGAAAATTTAACAATTTAATTTTCTGTAAAAAATGTATCCTTTTTAGTATTAAATTCAATTATTTATATTGAATTCGACTGTATTTTATTTCAAATTAAAATATTTTTATTTGAAATATCAATTATTAAATGTTTTTTCTATAAGAAATCGTTTTTTATAAATCAACTACTTAGTAAAAAATTCAACTACTTCTTAAAAAATCGTTTTTGTTGTTGAACTATCTTAGTTAACAAATCATCTTTTGGATTGCACGTTGAACCGATTTGGTTACAAAATCTATTTCTTCTTAAGATTTGTTATTATAGTTGAACATTCATTTTTTTAGTAGAAAATTAAACTATTTTGTTGAAAATTAGTTTTTTCGCTTCAGAAATCATTTTTTTTTATTAGAAATGTAATCATGCTAGTTTTTGTTGAGAATTCGACTTTTTTGTTCAAAATTTATATTTTTGGTTCAGAATTCAACAATTTAGTTAAAAAGTAAATTATATTATGAAAATTTATTTAAAGATTTACCTCTTTAGTGAAAAAAAAACATTTTTAAAGAAAATTCGTTTTTTTTTCTTGCAAAATAGATTGTTCGTCTGAAAATTTAACTATTCCATTTTTGGTTGAAAATTTATACTTTATAAGTTGAAAAATCGCCTATTTGGTAGAAAATTTATGTATTTTGTTGAAAATTCGTCTTTTTTAGTGCGGAAAATTCAACTGTTTTGGTTAAATTCAACTATGTTTTTTATTTCATAACATAACATGTGTGTTAAAAATGAACATTTTTACTTGGAATTATGGTTTAGTAATAAACTATTTGGTTAACAATTAAAACTATTTTGATTAAGATTCAACTATTATTATTATATTATATTTTTAATTTATTTTTATTTTAATTTTCTTTAAATTTATTAATTTGAAATTAAAATCAATTTAAATTTTCAATTACTAATATAAATATTTAAAACCTAAATATATTTTTTTGGTTCAGACATAATTTTTTTGACTTAAATCGTCACCATTCCATTATTTTTTGAATTTAAACTATTCGGTTGAAAATAAATCTGTTTTTGATCGAGGAATCAACTATTTCTTAAAAATGCATAGTTTTTAGTTGAATTTCACTGTTTTTTATTTCAAATTTAAATCTTTTTTGGTTTAAATATCAACTGTTACATGTTAAATTGAGAATCTATATTTTTAGAACATTAATATTTTTTGTTGAAGATTCATAATTTTACTTAAAAATTCAGGTTTATGGTTTAAAAATTAAACTGTTATGCAGAAAAATTGTCTTTTTGGCTTGAAAATTTACCAATTTGGTAGAAAAGTTCTCTTTAGTTGAAAAAGAACTTTTTATTGAAAATTTATATTTTGGGCTGAAAATTCAACTATTTGCTTTAATGTTAAAATATTTTTATAAAAAGTTGATTATTTGGTTAAAAATTACATTTTTGATTAAAAATCATGTTTCCAAATTATAATTTAACTGTTTTGTGTTTTTTGAGTGCTTTCTCATCAATTGGACTTCGCTAAAATAAAATTATTTTTAGGAATACTGCAAGATTAATCAATATTTTTGAATAAAATTAAATAGAATTTAATTTAAAAAATTAAGTAATTTTATAATTTCACAACTGAGATATTACATCAACTTACGTCAACAATTTCTACAAAATTATTATCATTAATTAACAATTAATTTGCCGAAAATTTCGTCTGTTTGGATGAAAATTCAACTAATAGGTTAAAAGTTAAACTACTTTATTAAAACTTTTATTTTAATTTAATAATAATATTTAAAAATGTAACTTTTCTTAAATAAAACTTTTTTAAGATTCATCTCTGGTTCAAAACTTCAAATTGTTAAAGAGTATTATTTCTTCTAAAAATTAATTTCTTTCCCTGAAAATTTAAGATAATTGTAAATTAAACTGTCGAAATTTCAATTTTGAATTTTCTTCATTTTTCAACAGTTAAAAATTCAATTGTTGGAAATCGAACTGTTGAAAATGTTCTATTTTCATCAATTTTCAACCGTTCAATTTGCAACTTTGGAAAAGAAAAAGAAAATTAGAGAAATTCAAAAGAAGAATTTTAATCTTCTGAAAATGAGAGCAAATTTTAAATCTGAAAATTCAAGATAATTGTAAATTAAACTTTCGAAATTTTAATTTTTAATTTTCTTCATTTTTTAACAGTTAAAAATTCAATTGTTGAAAATTCAAGTGTTGAAAATTTAATTTTCTATTTTCGTCAATTTTTAACCTTTAGAAATGTAAAGAAAATTAAAGAAATTCAAAAGTAGAATTTTACTCTGCTGAAAATGATAGGAAATTCAATATCTAAGAAAATTCATCTGCTGAAAATTGAAGGAAATTGAAAATTCAACCTTTGAAAATTTAAATGTTGAAACTTAAATAAAATTGAATTGCGACGACTGAAAACCCCCAAAAAATAAAATTCCCGAATTAGAAAATGCCCGAATAATAAAATTTATCAAATAATAAAAATGCCGAAAAATAAAACAAACCTAATTAGAAAATTCGGGAATATTAAAATTCGCGAATAATAAAGTTCCGAAAATTAAAATTACCGAATTGGAAAATTCCCTAATAATAAAATTCTCGAACAATAAAATTTTTAAATTATAAAATTCCTAAATCTAAAAATTCACAAAAGTTTATAATATTAACGAATTAGAAAATTATTAAAAATTTTATTTTAATTTAATAATAAAATTTTAAAATGTTACAATTTTTTAAATAAAACTTTTTTAAGATTCATCTCTGGTTCAAAACTTCAAATTGTTAAAGAGTATTAGTTCTTCTAAAAATTAATTTCTTTCCCTGAAAATTTAACTAATCCCTTTTTGGTTGGAAATTGATACATCATAAGTTTCTAAAATCACATATTTTTTAGAAAATTTATTTATTTTGTTTATAGTTCGTCTTTTTGGTTAGAAAATTAATCTTGGTTGATTTAAGTTCATCATTATTGTTAAAAATTCGTCTTTTTTTATTGAAATAAATTTTTCTGAAAATTCGTTCTTTTTGACTTATTTGCTAAAAATATTTTTTTTTTCTCATTCGGCTGGTTGAAACTGCTTTATTTG
>JAWWLR010003470.1:0-21993 GCA_035041075.1 Acraspis erinacei
CATTTGTTCATAAATTTTTTAAAAATAATTACCAGTTTCTGTCACTATTAAAAATATGTCAGCAAAGAGTCTTTTGCGTGACATTTTGCATTGATTCCGCATTTCGTTATTCTAACGCAATTGAAATTATTTTTCGTTACTTATTTAATTTATTTATTAACTTTTTTAATGAATTTGAAAGTTTTCGAAAAAATGGTATCACGGAAAAGTTTAGCAACAAAAAGTTGTAACTTTGCTGTTAAATAAAAATGTTTCGTTAATTCGAATTAAAATATCCGCAGTAACTGGTTATAACTGGAAGCCTTACGGTCATTTGTAAAAAAAAAACATCAAAATCCGTTAAGACTTGCACTGTCGGTCGACTTTTGTCCAAAAAAGGTGTTTGTTCCCACTGTGGGGCCGCGCTTCAGGAGGAGAAGACCTTTTCAGAACATTTAATCTTTCAGGAGAAGAAGTTCTGGGTCAAGGAACTCAAGGAATAGGTTCACCATTAGGTAAACACTCGAACTGGAAACTCAACTCTGCAACAGAAAACAGAGGATTTTAATCTTTGCGTCTACTATGCTTTTCTATTCTGGAGAATGCAGTACCTAAGCTCATTTTAAGTTTTGATGAAATCATCCTTCAATAATAGTGTCACTATATCTCTGTTCCAGTTTAACGATCTCTGCTGAAAATAGAAGGGAGAAAAGCGACTTCGCAGAAACTTGCCTTGCACCCCACCACCTGAGTGCTTTACGGGGTTAAATTATAAATTTTAAGCGAAATATATATTTTTAATTTCAGATTCAGATTCTCCATTAAAAAATTCGTCAGTTTCATTTAAAGAATTTTTTTTTATTTGCGCCAGATGCGATAAATTTTCGAAGGATTGCATTTTAGACTATTCAAGAACTTCTCTTCCAAAACAAAGATCAAAAAGACAAACTGTCGTGTTGTTTAGTGATTTTGAGATTTTGAGGTACTGTTGATGTTCTTTCGGCAACACGTACGATTGTCGTACCAATCACACAGTGAGATGCCACTTCTGTTTGGCAGAACGGCCCCGCGGCACGCGTGGCGCTCGCGGCACAGTTCCGCGCTTGCGCAGTTTAGTGAAATATAGCAACCACATTTCGAAACGACTGATCTGCGTAAGTTCGGGGTAACCAGTGCCCCGAACCTGGAGTCGACCCCACACCGAACGAAGTGCAGCAGCTCTCTTACAACTAGCGCGACGTTTGTACCTAATTTTTCTTCGCAACTAACAATTTCAAGGTTATCTCTTCTACTAAACTAATGTGCTCCGCGACAGTTTGTTTACAAGAATATTTTTCTCTTTATTGTTCTTGCACGCTAGTTTTTTTCTTTTACCTCAAAAAAAAATAAAATAAAATAAAGCAGCATGTCAAGAGGTTTGATCAAAAATCCTTGTCTTAATTTTTCTCATTCTCTAGTGATCTGGTTTTTATCAATAACGTTTGACAAATCTTTTTGTTCGATAAGTACCAGATTCTTCAGCTTGGCGCTTCATATTAAAGCTGCACCAAGATTATAAAAGTGATGATGCTCACATTTTAATGCTACACTGCGTAGATTTATTCACATTTAATTTCTACCGGGCTGAATAATATTTCAATCAGAGTTTAACATTGGCATCACAGTTCGCAAGTAGTCTTTGTAACTATGTTTCGTGTTGGATCTAGATACAGAAATAGAAATCGGAAATGCCGTACACGATAAATCTGTTCGATACCGGTTTAAATCTTTTTTATTTCAATACTACGTTTCTAATAATAGCTTTCTCATTTTTCTTTCGACAGCCCAGCCAATTTTCCTTTTTCTGATTGATGATTTACAAAAGATCATTTTTCAATTTGGACCTTTTTACTTTCTTCAAATGAGCATAAAGAAGAGTTTGAGCAGTTACACATTGCTATTCATTATTCTAACGTTACGTTACACTTGGTCGGTAACATCGAAATGTCCACATAACAAAAAGAAATAATTTTTTCGTGATGGAGGTTAGGTTGCATTGTCATGATGGTTCGTGTGACCATTTTTTAATTTTCGTATTGCGTTAAAGTATGTTTTTCAAAGATGTCCTTCTTAGAAGTGCTGTAAGGTTTCTTGAAATTCCTTAAACTCATCCGAAATTGTTTTCAAACCACTTAAACTTCTTTACAATCAATTAAAATATTTCGAAGTCTCTCGAAAGTGACTAAAAATAATTCAACTCTCTTAAAACTGTTTATTTTTTCTTAAATTCCTTCAAATCTCTCGACAATCCATAAAATCTTGGAATTATTTTTAAATCCTTTAAAAATAAACTTTAAAATCCCGTCAATTCAATTAGATTTCTTGAAAATCCTTAAGCTCCTATTGTCTTCAGAAAAATCATTTAAAATATTTCCAAATTGGCTAAAATATGAAAAATCCTTTAAGCATACTTAAGCTCCTTAAAATCTCTTTAAAATCCTTAAAATATTTTCTTTTCTTTAAATCCCTTGAAACATCTTGAAATTCATTCAAATCTTCTTAAATAAATTTTCAATAGATCGCTTGGATTTCTTTAAAATCACTAAACCTCTCAGAAAATCTCTTGCAAATCCTTAAAAAATTTTAATTATTTTTTAATTATTTTTAAATCCTTTAAAAAGAAACTTTAAAATCCCGCTAAGTCCCTATCAATTCCTGTAAATTACCTGAATTCTTAGAAATCTTGTAAGATTTCTTGAAAATCCTTAAAGTTCTCCGAACTTTTTTTACCTACCTGTATCTCCTTCAAAATCCGTGAAAGTGTTGTTAAATTAACTAAAATTAATTGAAATCTTTTGAAAATCATTTTATTTTTTCAAGTAATTTAAAATAACTTTTTGATCGCAACAAGAAAGGGTAACTTTCCCAAAACCAGTCAATTTTTACATAGAAAAAATTCGTTTTTCGACACACCCTTTTATTAGAAACGTTAATTTTTTCATTAATAGATATTGACGTTTCATTAGAGTCAGTTTTAACAAAGAAAGGTGTCTTCTAAATTCCTTAAAACTAATATCACAAATTAAATATGTAATATGTTGCGCTTGAGTCAAACTGATAATAGTTTTCTAAAATTTATTTGTATTCCAAATTTGTTTCTGTTAGACATTTCATGGTTGAGTTTTTTGTCGAAAATTAAATCTGTTAGTTAAAATTCAGACCACTTTTGTCTAACCATGTTTTTCTTTGAAAATCCATAATATTAGCATTAAGTTTGTCTCTTTGACAGAAAATGAAACTATTTTGTTTAAAATTAGTTTTTGTTTTTTTATTAGGAAATGAATGTTCACTGCTGAAGATTATTTTTTGTATGGAAAACTCTAGAAGTCATATTTTTATTGAAGTTTTGAAGAATTTTGAATAAGTTTAAAAATATTTTGATCAAAATTAGTTTCTTTTGTTTTGGTTGATACTTAATTTTTTTACTGAAAATTCATTTATTCGAATTTTTGTTGAAATTTATACTTTTAAACTTGAAAATTCTACTATTTTGTTAAAAACAATTTTTCCTTCATCTGTTGTGGCTGAAAGGTTAACTATTTAAATGAAAATTGATTTTTCCGGTTTACAATGTATTTTTTAAATTAAGCAGTTAACTATTCCATTTTTAATTAGAAATTTATCTTTGTTAGTTCAAAATAAAAGTGTCTGATTTAAAAAAGTGATCGTAATAATGAGGAATTTTATTATCAATTTACTGATTAATATTCTACTTCGCCAGATTATATAATATATCATACAGTTATTATCATTTACATTATCACAAGCGTCAATATGGTCCTTTCAAGATATCTAAATTATATTAGAGAAAGTTTCTAAAAATATAAAAGAATTTAATGTGATATCAAGTCAAATATATATGTTAGATTCCAAAACTTGTAAACAAATTGACTGAATCTGATAAAGTTGAGTTTTAATTATAATGTAAGACATGAGAGACGACATTGGTTTTAAAGCTTCAGATTAGATTACTGTTACCAAGGATGATTGCAAAACATCAGAATAAAAAATACTTAACGTCTGTGTAGTTTTTAAATTAAACTGTGTTGACGTCGATTTCATGATGACTCATCATTTACTTATAAATTTATTTGTTCGTTTGAAGATTTTAGTATTTTGATAACATTCTTATTTATTTAAAAAAAATGTTAACTGATAATCTGGCTGAAAGATGATGACACTTTTAGTGGTATTCTTTTCCATTTTTAAAGAAAACACAATTCAGAGGCTCTCTTCTAGCTGCCCCAGAAGATAAAATTTCTTAATTTTTTATGGGAATGTTTCTTGTTTATTTAGTAGTGATTAGTGGTTAACTCTTAAAGTTAAAGAGTTGATAGTTTTTTCAATAAAGCAAAAGGCAAACAGTCAAGATCAAACTCAAAGTAATTACAAATGATTAGGTTTTTTAATGTAGAGGAGGGGGGGGGCAACATTAATTAACTATTCGTAAAATTTTCTGCCTAGAATCTTCTTTTGGTCAAATGCTCATGTCTCATAGTTGTATCTTCACGTCAGAGTGTTGCAAAATGTTCAAATAATTTAAAAAGCAAAGTCGTATAGTAGAAACAAAGCATATTGAACTTTGAAGATTTTGAGTTATGTGTCGAAGCAGTCGTCAATAAAAAATAAAAAATTATAATGTTTTTTTACAGTTTGGTAATAGTTTTGTGGAGCCTGGTACTTGGGTATCAACGTTATAGTGTCATTTTTTAAGTTTCTTATTAAGCTAAATGTCCTCTTTTCTTCAAAAGTATAAAACTTGACACAAATGAAATTCCCTCTTAAATTCAAGATTGTAAAGAATTTCATTGATCGCAAAGAGAAGCATTCGGCAACAACTATTATCCTTTTGCAACGAGCCCCGTCTAACCTTGAAGTCAAATAATTCCTTTTGCTACAAGAAATATTTAAGTGAATCAAAACAAAACAAATTTGATTTTGTTTCAAAAGAAATTTTTTCCTGTGTGTTTGCCTATTTGTTTTAAAAGTTAAATAAATATGAACTTCCTCAGATTCTTCACAAATAAAGAATTTCAGATTTCTGATTATGATTACGATTATTATGATTCGTTTATGAAAATTGTGGAAGTTGATAATACATTATGTTCTTCGGTTAGCATGAGTAAAAAAACTAACGTTTTTCTTTAGTTGCATTAGCATTTCTCGAGTAAAAGTGTATCTTCGAATTTCGAATTGGCGATTAGGATTCATGTTGGGTGTACGCAGAATAGATGGAAGTTATTCAGGATTATTTCAAAATATTCTTAAAGAAGAATTTTTGGCAGTGGACCAGAAACGAAGAGCAGCCTCTGCAGGAAGAGACCTAGTCGCAATTTCAGGATAATTACGCCTTTCAGGAGAATGAGAAGTTCTGAAACGAGGAACACCAGAAATATGTTCGCCAGTAGCTAAACATCCGAAATGGAAAATAAACTCTGCAACAAGAAACATGAAATTTTAGTATTTGCTTCTCTTCTGGGGATCAAGTAATTAAGCTCATTTTCAGCCTTAATGGAATTAATCTTCAATAATTTTAGATGCATAATATTTAATTTTGAATTTCAAAGAATTTAATTTCTAGTTTGGCCTTATTGCCCTTTCTAGTTTCCCTTGGGTGTCATAGGGGGAAACAAAGATGTAGAGGTGAAGCAAAGTGTTCTCTTTGAAACGCTATCTTTTCCTACCCCCAATGTGAATACTTTTGTATCTCTTTCTCTTCCTTTTGTACCCAACGAATGTCAGTGTTTTTGGATCTCTTTTTTAATTTATTTTCAGATTTTCATCATGATGAGAAGATATGATTTTTATGAGAAAACTGAATATCGCACATTTCTTTCAATCTGTAAAAAACATAGGTAGGGTGAACTGCCCAGTCTGTGGACGATTAATATGTAGGCAAATGAAGTTTCAAATTCCAACTAATAGCACACATTCCCTATTCAATTTTCCCCGCTTTTTCTTTTTCTAGTACCTTCTGGTATAATTCAGGTTTTTAAATGACCTAAAGTTAACTATATTTGTGGCTCATGCAAATTCATTTTAAGACAAATGTGAAAAAGTGCCATTTGCCAGTGTGTAGACGAAGAATTTCCTGGCTGTGGACGAATGGTATCCAGTGTGTGGACGTTCAACTTTTTTGACAGAGAACTCTGGTTTTTCGTGATTGTATCAATTTTCTCAGAATCGCAGAAATTAAGGAAGTTATCCAAAAGGGTGAAGGACACAATTTAGTATTATCTTATCAACAGCCTATAGATAATATGGTATATTATACCCATCACATTTAGGTATAAGAAGACTAAATCTCAGGTCCTAAGGTCTCAGAATAATGGTAGTTAAAAATATAAAAATCACATTTTGCAATTGTAACAGTGAAAATCTCCTCTTCTTAGATAAAGAGTACAGTCTGTATGGAAACACAATTTACAACCTTTGCACTCGATCCAGTCTTCAGTAGGAGGGTCTTCGCATAGCCCATCACAAGAAGGGCACCTGTGTTCTTCAGTGCTGCTTCCTGCTTGTGGATCAGTGCTGCTTCCTCCTTGTGGTATAGTGCTGCTTTCTTCTTGTGGTGCAGTACTTTGCCCTGCTTCTTGTTTTCCTTTTCTGACGGTGTGAGTTTTCATTCTCTTTGGGCGTCCACTTACTGGAAAACATACTTTTTTCTTGGAAGCAATTGCAGAAAATGAAAGTTAGAATATTTCTCAACAAAAATGTACCAAAATTGATTAAAATATGAATAGTGAGACGTTTTCTAGTTTGTGGCGGACGTCCACAGATTGGAAAACCAGAGATTTGTCAGACCAGTGTGTGGACACCTCATAAATCACTTGGACCATGAATTTTACCGATTCTGAAGCAGTTTCCTAGTACCTAATTATGCAAAGAACTTTTAAACAACAAGAAATTGAAGGAAGAGTGGTGGTAAGATGACTTAAATTAGATGCACAGGAAAGGAAGTCTTATCACTCACCTCGTGTTCACGTGCACTTGGAGAAGGTCACCATTCAACTGGTGTTCCTCTTTATCTTTTCGAAAGTCCTTGCCGATGAGAGTTGACTGAGCCCTTTGTGAAATACCAAAGTAACTTAAAGTAACAATCGCGTCCACTATACATCACTACAGACCTTATTTTAGCCGTTTTACAGCAGGCTTGTCCACAAACTGGGGGTCGTCCACAGACTGGGCAGGTCACCCTAACAAACTAACACTGTTGGTAACTTTTTAGAATTTTTATGGCACTCTTGTGAATTATTATTATTTATTAATCTTTTTTTTTTTTAATTAAGAATCCTATTCCTAATAAAATTGCGGGTGGATTCCATTGTTTTTAGGCGCAAAAGTAGCTTAACTCCTAAATATAAAATTATAAGATAGTGGACTGCTGTTAGTAAGAACTGTTTATTTATTGCTAAATAGTTTTTTTATAATAATAAATCTTACAATAATGCGGCTGCGCCCGACTTTGAAAAATCTGCACTAGTATTCACCTACAATTGTCAATATTTATTTATTGTACCACACAAGGAAAATCGCAGTAAAACCCGTGTATAATACAGTGTATACCTAAAATTTAAGAAATTTAAATTACATTAAAAACCAAATTAAATTAATGTACATAACTAAATAATTAGATTCATAATAAGATTTAAAAATTCCAAGTCGTCATATATATTGTCCTTTTTCGTTTCCATATTGTCGCTTGGTTCTGAGAAAGAAAAAATATTTTGTTTAAACAATATTTATATCGTACATAAAGTATTAAAATTGAAGAACCTTACATTAGGTTAAAATCAAATTGAAAATATTAATTAACGTCCAATAATGAACTTAATGAGCAGAGTTCCTGAAAATAAAATAAAGAATGCAACGACCAAATTGGTACAATAAACACAAAATGTTACTATTGAAATCTAAAAAAATTCTTCTTCTTCCCTAAAAAAGAAAAGAAAAAGAACTTCTCCTTTTTTGGACAAAAACAAGAAAGGCAAAGAGAAGTGAAAAGGAAACCAACCAAATGATCTTCCTTCTCTCCTTTTTTAAAACAAATTTGAAATATAAACAATTTATTTTTAAGTTCTTTCGTCTTCTTTGTTTTTGTTATCAAACCACAAAAAACATCCTCAAATCTATTCACCAACGTTTCAGCACTCATACAGCACCGTTATCAAGGCAAAAAAAAAAATTAAAATTCAAGCCGACAGGAACAGCAACACTGCCACGATGCTCTCTCCCTGACACCCAAGAATGTTGTGAGGTTTAAAAGGCAAACCAATTGTAAACAAACGTCAAAACGAAATGGCCTCCAATCGAAGTCAGCCAAATTAAAATTGAAAAACCTTAAATGAGATTCAATTTTAATTTGGCTGACTTCGTTTGGAGGTCATTTCGCTTTCACGTTAGTTTACAATTGGTTTGCCTCTTGCCCTCACAACATTCTTGGGTGTCAGGGAGAGCATCGTGGCGTTGTTGCTGTTCCTGCCGGCTTGAATTTTAATTTTCTTTTGCCTTGATAAGGGTGCTGTATGAGTGCCGAAACGTCATATTTGAAATTTGTTTAAAAAAAGAGAAAGGGAAGGGGATTTGGTTGATTGCCTTCTCATTATTCTATCCTCTTTTTTGTTTTGTTCAAGTTTGTTTTCTTTACTTTTTTAGGAAAGAAGATGATTCTTTTTCAGATTGGAAAAAGAACCTTTTGTCGTTAGATTCTTGATTTTATTTTCAGGAATTCGGCTCATAAAGTAATAATCAAAAAACCGATGTGCACAATATTTGCAAAATAGTCAAACATGCCTCCTGTTTTTTCATAACTTTATAGTGCATTTTTATAAACAACTTTATTTATGTTGAACTATGAATAATAAAATTAGATAATTATAAAATTGCCGAAAATTATAATTAACTAATTGTAAAATTCCCGAATATTTAAAATCGCAAATACTAAAACTTTCGAATAATAAAATTCTCGAATTGGAAAAGACACGAAGAATAAAATTCACGACAGTTTATAATATTACCGTTTTAGAAAATTTCCAAATTGTCAAATTCCCGAATTTAAAGAATGATTACAATTTTTTCATAAACAGTTTTTATTAATTATAAATTCAATAATAAAATTTTTATTTTTTAAAATAATTTTTAATTGTTCAAAGTTATATTAATAACTGAAAGCTAAATTCTCATTTTTCAAACTTGAAAATTTAATTTTTTTACACATTCTAAATTTGACAAAATTTGCCCCCCAACCCAAAAAAAGCACCCACTGTTTTCATCATACCTTAAAACGATTTTCAAAAAAAAAATATATATATAAATTAAAAATTCCATTTTTGCGTATACTTTCTGTATTTTTTTAAATACTATGCACATTAAAAAAAATTCCCCACCCAAAAAAATTTTATTTAAAATAATTGTTATTTTAAATGCAAATCATAATTTTAGAATTTTCAAACATTAAAAATAAGTAAAAAATATAAATATTAATTTTTTTAATAAATAAAACATATTTGTAAAAAATTTGAATTGTTTAAATGCGGGAATTTTTCAATTCGGATATTTTATAATTCGGAAATTTTCTATCGGGAACTTTATTATTCAGAAATTTTTCAATTCTTTATTATTATTAACTTCCGGGAATAATTTTATTCAGCAATTTTTCAATTCGGTAATATGATAAACTGTCGTAAATTGTATTATTCGGGAATTTTATAATTCGGAATTTTTATTGTTCGAGAATTTTATTATTCGAGAATTTTCCTATTCGGTATTTTTGATTTTCGGCAATTTTATTAGTCGCGCAATTTAATATTCGGGAATTTTCCAATTGTGTATTTTTATTTTTCGGCAATTTTATTATTTGTAAATTTTATTATTCAGGCATTTTAAAATTCGGTAATTTTACAGCGTCGGGAATTTTATTTTTTTGGAATTTTCAGTCGTCCCGTATGATTTTTTCGATTACCAAATTTTGAAAAATCATATCTCGATATTTTCGGATATCACATTGAAATAAAAAATACGTGTCGAATATTTGCGAACCCAAAACACGCAAAAAAAGAACAATTATTAATTAATAATTTTGGATTCCAAGTGTTTAAATTTAAAAAATTTATTGAATAGTTTTTAAGAAAAAAATTTTCAGTTACAATAATGGTCTACGAGGTGAAACTTTTTATCAGCAGCTTAAATTATCTCAATTCTTATTCAAATCTTTAAAAATTAGAAATTTTGAAATTAAAAAAAATTCAGTATCCTCAAATTAAGTAATTTAAAATAAGAATTTTGGAACCTGGAAAATTTAAAATTCAAAGGAATTTAAATTGTGTTATTTCTTAATAAATGCTGTTAAACCTTATTTATTTAATTTTAAAATCTTTTTAATTCAAATAAGTTTCAATGCCAAGCGATTAAAATTTGACGATTTGAAATTGAAAATCAAACATTTTTCTACTTAAGCTATTTTCTATTGAAATTACATGTAGTAAAAATAAAATAAATTCTTTAAATTTATAATTATTCAAAATTACAGAAATTATTTACTTTCTGAGGTTTCAGTTTGGAATAGATTAATTTTTATCTATTTTCATAACAATACTATTTTTTGTTTTTTAATTTCGAATTTCTCTATTTTTAACATCTACTTCAGAATTATTGTTAATTTTGCCAATTTTTAAATCAAATATTTCTCTACAAGCATTGTTTTCAAAATATTTTGGATACATTTAATTAAAAATTGTTTATTTGTAAATCCTCTAAGCTGAAAATTCTTCAACTGAATTTAAATCAGTTTCAATGCCAGGCGATTAAAATTTGAGACAATTTGAAACTAAAAATCAAGTTGAATTTTTTGACAATGGAATCATCCGAGAATTTATAATTTTCGAATTTTAATAGAGGAAAAAATTCGGAATAAATATTAAACTTTATTTTAAAAGTGTTTCTAAAATGAAAGTAACACATTCTCGTTCGTTTGCATTTTTTACAATGGAACCATTTATTAATTAGATATCTTTGAAATTTTATGATTTCTGTAAAGAATTTAAAAGTTAAGGCATTTAAATTAAGAATCATTAAAAATTAAAATACTTATATAACCAACGTTAAGCATTAAAAGAATCCAGAATTAATTTAACGCGCAACACAAGATTTAAATGCCAACAATTGTTATATTAAAACATTTTTTTAGTCAAACTCTTTACTACTCAAATTACCTGTAGTAAAAATAAAATGTTTATTTTTGTAATTATTCGAAATTGAAGAAATTATTTAATTTCTCATGTATCAGTTTTGTATAGAATAATTTTTATAACAACACGATTTTTTTTAATTTGGAATATCTCTATTTTTAAAAATTATATCAAAATTATGTTTTTTTCTTTAACTTTTTCAAAGGAATATTTTTCAAATTGAATTAATTTACTTTTTCGAATCTTTATTTAATATAATATAATTTAATTTAAATCTTTTTTCCAAAGATTCTGGACGCATTGAATTCTTAATTATTTATTTACAAATCCCCTGAATTAAAAATTGTGCAGAATCAAATTCTTTAATTTAACATTTGACAATTTAAAATAATTGAAATATCCAGACATCACAATCAAATGTGACATATCTGTGAAAGAAAAATATCAGTGTCATTTTGAAAGAGCAACAATTAAAAATTTCAGTATTGCTAACTTTTCAAGTTTAATAATTTTAAAACATTTAAAAATTTTATTTTCTTCTGGTTGGAAACTTTGAAAATAAAGAATTCCAACCTTAAGTTAAAAATTCCAGTATTTAGTTTGTTATCATTCCTTTTTTTAAATGAAAATTAAGCGTTTTATCAAACAATTTTATTTTACTATTTTTGCTTCAAATTTATGTTTTTAAGTAGAAAAATCAGTTAATAATAAAAACTTCAGATTGTCTTTTTTTTAATCGGCCATTTGATTGGAAATTCTTGTTTAGGAAAAAATTCAAATATTTGATTTCCGAAAGCATGACATTTTCTCTTCTTACGTCTACGAAATCAAATCATTGGTTAAAAATCGAATTTTTTGTAGAAAATTCATATTTTCGGTTAAACTCGCCAGATTTTGATCGAAAATAATAATATTTTTCATTTTTCGACTCGCCCCTTTTCTTAAAATTCAATTATTTGGTTAAAAATTTCTGTTTTGAAATAAATTATTGTTTCTAAAAATTGAATATTTTCACTTTCAAATTTATCCTTTTAAGTGAAGAACTCAACAAATGATGGAAAATTCATGTATTTTGTGAAAAATTCATTTTTTGTAGAAAATTGTACTACTTTAAAAATTCAGTAGTTTATTTAAAAATTTAATTAATTCATTAAAAATAATTTTTTTTGTACGGGATTAATTTTTCAAAATAAAGGTTTTTTTAAGTTAAATTTTACGTAATTTTTTTGCTAAAAAATTTCTCTGGTTAAAAATCCTAAATTTTTATGATATTTTTTTCTAGATTGAAAAAAATTTTGTGCTTGGTTTAGAATTCGTCTTTTGGTGTAAAATATCATTTATCGTTTAACGATTTAATTATTTTAAGCTTTGTTAAAAATAATGGATCTTTTTAATTCGAATGTTATACTATTTGAATAAAAATTCTTCTCTTTTTGTTTAGAAATTTAATCTTCTTCGTGAAAAATTAATTTCTTTGATTGAAAATCGAAATATTTAAAAAGAAATTAATTTTTCAATTAAAAATGATTTTTCGAACTGAAAATTCAACTATTCAAGTTACAGTACAAAGTATATATTTTTTAGGAAAAATAACAAAGATTTGATTGTAAAATCAAATTTATTATAAAAAAATCTTATTGGTTGTTGAACTCGCCTGCTTTTGAATAAAAATAAAAATATTTGATATATGATGATCCAAAATGCATTTATTTGCATGCAATGCATTTATTTTATTTTAATATTTCATGGAAAGCATTTTTTTATGTTAATAATTTTCCAAAATCAAATTTCTTTTTGTAAGTGAAACTTCATGTAATTTTTTGAAAGTCGTGGTCTTTGTTCAAAATAATCAATCTTTTCTTGAAAACTATACTATTCTGAATAAAACTGCTTCTCTTTCTTGTTTAGAAATTTAATCTTCTTCTTTAAAAATAAATTTCTCGGCTTGAAATATGAAAATTGTTGTGAAAAATCCTTTTTTGAATAAAAATTAGTTTTTGAACGAAAAATTCAACCATTCTACTTACATTAAAAAATTTATCTTTTTTATCAAATAATAACAAATAAACAACAATATCAAAATAATAATAAACGATATAAATACATAAATAATATGGAATCTTCTAAATTTTACAATTCACCCCTGTGGTTAAAAATTTAATTATTTTGTTGAAAATTCCGCTTTTTTATTAAAGATTAAGTGTCTTAAGTGAAAATTTACTTTTTCTATTTTTTGTTTCAAATTTATCCTTTGTGAAAAACTCAAATAATGATAGAAAATTCGTGTAATTTTTCAAAGCAAAATTTATTTTTTGAATTGAAACATGATGGATTTTTAAATATTCCTCTTTTTAGTAGCAATTTAATATTTTGGGTTGCGCATTGATCTGTTTGGTTAAAAAATTAACTGTTTTCTTAAAAAATAATTTTATTTGGTTAAAATTCTGTTTTGAAACGTCGCTAAAAAACTTGGTTTTTAAATTCTGCAGGATAGATTAGGAAGCAGGAAGAGGATGAGAGCCACTGTTCAGTTATCTGTCGAGCGCAGCTGGGCTTTCGCATGCGGAGAAAGGTCGGCCCGGAAGGGTGGGAGTAGCGAATCAGCGTGCGTGAGAGGGGTGCGCGCGCACCTTGCAGCTGGTGCAACAGCGGTTCTCCACACGTGAGATCCGAGCTGTGATCCTCATCTAATTTTACAGTGGCTCTCATACGCTTCCGGGGTATATGGATTTATAAAATATATTGAAGGAACTTACAGTGGCTTAGTGGCCCCTGCAACTATTCTTTTCAGCGAAGGTCAAAGCTTGGGCTTTTCTCGCAGCAGCATTACATGGTAGCGCTTTGTTAACGACAGGTTTTCTTGCCTCTGCGTATTCTGGACTTGCCTTGCATTTTTCCTCAATTTTCGTTCCGAATTTGGGGTCTTTAAGGCTAACAGTTTTTTTTAGGTCATTTTCGAGATTATCGGCAGCTTTTTGAAGTCCCTCAAGACCTTCACTAACAGTGGGATACGTATCTTTAATGTCTAAATTACATGCCTTCTTTATATCAGCAGCCTTCAAACCAAACAGTTTATCCAGCTGATCCTCTACTTGTTTCTGGCTATACTTTGGTAATTTTGTCGCTTTCGACGCTGCTTCCAAACCTTAAAAAGTTTTAAAAAGGCCATTTTATGATTTTCAAGGATTTTATGAATCGCGAACTTCGGTAAAGGTACATAGAAAAATTTCCAGATGTACCGGCTCAGGGATCGAACCACGGACCTCTGAGGTGAAGTCCGAGCGTCTAACCAACTGAGCCACCGAGGCTCTAATAATAATTTTAAGTTTAAAACATTTGAAAATGTTACAAAAGAATTCAGAAGAAAGTCGAATACATATCCAAAAAATGTAAAACCATTTTTAGAAATAATTTGAGGTAGTTTGAAAGATACTTAGGAATTTTTCTAAAGTTATTCGAAATTTCGGTTCTGTATTAATTTTCCTCTTTTTGTTAATTATATTTTCATAATTATTTTGGAGTTGAATTATAAATGTTTTTTAGTTAAATTATAAAAAATTATATTTTTTAATAAAAATGCGCCCTGTTAGTTTTACATATTAGTTCAAAATTAATATAATTGATGAAAATGTGATAACTTTGTTGTAAATTTGTATCTTTTCACAGGAATTTAATTTTCTTGGTTAAAAATTTACATTTAGATTGAACATTCAACTATTTTTCTGTTTTTGTTTTTTTGCCTTATGAATTCAAATCCTTCTTTTAATATAAAGTAAATTATTTTTTTTATGCAATCATCAACAATTACATTCTTTGTTGATAAATTTCTGTTGTATTCCTATTTTTTGTTTAAAAATGCAACTATTTGGTCGAAGAATTATTTCTTTTTTTTAAGATTGATTTGACAAATCCGAAATTTTGAAGAATCTTTGTATGTTTTCTCGATCATCTTAAAAAAATAATATTTATGTATGCTTTAAAAAAATAGCAAAAAATATATTATATACTGCTAATTTTTCAGGTTTAATAAAATATATTAATATTAGATTTCCCGGATTTAAAAATAGGTGAAAACGGAATCTAGAAGATTTCCAAATAATTTATTTTTTTATTTTTCAGGATTTTAATTTTTTTATATGAAAGTTATTTCAAAACCTTTTAAAGAAAATCCAGAATAAAAAAAATGACAAAAAAATGTGGAAGCTTTTCAGGGATTTTGAAACTTTTTAAAGGAATAAAATATTTTAAAATATTTTTTATTTTCCTGAAGAGGCTTTCAAACCAAATTTGTAAAGATTTAAAAAAATTGCAATAAAAAGGCGAAATTTTTGTTTGTTAAAAATGCAACTGTTTTATTTAAATTTCAGTTTAAAATTAATTACGTCGTTAAACAACCTAAATATTTTGTTTTTATTTTCTATTTTTTGACAATTTTAATTTTTCTGTAGAAAATTTCACCCTTTTGGCAAATTTGCAATGTTTTTTAAGTAAATATAGAATTCGTGAATTTACACTTTTCGTTACAAAATTCAAATATTTGGTTACAGATACAATTTTCACTCCATAAAATATTAATTTTAAGTCTTCTGGATTCAAAAGTAAGTCTAAAAATAATCCAAGCGAATGCAACTGTTTTACTAAAAATTAATATCTTGGTTGAGATAGAAGCTAAATTAATTTATTAAAAATTCATTTTTTTGGTTAAAAAATTCACATTTCTTTTGAAAGTTTACGATGGCGTAAACAAATTTTGAACGAAACGAAGCCAAACATGAAAAAAGTCTAAAAAAAGTCTTCAAAGCTTTAAAACAATCCTGCAAAATGTCTACAAAATCCTGTTGACCGATTTGCATTTTTTTTATTAACAAATTATTTGTTGAAAATGTGTTTTCTATCATTTTCAATAATTTGACGTTTTTCTAAGTTATGTTCCAAAAAATATGAATGGAAAAAATATTTTAATTAAACAAATTTTTCTCAAGACTATTCTTGTTAATATTATAAACAAATTTAATAAACGAATGCATTATTCAGGCATTTCGCGCCAGAAAAATTCGTGTTTTTCTATGTCAACTTTTTAAAATTAGGAAGCTCATAATAATTTCAGAAAAGTCATAATTTTTTAATAAATTTTATGATTTTCATAAAAAAATTTAATAAAAAAATGCATCATTCGAGAACTTATCGATACAAGCCATCGGTTTCATTCAATGCTAGTCCTTTGAATTGGGAACTTCCTGCTAATTTTAGTAATACCCATCACTATTTGATAAATTTTTTTTGTTTAACAAATTTAATAAACAAATAAATTATTCGGGCATCTGTGGATGAAAAATTCGTTTTTTTCGGATGTCAGTCCTTTTAATTGTGATCTTTATGTTAATTTCAGCAAAATTCATAATAATTCATAAATTTTATGATTTTCATAACAAATTTCATAAACGAGATGCATTATTCGGGTATTTGTCGACGGATTTTTTTTTTTTTAATTTTAGTACTTTTAATTGGGAACTATAGGGTAATTATTGTAACATTCATGATTATTTGAATAACTTTATGTTTTTTTAAAAACAAATTTGATTAAAAAATGCATTTTTTAAGTAAACTTGTTTAACAAAAAAATAAAATTAATCAACTAATTATGAATGTTACTGAAATTGTCGCAAGGTTCCCAATTAAAAGGAATAACATTTAAAAAAAGTGTTTCCGTCGAGAAATGCCCAGATAATTAATTTGCTACTTAAATTTTTTTTAAATCATAAAGTTTATGAACTAATTATGAACGTTGCTGAAATTAACATTAAATTCTCAATTAAAAGGACTGATGTCCAAAAAACGATTTTGTTTTGTTTATTAAGTATGTTTTTCTATTTTATTTATTAAGTTTTTTTGATAAAATCGTAAAATTCGTCAACAAATTATGAATTTTATGACATTGTCATGAAGTTCCTAATTTAAAAAAAAAATTGACATCGAAAAAAACGAATTTTTCTGACGACAAATGCGTGAATAAAGCTTTTGTTTATTAAATTTGTTTATAATATTAAGAAGAATAATCTTTAGAGAAATTTTATTATTCAAATATCGTTTTAATTCAAATTCTTTTTTCAATATAACTTAAGTCACATTAAATTATTGACAATGATAGAAAACAAATTTTCAACAAATAATTTTTTTGTAAAAAACTTTTTGGTTTATTTTATCATGATGGAAGATACTTATATAATGTAAATCTATGAAACGTTGGCGGTCAAAAAAATTTACCTATTATTGAGGAGCACCGGGAACCTCAAGTCGAAAAAATTTCAATTTTTTTCGTCATATTTATTTATTTATAAAAAAATTGAGAAACTAAATTAAATATCAGACTCGCCAACTCTAACAGAGATCTTTTTGATAAAGTTTCATTCAAGCATTCCAAATTCAAAGAATAAATATTCGAGCGCGAAGCGCGAGGTTACCCATTATCGAGCTATGTTCGTCGTATTAGTTTCCTAGAAGGACAAGTACGGAGAAATGATCATACAGGAATTTGGGAAAGTGTTGGGTAAATTAGGGGAAGTGAACGAAAATGAGGAGAGGGGTATTCTGTAATGTATTGGAAAAGATCGGAGGGGTAGCAGGAGTAATAAGGAAAAATACGGAGGAGTATGGTAATCAGAGGAAAGTGATGGGGGAAAGTAGGGAAAGGGAATGGAAGTGAGCGTGAGGGAAGTAGGGGAAGCGAGGGAAAATTATCGTAAGTGAGGGTAGGGGAAGTATTGGAAGTTAGCGAAAAATAGGGCAGACAAGTAGGGGAAGTGAGTTTAAGTGAAAAGCAGTGGGTAAAATTATTACAAATGAGGTTGAGTATTGGAAAGGAAATTGCAGTTTGGTAAGGGAAGTAGGGGAAGGGTAGAATTAGCTGCCTGGGTGTGGAGAGGGAAAGTTTGTGAAGAGAATTGCGTAAGTGTAGCAATGGGAGATGGGAGTTGAGGGGAGTAATGGAATCTAGATTTAGTAGTGGTGGTGAGGAGAGAGGGAAGTGGAGAAAGAGAATTTGGTAGGAGGCGCAATGAACTTTTTTGTTGCAATTTTGATTTAAAATATCTGCATTATTTAAAAACAAAAGCAGTTTTCTCGATAATGTTTGGAATATTATATTTATATAACCTTAAAAAAATAAATTTAAAAACCAGAAAGTTATTATAAATTGTTTATCACACTCGGTTTGTTTTCAAAACAGCTGATTATCTTTTGAATAAATTCAAATCTCTCTACTTGAAACAGCCAAAAATATAATCATTTTTTATATCCGGAACAATTAATTTACAGTCGAAAGTTAAAAGTTAAAAGTTATAAGTTGCAAAGGTTATAAAACTTTCTAAATAATAAATATAAAAAGAAATAAAAGGGAAAAATGTAATCATTTTTTTTGTGCTTTGTTGAATCATTTTAGTTATAAAATTGAAAAATAAGCTTGACGGAATGCGTAGATTGGATTTCATTGTTTTTATATTTAGAGTAAAAAATGATCAAAGATTAATTAATTTTTTTCACTTTTACTCACCGACAGAAAGTGCCACCGAAACAAAGATTAAGAACTTCATAATGGTCCTTTATAACAATATACAAGAAAAAAAATCCTAACGATGAATTTTTCCTACTAATATCGGAATGCCCAGGGCGAGCCATTTATATACTGAGGCTTTAAGGGTAGTAGCCTGCAAAACAAGGAAACTGTCCATCTAACTTTAGTTGAAAACAAGTCTACGAAATCTAGTTCTCCTTATCAAAGTCTCATTGCGAGCCTTCAAAAACACTCTGATTTCGAATAACAACTTTTGTTTCCTCATTTGAATTTAATAAATTATATTTTTCTATATTATTCGTTTCATTACAAAAATACATTTCTTAGTTCAAATATCAGAAATAATTAATTTCATTTCATTATTAAAAAATTAAATTATTCTTTAAATTAAATGAAATTTAAAAAAAATCTCGTATGAAGAATTCATATTGATATAATTAGATTAGTATTTTGTCCCCCGTCAGTCTTAGAACTAATATCTCAGAAGATGTTAATTAATTCGATATATTTCAAAGAATTTATTCACATGAATAAATTTTTATGGGATTCGATAATATTTCCGAAGATTTCATTGATATCCACTGTAGGGCTTTCAACGATTTCTTAAAATCTTGGGAGAAGAGATGAACTCAAAAAAAATGTAAAGAGATTTAAAAAAATTGCAATTTATTAAGAGTTTTTAAATAAAATATCCATAAAAATGAAGATTTTTCATTGTTTTTTAAATTAATGCTACCCTAGAAAATTATTCCACATTTTTTCTGTTTATCAACCTTTGTCCTACTTACCGAATACAGCCTTAGATTTGGTGTTCTACTTTCGTAACTTGGACAATAAACAAAGCTGGAAGTTAAATATATGAAACCTTTAGTAAAATGCTTCGATCTTTTAATTTTATTTCAACAATTTAATAATCGTATTTTAAATTATCAATAAAATAGATCATTTTTCCAGGAAAAAATTTAATTGTCAACTGCAAACTATAAATTTACAACTTGAATAACCCAGTTGAATTTTCAGTGTGAGAAATTAATTTTCAGTTAAATGAAAAGTATTTTCAAGAAAATAGTTCAATTTTTAACGAAAAAGATCAAGTTTAAACTAAGGCGATTTATCTTCAACCGAAAAAAATCATTTTAAATAAAGCACATGAGTCTTAAAACAAATATTTTTAATTTATAACAAAAAATAAATTTTCAAAACGTGTTCCTAAATTTTTAATTAAAGAATTTTTGTTTTGAACCTCAAGATAAATTTTCAACCCAGATGCATTCTTGACCAAATAATATGAATTTAAAACAACATGAATTTTTAAGAAATAGTTACAGTTTTAACAAAACAAAGAATTTTCTCCTTAAATGATGAATCTTCAAATAAAAAAACAAAATTTTTAAGGTAATGATTGTATTTTGGACAAGAAAGATCATTTTTCTACCAAAAGAACGATTTTTTAACAAAACCCATACCCTTTTAACTAAAATAATACATTTTTAGATAAAAGTGGAATAGTTATATAGTTATAAAAATAAATTATACATATATTTTAAGGCAAAGTACATATTTTCTACTAAAAGGAAAAAAAAATTCTCAGCCAAGAACTTTAATGTTGTTGAGCTTATTTTAGAGTTAAAGTATCAACTTATGGAATGTATTTTTAACTAAAAAATGAATTTTAAACAACAAAAATAAATTTTCTCTCCCAAAGAGAAATATTAAATTTCTACAAACAGCTTAATTTTTGATAAAATGGTTGGCTTTTGGAAAAAATAGTTAAAAGTATAATTAGAAAGATGAAAATTAATTAATAATATGCTTAACTGAAATAATTAATTAACATAAAAAAATTTAAATGAAGAATCTCTAACCAAAAAAGACGAAGTTCTGAAAAAATACGTGAATCTTTAATTAAGAAAAATAAATTCTTAATTAAAAGTAACACTGTTAAGTTTTAAGTACAGAGACTTAATATTAGACTACATAAAATGAATTTTTAATATAATAGTCGAATTTTGAAATAAGTACATGAGTTTTTAATCAAATACTGGCATTTTTAAGAAGAAAAGAAATTTGAGAAAAAGGGTCCAATTTTCCACCAAAAAATAAATCCTAATCATAAGTCAGTAACAAAAAAAAAAAAAAAACTTAAAAAAGTAAAGTTCTCAACCAAAACAATTTGATTTTCCACGAAAATCTTGAATTTTCTACTGTAATTTTGAATTTTCCAAAAAATAGGTGAATTCTTAAAGAAGAGTTTTTAGCAAACCAAGTAATACAAATTTTGACCGCACGATTCATTTTCTGATTATTACTTCATATTTTTTGAGTAAAATATGTATTAATACATTATTCTTTAAAAATCAATCTTCTTTCGTTAAAAATTGTTCTATTTGTTTAAAAAGCTAGTCATATTTTGTTGAAAATTAATTTTTTTGCTTAAATTAAACGTTTTTATTTCGAGTTTAAAATTTTTTATTTTTTTATTGGAAAATTCGACTATTTTTATTTAACTTCTTATATCTTGTTCAGAATTCCTCTTTTTGGTTTTAAACATTTCTCTTTTTTACTTTCTCATTAGAGAATGTACTACATTTGTGTAAAATTTGATACATCAGTAATTTTAATTTTTTCAAAATTCGAATATTAACTCGGACCATCGGGCACTTCAAATTCCCATTTAATTAAAATGTGGAAATTTTGAATTTTGGAAAAATAAAACTCATTTTCCAGCGTTTGATCGAAACGTGCCAAGTTTTTTAGGGATTTAAGAAGAGTCTCTACGAAATGAAACCATACTAATCACTTTGATTTCCAACCCGCCCCACTCTCCCTGCAGCGCCCCAAATATGAAACTTCGTGCCATTTGAGGTAGAGATGCAGGGTTCATTTTCCAGGATATTGGCACAGATAATTAGTCCATACCCCAACCTAGGTAAACGCGAACTCCAAAGACTCGAGAAATTTACAACTTGGAAAATCCAAGGATACGAGTGTGAAAGGGACTCGTGCGAAGTTTAGATTTCGTGCATAATCGGTGAGAATGCAAGCAGGTCTACTACGCGCACGCGCACCTGACTCTCAAACAGGGAATTTGTGTCGGGCAGGGGGGCCTAGGGCGCGCTACTGTTGGTTCTCGCGCTTCGCACTCGATAATATGTTTATCTCGCGCTTCGCGCTCGATAATGTATTTACCTCGCGCTACGCGCTCGGTCCTAGTCTTTC
>JAWWLR010003506.1:0-12036 GCA_035041075.1 Acraspis erinacei
AATCTTGCTATTCTTGTCCACCTTCTCTCTCCCCATCCCTTTTCTAAATACTTTGGTAAACCTTCATTCTTTATCATATTATACCATTTATTGTATTTTGATTCCTCAATCATCGCCCATCTTTCTATGAATTGTCTTTCCCTGTCCTTTATTTCCAATTCTTAATAGTTTACTCCACTGCCATCTTCTGTGTCTCTAGCATTCAAGAACTCCCTCCTTTCTTCTTCCCGTCTCGTTAATTCTGTCGCCCTCCCTCTCCTCTCTTCTACCTCTATCAAACAATTTCACTCAACTCCCCTTCCTTACACTCCCTCAACTTCATTTCAAATTTCCATGCCCTCTTTCCCGCTCTAATGCTTTTAATTTATCCCTTTGCGCTTCTTCTATCAACAAATATCCAGGCGCCCTCCAATCTACCCCTAATTTCCAAATTATATATCTTTCTTGTAAACTCTCAATATGTTTCCTTTCTTTCCATCCCTATATCTCTGCCCCATAAATTAAAACCGACCATACCAGCGTATAAAATAACTACATTCTCTCTCTCCAATTTGTTTGCCTTCTTTTTCCTATTCCCCATGCCTATTTCATTACCACTGCAGCTTTTTTTATCCTTTCTTTTATATGAGCTCTATGATCTCCATTCTTTTGCAAAATATATCCCAACTATTTAAACTTCTACGCTTCTTCTATCCTCATTCTCTTCCATCTCCCCGTCCCTTCTTTCTGTCTCCACTCTTCTTTTCTAAATCTCCTCATCCTTTTCTTTTCTGCAGTTAAATTCAGCTTTTCCCATATAACTATTTCTCTAATCCTGCAATTAAGCCCGCCCTCCCTTTTGCATCCTATACATCAGCACTATGTCGTCTGCTTATGTCAGTGTATATATCTTTTCCTTCCCTATCCTAACTCCTCCCCAACTTTTCTTCTCATTTCTTCTTATTAATCCCTCTCTTATCCCCTTTTCCCCCATAACTATTTCCATTTCCCCTCGGTCTCATGAGTCAAACGTTGCCTTTAAGTCTACGAACATTGGTATCATTGCCCCCTTTTCCCTTTTAATCCTCTTATTCACTAGCTAGTTCAGAACATATCTGTTGTCCATCACCCATATTCCTTTCCTAAACCCTGCGTGATTCGGTGGCTCTATCTTTTTTTCCTCAACTTCTTTCTTCAATCTATCCGACAAAACAGTTACATATACTTTATAAAGCGTTGGAATCAGTGTGACATCTCTATAATCTGTAAACTCTTCTCCTTTTCCATTCTTTACTATAGGTATCACTACTCCTTCTTTCCATAACTCTGACCACCCCTCTCCACTCCATACTCGATGACACCTTATCCATGCCCATTTCTCTTGTTCTGTCCCTCCATATTTCCATACTTCATTTAATTTCTCATCTATAAAAGGCACCTTTCCATGCTTCATCATTCCTAACATCTTAAATATTTCTTCCTTCTTTATGTCCTCTTCCTCATATCTTTCCCTACAATATTTTCCTCCCATCCTAGTATTTCTATCTACTCCTCATAGCCAATCCACAAAATATTATTCCATTCTACCATGTCAATATTTGGCTTTACTCTTTTTCTTCTTCTTTCTCTATTTACTACCATCCACACATCTTCTTCCGTCCTAGCCTTCTCCGCCTCTCCCTCAAAACTTTTATTCTCTTCCTCTTTCTTTTGATCACGCAACTCAGAATACTCTTTCTTTTTTCTCCTATATACTTCACCATTACTTTTTTCTTTTCTCCACTTTCTTAGTTCCTTTCTGACCTCCTTATTTTTATCCTTGCCTTTACCTGGGCTGTAATCCATTTTCGTGATACTCCGATTCGTCACTATATTCATCGGAATCATTTTCTTCTTCGGATTCAATTTTTTTCCTCGTTTCCTCTACTAGGTCGGAATCATTTCTTACATCAGAATTTCTTGCATTGCGACACGACCTTTCTGGTTTTTGTACTGTTTTGAAATTGGAATAAATAAAGCTTTGCTTATTTGTCTCTTGAAACCTGTCACATCATTCATACAAAAGTAACAATCCTTTTGATTCAATGGCTCTTTCCACAACGTAGTTTTTATATATTTTATGTCCATATAATGTTAGCTTGAATCCCAAAGCCTAAATATGAGAGATTTCCGACTTTGACGAGGACTCTCTAAACTGGTAATCGGACAGGTGCAGTTGTCATCATCACAGTATTTGGCTAGGCACCAGAATTTTGTGCTGCAGACTGATATCGATGATCAAAGAATGACTAACAACTTCTATGGACCGAAGCCGAGTACAAACAATTTATGTCGAGAAAAGTTGTCCCTGTTTTAATTTCTTTGTTATGAATGGAATGCGACCTCGCCGAGTCGAATGACCTTTAAATTTTACTCAGCGACCCTGAAAACATATAAACAATTAGTTTTCTGGGCGTTTCCATGAATGTTCCAACTTTAATCATGTTTTCAGGTTAGGAACGAAATTCGACCTGAACGAGTCAAACAAACCCCGGATTCGGATCCGGCGACTTCAAAAAGGTATAGAAATGTTTATCTCGTCTAGTGGATAAGACCTTTTTTCGTGTGTCTGTGTAATTATGATTGTGTGTCCTTAATTATTTGGTTCAATCACAATGTTGGTTAACGTAAACAAATCTATTGTTTAAATTAAGTAAAATTTTTGTTTACATTGCATATATATTCTTTGAATCAATTCTATTTTTATTTCAAGTGAAGTCAACCTTTTTTTAACGCCTAACCTCAAAATTGTGCATTCTTTATAAAAATCATGTATAAACTCGATAATGTTTATTGTTAATAATAATTATCGTTTTATAGTATATCTGGAAGCGGGAAGAGTTATTCAATCAATAATTATTTGCCATATTTACCTGTAAAATTACCATCACTGACCGAAAATTTCCGGAAATTTTTTAAAATGTTTCAAGTTGAATTACGGGTTGTTTACGGTAATTTGCAACAGTTACCTGTAAAATTACCATAAGTGAATGCCAATTTTCATAAATTTCCGGAAATTTTGAAAATGTTGAAAGTTGAATTTTGGATAATTTATGGTAATTTTCCATATTTATATATTAAATTACCATAAATATCCGAAAATTTCCATAAATTTCTGGAAATGTATAGAAATGTTTAAATTGAATTTTGGCTAATTTTTGATAAGTTTCCATATTCACCTCTAAAATTACCATACATGATCCAGAATTTCCATAAATTTCTGGAAATTTAAAGAAATGCATAAAGTTGAATTTTGGGTAGTTGCTGGTAATTTGCAATATTTATCTGTAAAATTATCATAAATAAACGACAATTTCTTTCAATTTCCGGAGATTTATTTATTTATTCATCGCCTTAGGTGCATAATATAGTATTGCGTTAGAAATATCAACTATAATATTTTTTGTTGGGCATTAATGTTTTTCGAGTAAAAATTCAAATATTTGTTTTAAAGTTCAACTTTTAAATAAAAATTTAATTCTGTTTTTTCTGAATATTCATTATTTTAGTTAAAAATTCCACAATTTGGTTCAAACTTTATTTTGTCCTTGACTAAAAAATCTTTACTGGTTGAAAGTTAAACTGTTTTATTGAAGAATCTACTTTGGTTCCAAAATGCTGATTGAGCGTGACACTAAATTCAGAGGCTCAGAAATATCTTGTTTCTCTCCTGCTCTTTATCCTTGTTTTGTCTCTCTCTATTTTGTGACGCCTGAGTGAGCAACGCACATCTCCCAGCACCTCTCACCTATCCCCACTGTGCGGCGTTAATTCTCGGAAACATTAAATGGAGGAATACTAAATCCAGGCTTGACTGTATTTGGATTTAAATGCAACTGTTTGCCCTAAAATTAATTTTTCTTAAATTCAGCCGTTAGGATAAACAATTATCTTTCTTGGTAAAAAATTCATCTTTTTGGGGTAAATGTCAACAGTTATCTCGAAATTCGATTTTAAAGATGGTAAATTTAGCTTGTATCTGTTTTTATTGATACATCTTTAAACTCACACATCATCGAGTATTACGTGGCAGACAATGCTTGACAATTTTTTTCTGGGTGTTAGTAGAAGGACAGAGACGAAGGTCTGTTAAGCGCTGTTTTTGGTTACGATAGTGCGTTCTGGCTGATAAGATTTTGTATTGCTTTTACCACGTGAGCCACACACATTGGAATATTTCGTCATTCTAATAAATTCTTCGGATATATATATAGAGATGGAAATGGTTCAGATTTAGCAGTTATCTTTCAAGAAATCTGATAAGAAAAATGAAGTTCCGCCTTGGAACTCTGCTTTCTGCCCTCGTCGTTTTCGTCAATTTTTGTCGTAAGTTTGACCACTTTAATACAAATCTTAGAAGGGATTGAAGAGTGATGGTATGAATGAAAGAAAATTATAGTGAATGAGGGGAGTGGTGGAGATGGATAGTGGACAAGGAAGGGAGAGAATGGGATGTTGGAATGTTGGTGTGGGGCAGGAAGGGTTGGTTGGGTTCTGATGAGAAAGGAGCCGGATAATAGAAAATGCAAGGAGTGGTAGAGAATGTTGGTGGAAAGTTTTGAAAAATGTATTGTATTATTATAAAAATTTGAATTATATTATCAGTTGTTTCTTATGATGAAAAGATTATTATTTATATTGAATAAACTTTCAGACTTAAGAAAAATATTTATTTTATCAACTGTTTTTATAAATGAATTTTTTTCTTATCCTCGTTTTTTCTAAACTTTTTTTGCAAATAGCTGACTTTTAATCAACAATGTTTTCTAAAGAAGAATGCGCAATGTTTATTAAAATTCGAACATTATTCAACAATTAGTAAGAGGCAATATGAGGAAAAAATCCAATTGCAGAAGGCATTGTTAAAATAAACTAGTTTCGTAACTCTTGGAAGTTTGTTTTTAAACATAATGTATATTGTTTGAAATTACATAATCAGCATTATTGCCAGTATTTACAAAATCATAGAAAAACCATTTTTTTCACATATTTATTTTTTACACAACTACCTAAGTAATTTAGATTGAAAAGGTTTTTTAACTTTATTTTTCCTATTTTATTTTTGATTATAGCTTTATTTCTCATTTCTGAATAAATTGAAATATTTTGCATAGTTTTAGTCGCGAGTGAACATGTCCATCGCAGCTTCTTCTTGGGAGGAGTGTGGAGAGAGGGGAGGGTATGGGATGGGGGCATATAGCAGGGAAGAAAGGAAAGGAGGAAGGGGGTGATAGAAAGGAAGAGAGGTGTGCAAATTTTCTGGAAATAAGAAGAAGTGAAGTAGAGTCAATAAGATAGTAGGAATGGTGAAGTGATGTAGAGGTAGAGTGGGAAGGAATGGACTTAATGGGCAAGAGCGATAAGGTGGAGAAGGTGGGTCCGAAAGGAAGGGAAAAAAAAAATAAAGAAGGGCATGGTAAAGACGATGGGAACGTGCGGTAAGGAAATGTTGATAGAGCGAGTTAAGAAGAATCGAGAGGCAATGGTGTATAAAGTGTGAAGAAAGGGGAAGGAGTAGTATGGTGGGCAAGGTTGGAAATGGAGTGGAATGAGAAGGAAGTTTAAAAAGGATGGAAAATGATGGTGGAAAAGGAAATTTAAAAAAAAAGCGAAAAGACGGCGCGGTGTGGAGGGAAAGCATGTAAGAAGATAGAGAATAATGGCAGGAAATAAGGGAGTGGTCTGAAGAGGAATAAAGAATACCGACCGTGATTTCAGGAAACCATCTCTTGCGTTCGTTTTTAAGGTTCAATGCGAATTGAGCTAATAGAAAAAATCTGGTTTTTTTGTGTTAAAATTTCTACTATTTGGTTTCAAAGTTTTTTGTATTCGAATATCTGGATTCGAAAATAAATATTCAGCATATCCATAATTGTTTAAGAATCCATCGTTTTTACTTAGGTAAAAATTTGAATCATAAAATTTTAAATGATAAATAATTCATCTTTTTTTTTTAAAAATTCAACAAATTGGCTCATTGCGGAACTATCGCGTTAATAGAATTTCTGATTATTGGGCTTTTAAAAAATGCAACACTAATTTTGGGCTCTAAATCTTAACTTTGAAAAACAACCCCTGGTTATCACGCAGTTAATCATTTGTCAAGAAATAATAATTTTTAGAATTTTACAGCGTCAATAGGATCACTGATTTTATGGCTCTTCAAAAATACTAAAACCGATTTTTGGGTTCAAAACCTCGCAACATCAAAATAACATCCCTGGTTATAACGTAGATGAGACTTTGTCAAAAAGTAATCTTTTTAAAGCTTCACAGTGTCAATAGAGTATCTGATTTTTTGAGTTTAAAAAATATCTACTCCGATTTGTGTTCGCCTCCCCTAAACTTTATAAAAATAACCCCTTTATACCAGGTAGGTATGACTTTGTTAAACAAATAAAAATTCAGAATTTTATAGAGGGAATACAGATTCTGATTTTGGGCTGCTCAAAGAAACTCATTTCGATTTTGGGCTCTAAAAACTTAACGCCAAAAACAACCCCTCGGTACACTGCATGCGATAACCCAAAATAAGCCTAAAATTCAGATGCATATTGATTTTTTCAGATTTTATTTTTTTCATGGGGGTGGTTTTTTGAAAAGGGGGCGTCGTTTTTGGAATTCTTCATTTTTTGGACCAAAATAAGCCCAAATTCTGGTGTTCTTTTTTTGCAAATTGGAGTTTATACATAGGGTTCTTTTGTATTAGGGTTGGTTTTTAAAAATTTGTTTTTGGCGCGTTGAAGAGACCGAAAAAAAAATTTTTGACGCGTTTGACTTTTTTCTTTCAATTGTTATATGTATAGTAGATAATAAGTTTCAAACAAAAAACTATTTTTTTACCAAAAATGAACAAGTTTTAACATAAACATAAATTTTTAACCAAATATTTTATTATTTAATGAAATTTTAAGCCTGTAATAGTTCATTTTTCATCACGAAACGTAAATTACCTGAAGACAAAGTTTCAACAAAATACAGAAATTTTCAAACAAATAGTAGCATTTTCAACTAAAGAAGATAAATGTTAAATCAAACATAGAATAGTTGAATATGAAGTTAAAAAAATAATTTTTTTTAAATATAACAAAAGAGTTACAATTTGAAGAAAATAATACGATTTTTTATCTAAAATGATAATTTTGCAGTTAAGATATACAAAATGCGAAAAAACACAAAATCAGCAAGAATTTTGGATCGAAAAAATATCCAAAATTTTCTTACTAATCACTTCTTTATATGATACGCAATTATTGTTTTATTTGTAAAAAACAAGATTTAAATTAAAAACATGTATTTTCTTGACAAACCAAACAAGATATAAGGAAAATGAATCGACAAAAGTTGCTCT
The DNA here is from genome assembly GCA_035041075.1 of Acraspis erinacei. NCBI lineage: Eukaryota > Metazoa > Arthropoda > Insecta > Hymenoptera > Cynipidae > Acraspis > Acraspis erinacei. The sequence goes on from JAWWLR010003506.1 coordinate 7,370, forward strand.
TCCAAAACAGATAAAAAAATGATCCAAATTGGTCATGAATAATTTTTTAGTATGACACGTAGTTTTTGCTTTGATCAGAAAAATTTAAATTGGAAATAAAAAAATTAAATTTTGGTGAAACGACATAAGAGGGGGAAAATGATGAAAAGACGAAATTTTTTCAATCAACAATGATCCCAAGTTTCTTGTAAGACATTGTTATAAAAAATTACTACAAATATAAAAATGTGAACATTCGTTTGCGAGAAAAAATATTTTTCTTTCTGGCAAGAAGTATTATTCATCATTTTTGTTTATAAATAAATCGTAATATAGATTTGTTATAAATAAATCAATTAAGCAAATGGAAAATTCTAATATTTTTTACAGAAAACATTTTATTTCTCACCACATATGTAACGTAATAGTGCATTAATCTTATTCTACTACAAAATATTGTTACTCAGAATTTTAACCTTCATTATTTATAAAGAAGCATACATTTAAAGTCAAAATTTTATCAAATATATATTTTTTAAATTGTATAATGTCTTAAAGGAAAATTCTATAAATCTTTTTTTATTCATTCAAAAATAATAAAATACTGCATGTCTTTAAAATTTATTTATAATAATAAATTTGTATAACCAACAAATTCTTTGCCTTATGCGTATTTGCAAATTGTATTTCGAGTTGATTTCAATTATATCTGAGGTTTAAAACTGAGAAAGGAAAATTTTTTATTTCAAATTTTACATTTGTTTAAAAAAAATAATAAACTGAATACTGTAAGAAAATTCATAACATCGCTCCAAACGCCTATTGGTAATATAATGCTATTTAGTTCTAAAAAAAATATCTTAAATGCGGTTTAAAAAAATCCAATTTTAAAGTTAAATTCATGTTGATCTAATGAGAATATAAATAAAAGGAGATATGATTTATTTTATATCTGTCAGATATAATAACTTGTTAATTTATTCAATGTGTTTCATAAGGTTTGTAGACATATATTATAAAAAAAAATTTCTTCTGAAATTTGCAACTGTTTCCGCTTTTAATATTAGGAAATCAAAAAAAAGGAAGCTGATTGTGCGTTTTACCTGTCTTATATTCACAGAAACAGATAAATTTGTCTTTTTAGCCTATTTTCAAATTTCAGGAAATAGGAATCTCCTTGTTTTGGACGAAGTTAAATCTGTTAAGCATTCTCTTTTTTTAAATTTGCCGATCTTTCGTGTTTTCACAAAATTAGTATATATTCAACAGACAAGTACTAAACAATAACATTTAAAGAAAGAAACAATAAGAATATTTTATTTGGAAAAATGGAAAGTTTTCATAATAGGTTGTACCATTTGTCTTGGTTTCCTGCTTATTTTTTTGTTTTTCTTCGATTTAAAAAAATATATTTCCTCTTTTAAAGAATTCATCTTTTTCCCCGTGTTCTAAAGAAATTTTCCCTTTTCTCCTTTTTCTAGTTTTCTTTCTTGCTGAAATAGAATACGAATTATCAGAACCCAATAAAAAATCCAAACATTTTTGGTTGGAAGTTCATTTTTTTAATTGAAAATTTTAATTTGATATTTTTGTGCGAAATTAATCTTTTTGGTTAAAATTCATCTCCTTTCTTGAAACTTCACTACCTTGTTTGACTCGTGAACACTTTTTTAAATATTGATTTTTTTCTCAAAAATTCATTTCTTTGGTTGAAACTGGAACTATTTTGTTTCAAAAAATGTTTCTTTTAATCTTAAATTAATGCTTGTACCTGAGAAATTAATTACACTATTTTTTTGAAAATGCAGGTACTTTGTTTGAAAAACCTTTGATTTTGGTTCAATTTAATTGCTTTCTAATTCATTAAAAAAACATTTTGCCACAAGTACTTCACTTTTTAACCAAGCAGTTAAGATATAAATAAAAAAATTTTTTAAATAAAAAAAGATGAATTTTCAACTTAAAATAGTAATTTTCGATGAAACAGTGGTTCAAGCAAGATTTTCAAAAAAAAATAGTTGAATCGTCAAGCAAAGAACATTAATACTTAATGAAATATTTAAATTTTGTATTCAATAAATTTATATTAATTAATTTTAGTTAATAGTTTATTTTCAATCGAAATCTTTTTTAGTTTGCAATTTCAAAATAAAAATATGAGTTTTAACCCTTCTATGGCACACTGGGGTCAAACAGACTCCAGACATACAAATTCATAAAATATCATAAGTATCTATTGGAAACAGGTATTTAAACGGCCCTGTCGCCTTAATCAGGTACCTCCTCAAAACCCCCCAAAAATGACATTTTTTGCTATTCTTTAACTTCTGACATCTTTTTTCAAATTTAAAATAAATTTTGAAGTAAATAATCCTTATAATTTTTCAGTTACTATCCAAGAGTGTGTAAAAAATTCAGCTACTCAAAATAATAGATTGGCTATTTGTGGGAAGCCTTTTTCGCTTGAAATAAAAAAGACCCCAGTGTGCCAGCGATGTTACGGGTCGGGAAATGTTCCATCGAAGGGTTAAAGAAAAAGTAAATTTTCTACTTTATATTTGAATTTTTAACATGATAGGATGAGTTTTTTAAACAAAATTGTTGAATTTATACTCAAAATCTTCCATTTTCATTCACGGAAGTTTTAATTTCTAGTACAAGAGATTTCAGGTGACTTCAGTACCAAAATATAAATTTTAAACAAAAAGTGAGTTTTTTATGAAAATACTTGAACTGTCAACCAAAAAGGATGGCGCTTTAACAAAATTGTTTGATTGCCAAATACATTAAAAAATTTATTACTAAAAAGATAATATACAGGAGAAAGCAAAAGCAAAAAAATGAAAGAAAATGAAATTAATAAGAAGAATATTATATCCCTGACCATTAGTATACAAAGAATTTTTTGCAACAACGAACAACGTCCCGTTCGAACCGATAACAATTTTTTCGATGTTCGTTGAAAACATTTTTTGATAAAATCACTAAAATATATCTTACAGATGGAACTTATGGTCAGTCACATGGAGATCAAGGATCAAACTGGGACTGGGACCGCAGACCATTGCCTGATCAAAGTTAGTATATTACATATATATTTTTAAATAACAAAAAAATGATGAGGTTCAGAAAAACTTAAATCAAATAAAAATTCGAATGTCGCAGCCACTGTAACGTTGAAATTGTTGAATTTTCACACGTTTGTCTGAAACTTGCTAGAAAAACGGATCCGTATTATTTACAAAATGATGGGTACAAATTCAGAGAACGGGACTTTTCACAAAATTTAAGAAGGACTTTCGTTAAAACTACTGATTTTCTGTGCATTTTACATAGCCTACATTAAAATCTAGTGAACTCACGCGTTTCGCATAAAATTGTACACTTAACTGGAACTTAGGTGAAATTTCCAAAAAATTAGTAGATGTAATTAAGCTTCTTTTAAAATCTTCTAAAATGTCAAGCTTTCCATATTTTTACTGATTATTTTCTGTTGTACCATAAATTGTACGAATCCTTTTTTTGCGTGTGTTATAAGGGGAATTTTCAGATAAACAAGTTCAGATTTGTGGGGTTCTTTAAAAAAAATATTTAATAAAAATCCCTATATTATATCTTACAGGTGAAGATCATGGGATACCGCGAATACAACGAACATTAAGGGAGCCCATACAATACAACTTTTTTGAAACTTCTAACCATGAAAGTTCAAGTTCTACAACTCCACGTTAGTATATTATAATTTTTTTAAATAACAAACTTTTCGGGATCAGAAAGAAATCTGTTTAATTTTTCCACCGGCAATAGATTGTTGTCGCTGAACGGCGTTGGTCCCTGTAGACATTCGAAAAAACTTTCAAATTTTGACTTCAAAAGTACATACTCTTATGGAAAATTTAAATGACTCCGTTTTCAAAGTAAGTCCGAAAAAACAGTTCAAAAAAACTTTCTATAAATATTATAAATTTATGGAAGTTTATTAAATTTGTGTAAGTTAATGGTAACTTTTTGAAATGTACACTCAATTGTGGTAATTTATGGAAAGTTACAAAATGAATGAAGCCGACAGCATTAACAAAAAATATTTAAATCTTTATTCGCGTGTATCGCGGATTCTAGTTAATTTCTTATATTTTTCGCTCGCGCTTGACTAATTTGCATATGAACGGGTCAGGTCTAACAAAATATTATTGAAGAATGTTAATTAATTCTTGAAAATGTAGTTATTGGTGTAAGAAAAAGGCCTGATATTATTTCAGATAACGCTATTCATGATAAAAAGGTGTGAAATAATTAAATTATTACAAATCATTGCTCATTGAGAAAATTATAATTATTGTGAAATACCACATATTATTAATATCATTATGAATAATTTTTGAGCTTTTAATTGTAAATTGTTACAGTTTCAAGTGGTAATTCTCAAAAAGGTGGCTAATTTTAGAAAAATTAAAATAATAAATCATAAATTTAACAGATTTTAAAACTCAAATAAATTATAACGAGATCCTTGTAGCATTGGTAATCAGATCAGGAACACCGTTTTCGGTCGTTAATACAATTTTACTCATTTCTTTTGAAAATTCCTAACTACACTCGTTCGCCGAGCGAACGAGCGCTGAGCGAACGAGCCTGCCGGGCGAGCGAGCACGTGGCGACTAAGCCAACGAGTACCCCTTACTCCCACC